>JAPMUY010004533.1:300000-315118 GCA_026901105.3 Galaxias olidus
TCCAGTGCATCTGAAGCACAAGGGGAGCCGCAGCGCGGCGCGTGGAGAAGGCGGATGAGGCCGAGGAAAACGACGGTGCCTTTTTAGCCGAGAGAAAGAGAAGAAGAGAGAGTGCACGGGGTGAGAGTGGGAGAGAAAAAGGGGACTATCATCCACCATTGTCTCCTCTGATTTCCTTTGAGGCCTGATTTCTGCTCCTGCCCACGCAGTCACAAACACACACACACACACACACACGCGCGCGTGCACACACACACACACACACACACACACACACACACTCCAAAAGCCACAGCCTTGTCTTCTAATTACAGAGCTAATTGCCGTCCAAAGCCAAGATAGATTTGGACCAACTGTTTTTCTCTGGCTCTCTCCCTCCATTTGTTCTCGGGCGGGTCCTGAGGCGAGCGCGGGGAGCCGGCGCCGAGGGGGGGCTCACGACACGCCGCCTCCCGCTCGGCAAGGGTCCCTCCCTGGCTCCTGTACAGTGGACTGGCTCCTGGTAGGGCCTTCTGTCCAGGACAGAGCACAGACAGGAGGAGGCACATGGGGAAAGAAAAGAAAAAAACTAGAAAGAAAGAAAGAAAGAAAGAAAGAAAGACACACAACGAAAGAAACGAAGAAAGAGAAAACATTGGATAAGCAAAGGTGGATTTCAAGATTCATTGGTGCCGTGAGAAGATTAGCAGTTGCACTAATGAGAGGCGTGGACCTGTCTTTTCCTTGACATTATCCTTCATCATTGACGTTCTCTCCATCCTTACCGTCTTCCTCATCATCCTCATCGCCCTGTCGTTACCGTCTGCCTAGCCGTCATCTTCACCGTGACCCACGCGAGCCCCTCTGACCTTTGCCAGTGACACGGTTTAGGGTGTCTGTGCCACTGCGGCTTTCATCCCATGAGAGCCGTGACTCCATCGTTCCCCGGGAGAAGATTCTGGATCGGCAAAGCGCAGTGCACGGGAGAACGCTGCCCGCGCTGTCGATAGGGATGCAGTCAGCCATCACTCAAGTGGGACGGGAGATTAAAGGGAGACCAAAGGCGAGAGAGAGAGAGAGAGAGAGAGAGAGAGTGAAGGAGAAAGAGAGACGGAGAGATAGAGGGCTGACGATGGGGCTTGAATACAGAGAGCAAATTGGGGCCCGCAGTAGAAAGAAAGGATGAGGGAAGGAGGGAGGGAGGGAGGGAATAAAAAGAAGACCTAGGACTCAACAGAAGATGGCCGTCATCCATTTTTAAGTAAGGTGTGGTTTTTCTCCTCACAGCGAAACACAAAAGCAGACACAGAAGGGGAATGGAAGGGACCGAGGCATCGTTCCCAGGCATCTGGATGTTCGCGTTCCCGTAGTGCTCCAGCTCCACGTGTTTATGTATACCGCGTCGCCGCCGCGTGGTCTGGGGGCTTGTTGGTCGTGTCCAGCGGTCAGTCCTCTGTCGGTTTCCTGCCGTCCACAGGTCGGCTCAGGCCAGCGGCCTCTCAGCCGGGAGTTCCGAAACGGACGGCGTGTCGAAGCCGCGACCCCGTGCACTCTTTTCTTCTTCTACAGGCGGAGGTGCTCACCCCTCTCCTTTCCCCCCCAGTTTAACGTTGGTCATGTGACTCTAGTGTTTGCTGCCTGTCACCCAGGAGACCGTGTCAATACTGTCCACCTCACTGGCATTGGACAAGCTTCGGTTGAACACCCTGGTTGTTTGTGTGTACGACATACAACACACACACATGCACGCACGCGAGCACGCACACACACAGACATTCTTTGGGAGCTGGTGTACTGCTCTAAAGTATAAGCTAGGCCAAGGTGGATTCTGATAATAAGCACAATCTCGCACACAGACACACGCACAAACAGACACACACACACACACACACACACACAGAGATTCTATGAGGGGTTTAAAATCTCTCTCTCACTCCGCCCCTCTCTCTTTCGATTCGGCGTGTTTATGGCTTATGACGAGTGTGCGCGCCAGTGTGTGTGTGTGTGTGTGTCTGTGCACGTGCTTTGTCAGAGCTCTTGGTGCCTCTTTGAAGTGAGATTTGGCGTCAGGTAGAGAGTGATCATGCGCGTGTGTGTGTGTATGTGTGTGTGGTGCTCAAAATTCTGAATTCCAAAGCAGTTCAGGGAGCAGGCTAATGTGTGTGTGCACGCGTGCAAACGACTGACGACAAAAGGTGCCATGATGATCTTGTTCAGTCATACACCCTGAAGGAATGACACACACACACACACACACACACACACACACACACACACACACACACATAAACACACTTCGTCCCAGTCCCATCTGGAAGAGGTGGTTTGGGGTGCTTTTCAACATGGTTCTGATGTGGAAGGCTCTAAAGGACAGGGGGGGGGGGGGCCTTAGATAAGCCCTGCCTCTAAAGAAGAAGCCCGGGGGCTGTGTAGCTCAAACCTCTCGCGTGGTCCTGGGGAAAGAGAGGGAGCGGGCGAGAGCGAGTAGACAGGGATCAGCGAGGAGAGGCAGAGAGAGAGAGAGAGAGAGAGAGAGAGAGAGAGAGAGAGAGAGAGAGAGACGTCGCACGCTCCCGATGGCAAATTGGTTTGCTTTGTGTTATTTCATCTGTGGAAACCGGCCATATCCTCCGAGATCAAGGGCCCTTCTCTGTCCCCTTCTCCTCTGTTCCCGGGGCCCCGCTTAATGAGAATAGGTGGTGTGTGTGTGTTTGTGTGTGTGTGCGGAGGGCTGAGGAGTGTATCTCCAGTCATCCCGGCCCACTCTAGGACCACCGTTCCCTCCTCCCTGCGTCTCGACAGAGACACACCAAGACGACACGAAGGCTACGTTCGTTATCTCATGAAGAAGAGCCAAAACCGACAGGAAAAAAACACACACCCGTGTCCGGTTTCTCTTCTGTTTCTAATCAGTGATGGTTGCCTGGGTGTAACTTCTGTGCGGTCAAGGCTAGGGGCCGATCCGCCGTCCTTCCTCAGCCGCGATAATGAGAGTTGAACCGGTGTCAGTTTGTGTGGAACAGTGAACGACAACGTCATGGTTAAAGCAAAAAACGGCCAGTTGTAGCGGATGACACTGCTTGGTGGATATTTTTCTGACAGTCTAGTTAAGGAACTCGGCGGAGTGGACAAGAAACTACAACTTCACACTGGAGCTCTCCTTTGGCCGATGGAAGCCAACGTTATCTTGCGGCCTCTTTTTGCAGGGGGATGGAAATTAAGTCAGAGAAAGTAGAGACAGAGAGAGGATGGAAGAACAAAAACAAAGCGAGAGAGAGAAAGAGAGAGAAAGATAGAGAAAGAGGGATAGGGACTGAATGTGTGATCAAAGTATGTCTTGGCTGACAGCCTGAGTCCCCAGCTCAGTCAGTGTCCCCAATAAGAAGCCAATGGCTATTCCTCACACTCACACACACACACACCCGCACACACAAACCTACACACACACACACACACACACACACACACACACATACACAATCGCAAACACACTAGCACTCTGTCTCTCTCGCACACGCACGCACACACACACACGCACATGCATACGCACACACACACACACACACACACACACACACACCCGAACACACACTTCAAGCAGGCCACAAGGCCCTATTGAAAAGCTTTGAGCCTCCTCTTCCACTCCCCCCCCCCCCCCGCACTCGGTGGAAACCTTTGCTCAGGGAAACTAAATCTATAATCAGCTTAGTCGTGTTGATGCATCAGACATTTTTAATCAGCGATATTGAAAAGGGAGAGCGGCTCAGCGCTAAGGCGCTCGCCAGAGAAACCCGGGCAGCGCGGGGTGGCGAGGAGGGACAGAGGTACGGACCCGGCCCCACAACCCTCAGTGCTGCGTGTCCCCTCTTCACGCAGAGATGAAGGGCATCTCTAACAGAGAGCCCCTAAAAGCATCCAGGCAGCGCTTCCGACGCTGAAGTCGGGGGGGGGGGGGGGGAGGGAGGGGGATTTGGCTTCTTTAGGGAAAGGGCCGTTTGTTCAAAACGATTCCGTGTGCCCCTTTGATCCCGACGGTGCTCCCGAGCGTTGAGTGGTTTCTGATTCCATTACAATATGTGTGTAGGATCCGTTGGCGTCTTAGCATGGTGCGTCAGGGCGTCTGTTCTTCCTGTGAACATCTGAGACTTGGCTGCTTGCCTCCTGGCACTTCATGGCCGGCTCCATTCACCCGCTCTTCCGTTCAGTCGCTGCAATGCATACAGTGAGAGAAACAATGCTTTGGTGGTATGGTTTCTATTGCCAGCTACTGTACTCTACACACCCTGCCCCCCCCCCCTCCCCCCCCCGCACTCGGTGGAACCCCCCCCCCCCCCACACACACACACACACACACACTCACACACACACGATCGTCTTTTTTCCTGTGGAATGAAAGGAGAATTATATCAAAATGCGTCATACCAAGTTTGCGCTATAGCCCTTTCGGTTTTTTGTTTGTTTGTTATTTTCAGGTTCTCTTTTGACAGTTAACTTTCTGAGAGGAGAGACAGGAGGCAACGGCTTTGTTCGCAAGCTCGTTTCAAGGCCCAAACTCTCCAAAATGACGTCTGATCAGATTTCTGAGTAACGCACATATCAGATCGACAGCGCAGTGTTCCTGCCATGGCTATCGCATTTGGTTTATCCTCCAGAGTTTTGGTCTGAATGAGATCAAAATATCCAGTCCAAACAGATATCCCTGCTTTCATACCCTTAAACTACCAGACCATAAACAGCACAAAAGCCATGAAAACATCTATGAAAGATCGATATTTACCCGAACAAACAATAGATTATATCTCTTTAGACTTTGTGTTTGCCCTCGTATTCCCTTGCTTCGGGAGAGTAGGTAGATCAACTTCGGTAATCCTTAAATGCAATTCCCGTTTTCCAGAGGCACTTGATATGGAACGCCGGTCGGATTCGGTGCTCCGGCCGGTGGAGAAGGACAAAGTACTAATGGCTTTGGATCGATCGGGAGGAGATTCAAGAGCACGGGAGTGGAGAAGCATGGGGAGAAATGGGTTTGGTTCCCTCGCTCGCTGTCAGCACCGCGCTTATGAAATGGACCGTGTGTATTTATACTCTGCATAGACAAAACTGGAAGGCCAAGGTGGATCCATGCTAATTCCATTTCCCGCTGGATCAATTGGATTACGCTGAACCGGGAAGGTCACTGCGTGTTTATGAAGAGGAGAGAGCGAGGAGGAAGTCTATGATGTGTGTGTGTGTGTGTGTGTGTACGTGTGTGTGTGTGTGTGTGTGTGTGTGTGTGTATGTGTGTTATTACCTGCTCAGGAATCCTACAAGTCTATTTTGTGTGTGTGTGTGTGTGTGTGTTCACTTGTTAGACATCGCCTCGACATGTGTTCAGGCTGTAACTCCACAAATGGTGTTTTCTTTGATCCGCCCGTGGCATGGGGGAGCACGTTCGCGACACAGCAGCTTGTCCTGGGTTTGCAGCGTCATGCCTTGACGGACTCCATTAGTGTCCCCTCGCTTTGAGCGGGTCCCAACATAAACCTGCGAGTGCCATTAACGGTCCGTTTGGATGTCATCCTGGCTCCAAGCTGTTTTTGGTCCAGAAATAAATGTATTAAGGGACGATGGAGAGGTCCCCGTTTGCGGCGTGTTCAGTCGTATTGTCAAGACAGGTGCCTAAGTCGTACTGTTCCCGTAGCATTACAAAAACATCTGCTTTGCCTTTTGATCTGCTGCCGTCTTGTAATGTGAAACTTCTGCATCTCCATTACGCAGTCAAAGACAGACTTACAGACTTTGAGTCGAGGTCATTTCAGCTTTACAGATGGGCAGAACGTCAATCTTTGGGCTGTATAGAGGGTCAAACGGTCCCTTCAAACCTCAGTGTATCTTAAGTGTTAATGTTTTCGGCTTATTTTGAGAGGCCAACTGGCGATAGCCCCCGGACATAGGAGGGGTTTCCTCTAATGGACCTCTGTTAGCCGCAAGGCAAAGGGTCATTCATTACTCTCTCACACCGAGTGTGTGTGTGTGTGTGTGTGTGTGTGTGTGTGTGTGTGTGTGTGTGTGTGTGTGTGTGCGTGTGTATGTGTGTACATGTGTGCAAACGTGCTTTTTTGTAAGAGGAAAAGATTGAGATAGCAAACAACAGAGGGGAGGAATAGACTTTAATAGACAGTGTGCATTATCTCTCTCTCTCTCTGTCTGTCTGTCTGTCTGTGTGTGTGTGTGTGTGTGTGTGTGTGTGTGTGTGTGTGTGTGTGTGTGTGTGTCCTCTGCCGGGTGCAGCACAGCATGCTGATGCGGGTGGGAGAGCGATGGAAGCAGCAGGAGCATGGCTGGCCCCCTCCCGTCACCTGCAGGAGCCCAGTGCAGGAAACACCACTAGACAATAGCAGCACAGAGATGTGAAGGAGCCGCTCTGCTTTCAGCGGGAGGAAAGCCTCAGGATTCACACTCCACATCACACACACAGGCTCAGGCGCTTCTGATCTGTGGAAACAGGGATTGTAACTAACTAATGAACAGAATCAAAATGATATTTAAAAAGTACAAAGTCCAGTGGACATTAATTGTAATAACTGATAAAACACAATCCAAATATCAAGCTGTCTCAAAGTACATCTTGTAATAGAGAACATGATGAAATGTAGACTTTTCACCATGACCGCTGCCTTCTTGCATCATGTGACCTCAGCAAAGTCATGAGCAACACTGTCAACTGCCAAAATGTAGCACGTGTGTCGTCCATTAACCATTTTAAAACTGAGATAGTTCCCTGTCAAAACTGTAGACTTCTGCGCCGGATGTGTAAATGTGTACAAGGAATTGTAAACGTTAAAAAGTACATTTACTTAATTAAATAAATAAATAAAATATTCTGACGAGTTAATTTCGTTATTTTTATATTCAACTAACGCCAGCTTCTAGGTAAAGTAAAACAAATGATCTGTACAAATACCCAGAAGGTGAGTCTGCCTAGAAGAGAATGTTTTGAACTATTGTTAATGTTTCATGGAAACGCAACAAAACACCCACGTATCTATTGTAGCTGGCCATAAAAAACAACCGATGTGATTGGTGCTTGTCTTTATGGTTCTACTGTTGTTTAATCAGAGGACTAATCAGCAGGAGCATCGCACAGTCACAACGTAGAAACTTTCAACAGGTCATGTCTGCACACAGCTGGTCTGCACGCAGCCTGCTGTAAAACCGCTTGTGAGTAATGCAATCAAGATCAATTCATTTGTCTTCTGAATGTTCTTCCTGGCACCATATGGACTCCATGACAGGTGACATGGACCTGCTGTTTTCACTGCGACGCCAGTCATTTCTGCCCGGGTAGCGCAGGTCCATAGTCATCATTGACATTGTCACGACTTTCTCTAGAAGTTATGGTTTGAGGTCTTCGTATTGGTTCAGAAGCCTCAACGGGATCTACTGGAATATGCCAGAGCATGTCTAGTTGGTCTATCATGTAATTTACATTTCAGAACAATGTTGACAGTCTTTGCGCTGTGTGTGGTTTAAGAAATCATGTACATACAGTACTGGTATGCACATCCGCCATGCTCATGACATAGGTCTCAAACGTCCTTTCAAAATGGCTGTGATCTAGCATTCAGACACATACAAGACATTTACTGTATATCTTGTCTTAATGTTGTTATCCTCTGGCTTTTCATCATTGTTTTCAGGACACAATGTTCTAATAGATCTGACCATAAGATACATGTTAATGATATATGGATGGACGCTCTGATACATGGAAGGGCAGACAAATTATTGAAGAAGTCCACCGTCCGACAAGATGCTTAAATCAATCTACAACGCAACTTCCCCCCCCCCCCCCCACACACACAGACACACACCCCCCCCCCTCCCTCCCTCCTACGTTCTCTCCATCCGACACCGCCTCGTTAATCATTTCAAAGGAGTCAGCAATCAGGGGAGCGGACTATTGGATTACTCGTGCCGCTGGGTTCATCCATATTCAGGAGCGCCGGAGCGCCGGAGCGCCGACGGCGGCGGGCGGGGCGCGGACGCTGTGGGCACGCCGCGCGGCCTGTCTGTCCATCCGTCTGCCCGGCACGCCGCCTCGTCCTTGGCCGTGGAGACAACATTCAAATGAAGGAGAGAGAGCGTTGAGGGAGGAAAGAGGGATGGACCATGCAAAAGAGGAGCGGGGGGTTGGGTAAGGGGGGGTTGCCGAGGATGAAGGATAGCCACACATGAGACTAAACGCAAACTTTTAACACATTCCACCAACCTACTCCAAATTGAAGACCTTCTTTCAAAGATTGAAATAAAAGAAAAAAAACACAACCTCTTGATTGTAAACAAATATATATATAGAGAGAAGAACCTTTATAAAGGAGCAGATGAATATCTTTTCCCTGACATGGACGGATTGATGGAGGGAGAGATATGAGCTATGGGCTGGTGATGCTGCTGATGAGATTTTTATGGGCCTGCACCCTGGTCAATTCATTCCTTTCACAGTATAAACAGCACACTCACGCAATCAGACGGGCACATAAAAACGCAAACGCGCCACATGGAAAAGCACACGCTGACACAAATAGGTGCCCGTATCGGTTTTACAGTCAAATTAGTGCTCCTTGTAGTCTCACATTTTCAGAAAGATGTACATACTGTATTTGTAAAATGTTGTCAGTTAGTGTCGATGAGTGCATTTGCATGTTAGAGAATGTTGTGTGTGTGTTTGTGTGAGTGCAATGTTAATGTTTGTGCGCGTGTTCAATTGCGTGTGTCTGTGTGTGACCTTGGCTGACTGATTGTGGTGTGTGGACCTTCTGGCAATGGGAGAATCAGAGCCCGCTCCAACCCAGACTCACCCTCCTCTTCAGACACGCCCTCCTCGCTCTCCAATCCCTTCAGCCGCTGGATGAGGAACAGAGGGAGCATGGAGCTGGTCTGTGTAGCAGAGAACCAAGGTAAATCAGCCTTTACCCCTACTCTACTCCTCAACTGCCTTTTCAACTCCTGGATTTCAAAGAGTCTTGTCAGAGTTGTCATCGTGGGTATTTTGAACATTTGACATTTAGAAGGAATGCTCTTTTAAATAATGTTGTCAACTAATTGATTGTTCACAACAACAGTAAATGTTTCCTCAAAGAGAATGAGTCGATCTACTCATAGAATAAAGGCCCACGCTGATCATATGCTGCTGATGTTATTGTACCATTGAAATTTGACCAGAGTGTTGGTTTTCTAGGTTCCAATCATAACATATAAAAAAATCCTCACGAAATGAATCATAATTACAAGAGAATACTGGGGGGGGGGGGGAATAATTTGAGTAGAGTCAGGAATAGAAGACTGAACCTTTTTGGGAAAGGATGAAAGGAAACCTCCCCGTGCGCAGAGCAGTGCTCGGCCAGCGTGGAGGCAGCATTTTGTCACAAATATTGTAACACGTTTCAACGACCACAAACCAACATGTTGCAGTGGAATGTAATCTTATAGAAGAATTGTAGATGAACATTTCATAGTTTCGCTGTCGTTATGCATATTTAATATTGGTACAAATTGTAAAAAAAGAGATTACATCCTCTCTGTCATTAACATGGCCCATCGTCAAAATGACTTCATCGAAAAAGCATCACCTCTATAGATAGACTTATCCCTTTACTCACTCAGTAGTGTGACGTGTTCTGCCATCCACTCTGCAATGTTTGCCATGTGGCTGCAGATCAGCTTTCTGACACAGGGTTAGCACATGGTTTAATTAATGCTCTGTGCTAGCACGGGGGGTATTCCCCTAGCGGTGCTAGCCAGCTAGCTGACGGCCCGACTCCAAACAGGCTGCCTCTAATATTAGCCCCGCGGGCTAAAGCAGGCTAAAGTGGCTGTAAGAGCCAGGCGATTGGGGAAGCGCAGCATCTGGCTGAATGCTCTCAAGGGCCCAACTCTCTCCATCCTCCTCCTCCCCCCCCCTCCTGCTTCTGTCGCTCTCGCTCTCTATGTCACACACACTCGCACACCCACACACACACACACACACACACACACACACACTTTAGTCTCCACGGCCGGCTGGTGACAGCGCTAGACCGTGGGTGGGCAGTATGGGACCGGACAGCTGAGCAAAGAGGATTGTGTGTGTGTGCGCGTGTGTGTGTGTGTGTGTGTGTGTGTGTGTGTGTGTGGGTGATTGAGTGGGGGAGCAGAGGGGTAAAGAGGATGGAGTGAGGGAGCGAAGCGGTAATCACAAACTGCCACGGGCGGTTATCCTGGTGTCGCCTCACCAGGCTTCACACACACACACACACACACACACACACACACACACACACACACACACACACACACACACACACACACACACACACACACACACACACACACACACACACACACACACACACAGGACCCCAAGCTCCAACTGTTTGGCAAAATAGGGCTTCATCAGATGGCCAAAATGCCCTATTTATTCTCAATACATTGGAGGTGTCAGGGGTAAACTCCTGTCGACTCCGACCACTTCTCTATTTATGTCTGTCTCTCATGTTGGAGGGGTGGGCTCAGAAAACGTCACGAGGAGCTGCTAGCTTCTGTCTGGACAGGGAGGACTGCCAAAATACAGGTTATTATGAACAGGAGGATGAGGAAGACGAAGATAATTTCAAAAAGTGGTGTGAGGGACAGGGAACAAGGTCATAGGAAGGAAGGGATGAAAAGAGGATGCCAAGAAGGAGAGAGAGAGAGTGATAGAGAGAGAACGAGGGGGCGAGGGGAAAGATAAAAGTGGGAGAAGAGAGAGACGATTAGAGAGAGAAATCAAATGACAGAAAGGCGGGGAGGGCAATGCGCAAAGCGAGAAAGAGGGAGCGACAGAGGGAGGTGAAGAGGGAGCGGGTGAGAGGGAGGGAAAGAGGGAGAGGGAGAGGGAGAGGATTGTTTGTGCCCTCATCCTGTCTCCCCCTGTGTTAAGTTAGGCTGTGGGTCATTAATCAGCCTATCACACCTCAGTCTGGGGGAATTAAACACTTCTACAGAAGAGGACTTAAAGACACGCACACACACAGTCACACACACACACACACACACACACACAGACACACACATGCGTGCACACACACACACACACACACACACACAGTCACACACACACAGTCACTCACACACACACACACACACACACACACACACACACACACACACACACACACACACTCGCGCCGACCAAAGCACAGCCACTTTTACACTTCTAAATATACACACACTCACTGAACACTGGCTCAAACACACTATTAAAACTCACAAAAATACACAAACAAGCATCCACTCCCCACAAAGTGGAGTATGGGAGCGGCGCTATGCTACTTTGGCATACTCAGGTCTCCTCCAGCTGCTCTGGCACGTAGAAACACCCCGGAGCACGTACAGAGGGCAGGAGAGACACAAAGCTTCCAGGTAGACACGGAGACACGACCTGAAAGTGTCTGCAGCTATATGAGAGAGAGAGAGAGAGAGAGAGAGAGAGAGAGAGAGAGAGAGAGAGAGAGAGAGGTGGCGGGCGCCCGTTTCAATTAAGCACGGAGAACAAGAGAGACATCAGTTTATGGCTAAATGACAAGGGGAAAAAAGACGAGGAGACAAAGTAGACCAGTACTGTTTTCAGTCCTCTCTCTCTCTCTCTCTCTCTCTCTCTCTCTCTCTCTCTCTCTCTCTCTCTCTCTCTCTCTCTCTCTCTCTCTCTCTCTCTCTCTCTCACACACACACACACACACACACACACACACACACACACACACACACACACACACAGGAGGGGTTGCTTTTCCTATGTACAATCACACACACACACACACACACAAACACACACTCCTATCTAGGGTGCCAAAGGTGAAGTGAAAGAATGGACCATCGTTTGCCCTTTAGAACAGACACTACATCCGTAACCCCCCCCCCCACATCAGCCCTCAGTTGACCACAAAAACACACACACCCACACACACACACACCCACAAGCACGTTCACGCAGAGAAAAAGAATTGCTGAGCTGGCTGATGATTGATAGGAGTAACAACTGCACTCTGTCAAAAAAACCCTGACCCCCTCAATCACCTCAATAACCTGACAACCCCCTACTTATTAGAAACACACACACACACACACACACAACCTACCAGGCCAGACACATCCATCTGAGGCGGTTGCCTCGGAAACGCAAGTTGCAGGCCGCGGGGCCGACTTGAGCGGCGATTGCGCGTCTGAAGGAGAGGAGGAGGGGCTGAAGAGAGGGAAGAGGGAGAAGGAGGAGGAGGAGGAGGAGGAGGAGGAGACAGGGCTGTAGGACAGGCTCACACTGGTACAACGAGGCCTTTGGGTTGACCCGGAGGGGGGGGGGGGGGCTACACTGAGCAGAAGAGCTATAGGACCACGACAGGAGAGAAGGGAAGTGAGAAGGGGAACTAAACAAACGGACAAAGAAAGAAAGGCTTGTGGGAAACAACAGAGTCAGCAGTCCACCTGGAAACCATGCCTACAGCGGGGGGGCATCCACTGGAATGCCTACAGCGAGAGAGGGGGGGGGGGGGGCATCCACTGGAATGCCTACAGCGGGGGGGGGGGGGGCATCCCTGGAATGCCTACAGCGGGGGGGGGGCATCCACTGGAATGCCTACAGCGGGGGGGGGGGGGGGGGGGGGGGCATCCACTGGAATGCCTACAGCATTCTGTTTGCCCTGCCTGACCTTCTTGTCCTGGGCTGCTGTCCTGCTGTGCGTGGGACCCCCGACACACACTGCACCAGGCTCTGTAGGAGGGGTGTCGCTACGCAGCGCACGACACACTCGCACACGCACTCCCACGACACTCAAACGCCGAGACTCGTTTCACGTCAACTTAAAGTCGTCGAAATTTTGGACCGCCGGACTTGTGGCAGTAGGACGGAGTGCCCAAGCGTCTGACCGCTACATTTCCATGACGAGAGTGCGCAAACACGCGATGGCAGCGCTTCCTAACTCAGCGAGACGCTGTTCACACGCGTGTGTCCTCGCTCGCGTCAGCTCTGGCCTTCAGTCTAAACTCAGAGAGCACCTAGAGCATTCACTGTGTTCAAGGCTCCAAGCACCACGGATCTGTAGTCGTCTACCTTTGTCTAGCCATTCCCAGAATACTTCCCCGTCCGCCACGTGAGTCACTGAGGGATGTTTACGAGGTTTGGCTAGCTGTTTCCCAGCAGACTGTCACTGGGCTGTTCACTCCCAGCTGTACACAATGGCTACCACAGCATTCACTCCCAAGGGAGGGGAACAGTTAGTCAGACAGGCAGGCAGGCAGGCAGGCAGGCAGGCAGGCAGGCAGGCAGGCAGGCAGGCAGGCAGGCAGGCAGACAGACAGAAAAAAAAACAAATCAAAGAGATTTGACTTGGATCATATATATTGTCAAATTGCTAACGCTAATATCTCCGCTCATCCACCAAAGCGTCCGATCAGGGACAAGGAAATGGGCCAGTGTGTCAGGTGTGAGGATCCCGCACCGTGGCCCACGTCAGAGCTGGAGGCTGGGGGAGAGCTGGGGGGGGGGGGGGGGGGGGGAGGGGGGTCTGGTACTCTGCCTTCCACCTGGTCTACCCTGCCCTGAGCAAAGGCATGCAACGTGTTCTCCTTAGCGGGGCACAAGAGGAAAGTCAGCCTCATTCCGGGACATTAGAGAAAGATGTGTGTTTTACCTTTGGCTTATCTCCAGCAGCGATCGTGTCTGGTAGTGTAATCTGTACTAGATTGTGAGGGGGAAAATTATCTATCCCATTCAACACGCTCCCGGAGCATACACACACACCCACGGAACGCCGTGTACAAGTTCAGTGCCCGGAACGTCGGAGATCTGCCGTCACAACAAACACAGGCTGGGAATTCTCTCTACCACACAGGTCCTTCAGGGCAGGATTTGGAAAACTAGAGATGAGGATGTTGCCTTTCCTATGTACAATCACACACCACACCACACACACACACACACACCACACACACACACAACACACACACACACACACACACACACACACACGCACACATACAGAGACACAATGGTCTGTCTGTTGTGCAGAGAGCGGCAGAGAGCAGAGGGAGAGGGGCAGAGTTCCTACCGTGATGAAGAGCAGTTGGATGTCCTCCACTTCAGTCTGGAGTTCAGAGAGAAGAGTACATTTTTTTAAAATGACACGATCTCATGTCATCGCTGAGACTATTAGGCAGACATTGTAGTATGGGAAGCACAAACAAAATATCTTAATATATGGATTCAGTGTCTGAGTTATGAACGTAATAATGGCACATTAGAGGGAGGAGCGACGAGAAAAGAAAAGACTGGAAGAGGAGAAAGAGGAGTTTAGCTTAATTTGTTCTTCGCTCTCGTACAAAAACACACACACACACTCAACGCACGCATAGACACAAGCATGCACACAAACACACACCAAACGCTAAACTGATTCACACCAACACTCCGCAATCATTTCACTTTTAGAGGCCCTGCAAATGGAAATTTTGGAAGCGCTCAGCGATTTGCTTCTCTCCTGAAATAAATTAGGGGCCATAAATAGTCCTGCAGTTCCATTTGAAAGGGTAATTGTTAAATAATCATATGCGTCGTGAGCACCACTTTGCCTTGTTCCCCCTCGACCAGAGGTTAGATAAAGTAGGAGCGGCAGACCCCCCTCCCTCCCCCACCCCCTAACACACACACACACACACACACACACACACACACACACACACACACAAACACACACACAAATAGAAGCGCAACAAAAAAGGACAACAGCAAAAGTGGTGCTCACGACGGCAACGCATATGATTATTGGCGAAAGCAATTGCCCTTTCAAATGGAACTGGGACTATTATGGCCCCTAATTTATTTCGGGAAGCGATCGCTGAGCGCTTCCAAAATTTCCATTTGCAGGGCCTCTAAAAGTGAAATGATTGCGGAGTGTTGGTGTGAATCGGTTAGCGTTTGGTGTGTGTTTGTGTGCATGCTTGTGTCTGTGCGTGCGTTGAGTGTGTGTGTGTGTTTTTGTGCAGGCGAAAAGTAAATTAAGCTAAACTCCTCTTTCTCCTCTTCCAGTCTTTTCTTTTCTCGTCGCTCCTCCCTCTAATGTGCCATTATTACGTTCATAACTCAGAC
>JAPMUY010004534.1:0-31790 GCA_026901105.3 Galaxias olidus
TTAACACCAAAGCTGCTGAAACTGATTAACAACCCCCTCTGCTACTTAACTGACCAGCACAATATCCCAGAAGTTTAATTGACTTGATGCAATACTGTGATTAAAAAGTGTTCCTTTAATTTTTTTTAGCAGTGCATTTTAGCTAAATTATTTACAGTAATTTTTAAATATGAATTACTGTATTATAATTTATGCTGTGCACAGATGGCTGGTCAAAAAACAGGAAACAAGGATAAAAATGTCAAAATCCGTAAATTGAGTAATGCACCACATTTTTCGTCTTAAACTGTGCAACTCTGAGTACGACCAAAGCTGCTAAATATTTAGTATAGTGATATTAATTAGATAAGGTACAGATGAGACAAATTGAAGGAAGAACTCGTGAATGATGGCTTGTTGGCCCAACACACACTATACATGACGCTATGTTTTCTTGTGCGTACATATAAACATATTGCTGTATAAGTGTATATTGCTTTGTGTTGCATAAAGTGTATCTACTGCAGTTGGTTCAAATTGATTTGGAATAGCCTTCTTTTTCTATTTTAATACCGTAGTACTATTTGCAAGGCAAAAGAGTCAAGGAGGACAGTAAAGAACCAGAAACTAAATAGAAACGAGGAGATAAGAGTTGATGACTGGAGAGGGAACAGAGGGTAGTATCAAGAACTAATTAGAGGAAAATGGGGTTAAGTAGCATAACGGGTAAGGATAGGTGATACGATGACAAGATAAGGCAAGGGATTACGTGGATGGTATATAAAAAAAACTTAAACATGAGTTTACAAAAGCACGGTATTCCATATAAGTGTGTTCCTCACACCATTACTCTAATCATCAATGAATCGTTTAAATCAGTGTGATATAGGCCTATTAGTAAAAGATTATCACCAACTTTTCTTTAACCCATACAGAGACACAATCAAGGCCAAGGGGAAGCAGACAGTAGGCACTAAGCACTGGCATGGGAACTGTGCAGCAGCTCAACATGATTGGTGCATTAGTCACCATAGATAGCTAATCATGCATTGCACTTCACATCAGTAGCATCATTATCATCATGTCTCATGATTAACATCCACACCCAAGGTTGCCACATTATAATCTAAAGCTACAATATAGCGCTCTACTTTCTATTAGTTTTTTCAATTTAGCCACGTATTGCTTTACTCATTTCCCTTTGAGTAGTGTTTAAGAATTACATTACTGTAAATGAAAGGAATGCAGACACAGGATTACAAAGCCATAGGTTGTATTCAGGTTTGGAGAGTAACGTAAAACATGTAATGGCATTACGTAATTAAAATACAAACCATATGTAATTGTAATCCATTACAACATCTGATTACTTGCCGGATTACAGACATAAAACACAATTATAATAGCTTGTCTCAGTTGGATTTTTTTACTTCAATCACATTGCTATCTAGTTTAGTAAAAATGTGTACATCTTTGTCTATAAAGATGACATACCTAAATGTAACTATCAATAACTGAAGGAGCGTCAAATACTGTATGTAGTATTATTTTAAAGCTAAAACCTTGAACTTTCTTAAGGTGTGCTAATTTCAGAGTCAGTTTGTGGTCCCCACCCTCTTAAGGCATCCACCATCGTTCCTGTCCCTAAGAAACCAGTAGCCTCCTGTTTAAACGACTACCGCCCTGTCGCACTGACATCAGTCATCAGGAAGTGCTTCGAGCGACTAGTCAAAACACACATCTGCTCCTCCCTTCCTGACACCTTGGACCGTTTTCAGTTTGCATACAGACCAAACAGGGCCACAGACGATGCCATTGCCTTGGCAACACAGACTGCACTCACCCACCTGGACAAAGGGAATACATATGTGAGAATGCTCTTCATTGACTACAGCTCGGCATTCAACTCCATCATTCCCTCAAAACTCGTCTCTAAGCTCATAGATCTTGGACTGGAGCCCTCCATCTGCAGCTGGATATTTGACTTCCTGACGGGCAGGCTCCAGGTGGTGAGAATTGGCAGCTACACCTCCTCCTCGCTGATCCTCAACACAGGGGCCCCACAAGGGTGCGTGCTCAGCCCCCTCCTGTACTCCCTGTCCACTTACGACTTTTGCCAAGCACAGCTCAAATGTCATCTTTAAGTTTGCTGATGATACAACCATCCTGGGCCTCATCACAGACAACAATGAGACGGCCTACAGAGAGGAGGTGAAATCACTGACCAGGACAACAAACTCTCTCTAAACATCAGCAAAACTGAAGATATGATTGTGGACTATAGGAGACAGCAGGGGGGCAGACACCTCCCCTTGTACATCGGTGATGCTGAAGTTGAGGTCAGCAGCTTCAAGTTCCTCGGCGTACACATCAGTGAGGACTTGTCCTGGACACTACATGCAGACACTGTGGTGAAGAAAGCCCGTCAAAGACTCTACTTCCTGAGGAAGTTGAAGAAGTTTGGTATGAGCACCAGCATCCTCACCAACTTCTACAGGTGCACCATCGAGAGCCTGCTGACGGGCTGCATCACAGTGTGGTACGGGAACTGTTCTGCCCACAGCCACAAATCACTACAGAGAGTGGTGGAAGCGGCACAGAACATTATTGGCAACAGACTCCCCACCATTCAGGACATCTCTCACCAGCGCTGCCAGCGGAAGGCACACAGCATCATCAAGGACCACAGCCACCCAGCACGCAGACTGTTCTCCTTGCTACCGTCTGGCAGACGATACAAATTGATATAAATTGTACAACACAAGTCAAATTAAACTGGAGGATTTTAATAAAGTAGTGTTGAGAATCTACCAGAACAGAAAGCAAACCGGATGCAATCCAGCTGCTTAAGATCTGTCAGGTGCGTTTAAAAAGATGCCGTGCGGAAACAAACAAGCACCGCAAACCAACACTGTGTAGTTTGCTTTCTAAGCAGTGACAGCATTGCAATGGCAATCGGTCAGCACAGGCCTGAGATCTACAAAGCCATAGAGGCAACCGGTAAGGCACTGCACTTTTAATGTAATTTGAGATGCTGTAATGGGATGATCGTTGTTGCTAATTTAACGCCTTCCAGCCGGCACGCTTTAATTTCGTAACAAAAGTGCTGATGACTAATGGGTTAATAGCGCAGCCGTTCAACCACGGACTTTCATTCTGAAAAAAGCAGGATATAGCTGACAAATCCGGCTACCCATATTTGTAACTTGCTATGGGGTTAGTGAATATTTTCTGGTATTAAGTGCCCCATCACTGAAAAAAAATCCACACAGCCTCAGCGGAGCCAAAGGAGTCAACCCAGGATACAGGACCAAAGGACCGTATTTAACACTGTAATGTTAAATCTGAGGCAATATTTCGAGGTAAGACCAGTTATATTTCATGCTTGCGCAATTACATGACTTAAAAAAACAAAAGTATGGTGGGATTTAGTCTTAATTTATCATGGTAAATATTTTGTAAAAGTGTTTGTTTATCTAGCGTCATTAGCATGAGTTGTCGAGCTCGACATCCCTTTTAATTTTATGACTATATTTTGAGGTAAACATGTCTGTGAAACTTGCCATATGTACTTCAGTTATTGAGTCAAACTATTAACGTTAAGCAAAATGGGTTCATTTTGTCTATTTTTCACTTGAATCATTTTATAAGAAGGTAGTCCTAACAGAGGCCGCTAGCTTAGCTAACGCTTCTAAAATGGGAGTGAGTGAAAGCAGAACGACAGGCTTGGTGACTTGACTAGGCTAGGTCTATCCGGTCGACTTTTATTTTTATTTTACAAGATAATCACTTGATAAATGCTTATTCATATGGTTGGAAAATCCTGTCAGAATATTGTTTATCAGGAACACTTTGCTAGGATGTTGCTTGTTCACAACAAAAGGAGCTAAAAGGCTCTATGGAAGAGAATATGATTAGGCTACAACTAAGCCTGCTTTGACGATTTTTTTCATTGTGATTATTTGTGAAGTACACACAGGGAGTTTATAAGAAATTTTATATTTTTGATGGACAGAGATTATGACAGGCTGCTCTAGACCCTCAAGAGACTCATAGCAGAGGAGGAGATGTACCATGGCATGGTGGCATGACCGCTCAGGAGGAAGACCAACTGGAGGAGGAGGATGAGCTGGGACCTGATCCCCAGGCGAGACCATCAACCAGGAATGTATGACTGTGGGGGTGTGTGTATAATATGTTAAATTCAAATTCTCACATTACTAATACTCACAATAGACTAACTTTGTTACCCCCTATCATTTTGGATGTGGCTGCCCATTCCCGCACAGGTCCTAAATCAGCTAGAAAGCGTAAACGCTTCCCTGACTATCCTATCCTTCCTATTTTGATAATGATAGACAGGCAATGAACCCTCTCTCTTTACACCTAGGCGACCTTACGGTATTGATTTGGATAGTGTGCTTCAGTCTGCAGTCCACAACAAATTTATAGGTTTGAGGGAAATATCCTTGCGTGGGGGTGGGGGGTTGATGTCCATGCAAATTTCCCAACTCACACTCCTAATCCTCTTGTGCCTATGTCATCATTCCACACAGCCCAAGCCCCTGAACTGCAGGAGATACCCAAAAACGGCTGGTTATGCTATAGGAAAAATAAAAAAACAAATAGTACTAAAGTAACTTGCAATGCTCCAGAATGTAAAAGTAAAAGGCTCTCCTTTACTCGCCATAGGAACTGTTTCATATCTTGGCACTCGGCCAAACGTGACCAGTTTTGCAAAGAGGAATACATTTTAAATCGGAAAGGTTTTCTGGTGTTTCTGTCCCCTCCATTCCCTACCCCACTTTTCTCTTATCTTTATGTCCACAGGTTTCTCTTTTCTCTCCACAGGTCTTGTCATTGTTTAGGAATGCGATGGAATAAAATATATATTTCCTATTTATAAATACATTTTAAAGTTATATTACAATCCCTAACCCTGTTATGTAACTATTTACTGTGTCTATATATATATATAAACATATATATATATATATTTATATATAAATATATATATAATACTAAATATATATTTCCTATTTATAAATCAATTATATTATTAATTAAAGTTATATTACTATCCCTAACCCTGTTTTCTTAAGTATTCACTGCCTATCTATATAATACTAATAGTTAATTATTTTACAATATGTATTTATATATAATTAAGAATCATTTTCAATAGTTTTGAAAAACTTAATTTCCTGAGTTTTTTTTTTTACCTTGCAGTGTCAAAAGTTGTTAATTTAAATGGTGTGTTTTGTTGAACACATAAAATGTATATTTCAGTGGTTGTGTCTTGTTTATTTTCAGAAACATTCTTAATTTACTAATACTGTTGGGCATAAAGAGTAAGGAGGACTGGTGGCCTGAAATGTACCATTAGGATAACATTCCAAACTGTTTTCACACAGATCACTAGAATGGTCATAGCTGTTTTACAATAAATTATATATTCAATTTAATTGATGTTCCAAATTACCCAGGAAATTGTGAACATTTCATATGCTCAAATTTTTTCTCTATCTTGTATTTAAAATGGTGATAATTTGAGGTTCATGATGGCGAACAAATAATATTTTTATTGACATTGGTGTGCAAAAGCTTTTGGAGACAGGATGATTACCCTAAAACAATCATATATATTTTTATATGAATTGAAAGAACTAGATCTTCTCTTCAATATGGTGTATAAACTTTAAATGTGTGATGTAATATGAAAACACAACAAAGATTTATGCATCGTAAGTCCATATTTTTTTTACGATTGAAATTTCTGAACTTTTGGGCTCAGGCTGGAAAGGGTTAAACAGTTTTGGCTCGCACCAGCTCGATGGTCGGCGTCACATTCTTGTGTGTGAGACTGTCAATTTTATGTAATCGATGTATTGGTTGTAAATCTATTTTGCGGCCCTGGTGATTGTAAAATAGATAACGGGGAGTGGTGATGATAAAAAGTATACAATGTTGATTGTTTACTAAGTGAGTGGTGAAATCATTAATGATCAACAGTAGTTCGGTGCATAGGGTTTCTTTATTAAAGCATGTTCTGGGAATATGATGGCTATGATTTGAAAATATGATAATGTTAAAGCAAGAGTTATTACAGCAGCGCCATTGAGTTCACATGATAAATTGTATACATTATTTGGGATAAGGTATTGATGTTTAACTGCTTTAATATCTACAAATGTGTGGTTTATTCCAGCCTTTCTCAAACTTCTTTGTCCTGGGGCCCAGTAAAGTCAGAGTTTGGGTTTACACGATCCACCACAACTCCGAACCCCCCCCCCTTTCGCAAGCACCCCCAACACCACCATCCACGCCCCAGTAGGGGTGATAGATATCCTGCATATTATTATTTCATCATCATCATCATCATCGTCATCCGCTTTGTCCGGGGTCGGGTCGCGGAGGTAGCAGTTCAAGCAGGGCATCCCAAACTTCCCTTTCCCGGGCCACATTAACCAGCTCTGACTGGGGGATTCCAAGGCGTTCCCAGGCCAGTGTGGAGATATAATCCCTCCACCTGGTCCTAGGTCTGCCCCGCGGCCTCCGCCCAGCTGGACGTGCCGATAGTCGAACCTCGGATTGAGGAGGAACAATGCGGTTTCCGGCCTGGTCGTGGAACAACGGACCAACTTTTTACCCTCGCGAGGATCTTTGAGGGGGCCTGGGAGTATGCCAATCCGGTCTACACGTGTTTTGTGGATTTGGAGAAGGCGTATGATCGGGTTCCCCGGGAGATACTGTGGGAGGTGCTGCGAGAGTATGGGGTGACGGGGTCTCTACTCAGAGCCATCCAATCTCTGTACTCCCAAAGCGAGAGCTGTGTCCGGGTCTGCGGCAGTAAGTCGGACTCGTTTCTGGTGAGGGTTGGCCTCCTCCAAGGCTGCGCTTTGTCACCTATCCTGTTTGTGGTATTCATGGACAGGATCTCACGGCGTAGCCACGGGGGAAGGGGGCTGCGGGTTGGTGGGCAGAGGATTGCATCACTGCTTTTTGCAGATGATGTGGTCCTGATGGCATCATCAGTCTGCGACCTGCAGCACTCATTGGATCGGTTCGCAGCCGAGTGTGAAGCGGCTGGGATGAGGATCAGCACCTCCAAATCTGAGGCCATGGTTCTCAGCAGGAAACCGATGGATTGTCTACTCCAGGTAGGGAATGAGTCTTTACCCCAAGTGAAGGAGTTCAAGTATCTCGGGGTCTTGTTCTCGAGTGAGGGTAAAATGGAACGAGAGATGGGCCGGAGAATTGGAGCAGCGGGTGCGGTGTTGCAGTCGCTCTATCGCACCGTTGTGACGAAGAGAGAGCTGAGCCAGAAGGCAAAGCTCTCAATCTACCGGTCTATCTTCGTTCCTACTCTCACCTATGGTCATGAAGGGTGGGTCATGACCGAAAGAACGAGATCGCGGATACAAGCGGCGGAAATGAGTTTCCTCCGGAGGGTGGCTGGCATCTCCCTTAGGGATAGGGTGAGAAGTTCAGCCATTCGTGAGGGACTCGGAGTAGAGCCGCTGCTTCTTTGCGTAGAAAGGAGCCAGTTGAGGTGGTTCGGGCATCTAGTAAGGATGCCACCTGGCCGCCTCCCTAGGGAGGCATTTTTGTACTGTTATTTTTCAAACGAGCAGTCAGTCTACTATGTTTCATCTCTCAACACATTAATTCTCAATTCACTGACGTTACTAATAGCAGGGAACTAAGGATAACGTCATCTTTAATTTGCTACTTTCCTCTTATTTAGCTAGCTACATATACAAAACAGCATGTGATCTTTCTGTAATGGGATGTAAGGCAATATTAAGGTGCGAGATGCTGTTATATCATTGTGGAATTGTGTTATTTCGTACATGTTCATTCAAAATTGCACATTCAGTCCACCACATGTGCTTCTTCACTCACCACATTCATGAAAGTAGCGTACACTAGAAAAAATATTAATAATGAAAACGGGCTGGTGCGCAGTCTTAAGAATGAGACAAGAAATCGCAGGCTGTTGCTCAAAGAACATACAAAAAAGAGAGAAACGCAAGTAAAAGTAAAAATAAGAGTCTAAGTCATAAAATTGTGAGGAGGTTAAAATAGAGTAACACAAATATAACACTGTGGTAGCAGGTGTCATGACAATACCGTACTAGCTAGCTTACATTAGCCAATGGTTTTTCTTGACTTCATTCAAAGAATTATACCTTACCTTATCAACTTCAGCCATTTCTTAACTTTTAAGAAAGCGGTAGAATAACAATTCAATCGTTTTTTTAAATCAGACCAATTTAAACAGCAAGGGACACAGCCCTGTGGCATGTTGGAAATAGGAGAGCCTCAGCCAACGCAGTACTAGGGACTAGCACATGGAGGCTTGGACTCGGAAACAGTGTTATCAAAGGTTGATACGTCACGACTTAACAAGTGAATAGCGTAGAGTGTCAGTTAACAACAAGAATAAGATTGTGAATGGACCAATGGTTGGGCTTGTGGGCGTGGCTTTTCCCATCAATGCTGATAATTCGGTCAAACGTAGCCCAGTTCGTATGAAACTTGGTACGCTGCCTCCTAGGGGCAAAGCTGTTTTCACATCCAACATACAGGGGCACTTTAAATGCCACATACTGGTCTCTCTAGATCTGGTAAACCAATTTACATGCAACTCTGGAGAATAGCCAGGTGCTTTTTTTCCAAATTCCACAAGCAGCATCTAAATTGTTGTGTTGTAAATTGTTATGTGTCTGGTTATTAAATTAACACAGGCAATCATATTGCTGTGAGGCTTGTGACAAGTTTTCCAGACTCCCCATTGCTAATTTCTAGATAGACTGCTGATTACTTACACTTCTAAAATGTCAAGGTAGTAATACATTTTCCCCCAATCAAAATTGAATTGCTATGAATCTACAATAGCTTGAAGCTTAACCACAAGCTTTTATTTTTAGACAATGTCATGTGATCATGCAAACGGCGCGGAACTTTACCCTACAGTCTGTGTGTTGAGTCTTTGTCGACATATGCAAAACGGCTGTGGCCAGACCAATGATTGGCCTTGAGGGATTGTCCAATCAGTTAAACAGTCCCAACTCAAAGACAGTTGCAACTCTCATTACAAATTTGAGGCTCAGACTTCTATCGGAAAAATCACCATGGCACCCCCTTTGATCAGCTTGATGTTTTCACAATCTCAAGCCCTTGCAAAAAAAAAGTCCCATAAAGAGTGTGCATAGTTAGAGTTTCCCAGGTCTCCAAAATGTTAAAACCGATTAGAAAGGAAATAGAAAATAAAATCCTACCTCTTTATGACCAGGCTTGGCAAGGTAAATGGCACTGTGCTGGCACGTCGTGTCCAAACACACTGGAAGAATATGGTCCTGGAAGCCATCCCCATCTGTACAGCATGTAAAAATACAAAGCCGAAGAGACAATGTTTAAATAGTTTAAAAGTTTTAAACAGCAACAACTTAGTTGCACTGCAAACAAAAATGACCTTGTCCTTGCCACTCCTTCACTGCGGTAAAGGCATAAGCAATCTTTTAGAATCCGCTCTCATCTGAAGTATATCTTGTATAACAACGACTAATGGCTCATTTCCACCAAGCAGTAGGTAATGGTTTGGGTCGGGTCATAACGCATCAGAACGTTTGTGGTACATTTCCACCAAAAAATAGGTTAAGGGTCGGGTCGTTACGAATCGGAATGGCTGTTTTCACGTTTCCAGTAGCAAAAGTTGTGGATGGTAACCCTGCACACGAGATAACCTTTAAATTCAATGTACAAATGCAAACAAACCCGCTCTTTTTAAATAGCCCATCGATTGCGATGGAGACCACCGGTATAAGCACCTCATGACGAAGGCAAATTCTATTTATTTGATAGTTACATGGCTATGAACCCCGCTTACAGTTTAGGTTACCTGTTTGCAGCCTCCACACCTACGGACGATAACCATAACGAAAACTAAAACTATAAAAATATAAAAATCGTTCCAAGTCAAATAAAGGAGCCTGTTCACACTACAATGATAACTGTAGGGAACAATATCGTTCTGATGGCTTTCAGAGCGATTTTTCCATGTCCCTTGAATGATAAACTGTTGACAACCAATTGAAAACGTGTTCTACATGGAACTTGAAATTTTATAAATGGCAGATCCCTTTCAATAATACACAGTGCATTACTAAGCATATTGTTAAAATCACAGATTTTAAAACTACGATCAGACAGCGGTACGGGGCTTTTCACTTAATATAAAAGCAGCAAGTGATTAAAATAATTTTAGTAGAAGTCCATGTCAACTAATGTTGTGTGAAATAAAGGCTTTGCGTCACTCGCAAATAAAACCGTAGTGGAACGTGGACGCTAGTGAAACTATAAATTGTAATAGTTATAGTTATCGTTATAGTCCTAGGTGTGGAGGCAGCCTTAGGTAGTGCACTGTAAAAAAAATTCAAGTTGGCTCAACTTAATACTCACAATTATGAGTAAATTGGCTGCCTTAAGATTTTGAGTGAGATGAGCAAAGAATCTTTAGTTCTGGCAACTTCGTAATTTAGTTTGATGTACTTCAATTTAAGTTCATGCAACTCACTATGAAAAGTCAATTGGACTTTTTCGAATACACATATGTGCGTCAGACCAATGAAATATTTGATATTAAGTCAACTGATTATTTAATGACATCAACAAGCATTTGTAAATTGAAGAAATTTATTTACTTACAGGAACATTTATGTCCAACAAAACGCATTGTTCCAGTTTCTGTACTGTCACTGTTGGATACGTCAGTTAAGCTCAAGCATATAAGATTATGCAGGCCGGTTCAGTTAAATATGGCAATTAAAGGGGTAGTGATTATTGATTACAGTGTTCAGAGTCAAAGTTATAATTTATCATTAGTTCGATTGTTGGCCGCCTGACTATGCTCGCATTTTTGATGCTATCAATTCCATTCCTGTGCAGGCAGGTCCGGCATAATGCTGTGTAGTGCGCGTGCATATAGCTAAGTGATCGGTTCACGTGTTACTTTTTTATTACTTTTCATTGTTTTCTTCACACCCATTGAAATGAATGGAAAGAGAGTGTCAGAAAGTTAAGACATACTCACGTAGCCTCGAAATAGTTCCCGGACATTAGCAGCTCGGTAGAATAGAATAAACCATTTGCGATGCACTTTTAAGGGCAAGACATTTAAGGAATCAGATTGTATAATTCCATCCATCCATCCATCCATTTTCCGCCGCTTATCCGGGGCCGGGTCGCGGTGACAGCAGGCTAAGAAGGGTAGTCCAGACGTCCCTATCCCCAGCAACGCTTTCCAGCTCCTCCTGGAGGATCCCGAGGAGTTCCCAGGCCACATGAGATATATAATCTCGCCTGCGTGTTCTGAGTCTACCCCGGGTTCTCCTACCAGTAGGGCGTGCCCGGAAAACCTCAACGGGAGGTGCCCAGGAGGCATCCTAATCAGATGCCCGAACCACCTCACCTGGCTACTTTCGACGCGAAGGAGCAGCGGCTCTACTCCGAGCTCCCTCCGGATGACCGAGCTCTTTACCCTATCCCTAAGGCTGAGCCCAGCCACCCTATGGAGGAAACACATTTCAGCCGCTTGTACTCGCGACCTCATTCTTTTGGTCACTACCCAAAGCTCCTGACCATAGTTGAGGGTTGGAACGTAGACCGACTGGTAAATCGTGAGTTTCGCCTTTCGGCTCTGTTCCTTCTTCACCACGACGGTCCGGTACAACGCCCAGATGAAAAAGATCCAGAGATACTTGAACTCCCTCGCTTGGGGCAGCAACTCATTCCCAACCCGGAGAGAGCACTCCACCGTTTTCCGGCAGAGAACCATGGCCTCAGACTTGGAGGTGCTAACTCTCATCCCGACCGCTTCACACTCAGCTGCAAACCGCTCCAGTGCATGCTGAAGGTCACAGTCTGAAGAAGCCAACAGATCCACATCATCTGCAAAGAGCAGAGAAGCAATTCTGAGTTCCCCAAACTGGACACACTCCTCCCCCCGGCTACGCCTTGAGATTCTATCCATGAAAATCACAAACAGAACCGGTGACAAGGGGCAGCCCTGGCGGAGTCCTACACCCACTGAAAACGTATTTGACTTTGTGCCGAGTATACGGACACAACTCTCACTCCGGTTATATAGGGACCGAATGGCTCGTAGTAACGGCCCCGGTACCCCATACTACCGCAGTACTCCCCACAGCACTCCCCGGGGGACACGGTCGTAGGCCTTCTCCAAGTCCACAAAACACATGCAGACTGGATGGGCAAACTCCCATGCCCCCCCCCCCCCCCCCCCCCAACAGCCCCGCAATGGTAAAGAGTTGGTCCACTGTTCCACGACCAGGACGGAATCCGCATTGCTCCTCCTGGATCCGAGGTTCGACAATTAGTCGGAGTCTTCTTTCCAACACCATAAGTTTTCCCAGGTCGGCTGAGAAGTGTGATACCCCGATAATTGGAGCACACCCTCCGGTCCCCCTTTTTAAAAATGGGAACCACCACCCCGGTCTGCCATTCCAATGGTACTGTCCCCGACCTCCACGCGACACCGAAGAGGCGTGTCAACCAAGACAGCCCAACAATGTCCAGAGTCTTCAGCATCTCGGGGCGAATCTCATCCACACCCGGCGCCTTGCCTCTGAGGAGCTTCCCAACTACCTCAGTGACCTCTGCCAGGGATATGGCTGAGACTTCCCCCGAGTCCTTGAACTCTACCTCCTCCACAGAGGACGTGTTGGCGGGGTTAAGAAGTTCCTCAAAGTGCTCCTTCAACCGCCCGACGATATCTCCAGTCCGGGTCAGCATTTCTCCTCCCCTGCTCAACAGAGCCTGGGCCAATCCCTGCTTTCCCTTTCTAAGCCGTCTAACGGTTTGCCAGAACTTCCTGGAGGCCAACCGAAAGTCCTTCTCCATAGCCTCCACAAACTCCTCCCACACCCGGGATTTTGCTTCTTTGACTACCGAAGCTGCAGCCCTTTGGGCCGCCCAGTACCCGTCTGCTGCTACAGGAGACCTCTGGGCCAACCAAGCCTGAAAGGCCTTCTTCAGTCTGACGACTTCCTTCACCGCTGGTGTCCACCAGCGGGTTCTTTGGTTGCAGCCACGACAGGCACCGACGACCTTCTGACCACAACTCCTAGCAGCCGCTTCCACAATGGAGGTTTTGAACATGGTCCACTCGGAATCAATGTTCCCAACCTCCCCCGGGATGCACGAGAAGTTCTACCGGAGGTGGGAGTTGAAAACCTCACGGACAGGGTCCTCACCCAGACGTTCCCAATTCACCCTCACTACACGTTTGTGTTTACCGAGTCTGTCCGGCAGCCTCCCCTGCCATCTGATCCAACTCAACACCAGGTGGTGATCAGTTGACAGCTCAGCTCCTCTCTCTCGACTGCGAGTCGCTGGGGGGAAGGCTCTGACTGTTGTTGTTCTATAGTTCTGCTGGGGGACTTCAACGCCCATGTGGGTGACGATGGAGAAACCTGGAGAGGTGTGATTGGGAGGAATGGCCTGACCGATCTGAACCAGAGTGGTGCTTTGTTGTTGGACGTCTGTGCTAGGCATGGATTGTCCATAACGAACACCATGTTCGAGCATAGGGAGGTTCATAAGTGTACCTGGTACCAGAGCACCCTAGACCGCAGATCGATGATCAACTTTGTGGTCGTATCATCAGACCTGCGGCCGTATGTCTTGGACACTCGGGTAAAGAGAGGAGCTGAGCTGTCAACTGATCACCACCTGGTGGTGAGTTGGATCAGATGGCAGGGGAGGCTGCCGGACAGACCCGGTAAACCCAAACCCAAGATTGTATAATTTTGATACTCTATTTCATTCTAGTCAGGGCACTGATAGGAGTATTAACCCATGCTTTTGTTAATGGGAGGTAACCGGAGCACCCGATGAAAACCCACACAAACACAGGAAGAACATGCAAACTCCACACAGAAAGGCCCTTGGGCCAGCTAGGGGTTCAATCCAAGGACCTTCTTGCTGTGCCCATAATAATGTGTATATTCTCAGTACATCTGAAACAAATTAACATGCGCATTAAAGCATGTTAGTGGATCATCCCCCACTAATTTGTATATTTTGGGAATGTTAATGTTTATGCTAGATGGACTCAAGCAAGGCTGGTTAAACAAAGCCGGCTTGATGTGTGAGGCTAAAAAGAAACACTTTTCAATTTCAACATCAATTATCAACATTAACTAGAACATTAATGTTTACACACTATAGCTAGTTAAGTGCAGGACTCAAGCAATGTGAGAGGACCAAGGTTATTATCGTTAACTAAAAGTAAGGAAATAACTAAAACTAAATGTGAAAAAACTGTTTTGTTAACTGACATAACGAGGTTTCACAAAAAAGCGATAACTGACTAAAACTATAGAAAACATTATTTTTAAATTTTTGTCTTTGTACATTTATTTCATACGTACAGTGCTGTGAAAAAGTATTGGCCCCCTTACAGATTTCTTCTGTTTTTGCTTCTTTGTCACACTTACATTTTTCAGATCATCAAACAAATATTTATATCAGACAAAGACAACCTGAGGGAATACAAAATGCAGTTTTTAAATGATGATCTCATTTATTAAGGGAAAAAAAGCTATCCAAACCAACCTGGCCCTATGTGAAAAAGTAATTGCCCCCTAAACCTAATAACTGGTTGTGCCACCCTTGGCGGCAACAACTGCAATCAAGCGTTTCTGATAACTGGCAATGAGTCTTTCACATCGTTGTGGAGGAATTTTGCAGAATTGTTTTAATTCAGCCACATTGGAGGGTTTTGGAGCATGAACGGCCTGTTCAAGGACATGCCACAGCATCTCAATCGGATTTAAGTCCGGACTTTGACTAGGCCACTCCAAAACATTCATTTTGGGTTTTTTGAGCCATTCAGAGGTGGACTTGCTGGTGTGCTTCGGATCATTGTCCTGCTGCATAACCCAAGTGCACTTGAGCTTAAGGTCACGAACTGATGGCCGGACATTCTCCTTCAGGATTTTCTGGTAGAGAGCAGAATTCATAGTTCCATCAATTACGGCAAGTCACCCAGGTTCTGAAGCAGCAAAGCAGCCCCAGACCATCACACTACCACCACCATGTTTGACTGTCGGTATGATGTCCTTTTTCTGAAATGCTGTGTTAGTTTTACGCCAGATGTAACGGGACGCACACCTTCCAAAAAGTTCCACTTTTGTCTCGTCAGTCCACAGAATATTTTCCCAAGTCTTGGGGATCATCAAGATGTTTTTTGGCAAATGTGAGACGGGCCTTTGAGTTCTTTTTGGTCAGCAGTGGTTTTCGCCTTGGAACTCTCCCATGGATACCATGTTTGCCCAGTCTCTTTCTTATTGTTGAATCATGAACACTAACCTTAACCGAAGCAAGTGAGGCCTGCGGTGCTTTAGATGTTGTTCTGGGTTCTTTTGTGACCTCCTGGATGAGTCGTCGATGCGCTCTTGGAGTAATTTTGGTAGGCCGGCCACTCCTGGGAAGGTTGACCACTGTTCCATGTTTTCTCCATTTGTGGATAAAGGCTCTCACTGTGGTTCGCTGGAGTCCCAAAGCCTTAGAAATGGCTTTGTAACCCTTTCCAGACTGATAGATGTCAATGACTTTGTTTCTCATCTGTTCTTGAATTTCTTCAGGGGCATGATGTGTTGTTTTTTTAGATCTTTTAGCCTACTTCATGTTGTCAGACAGGTTCTATTTAAGTGATTTCTTGATTCTACAGTTCTAGCAGTAATCAGGCCTGGGTGTGGCTAGTGAAATTTTATTCAGCTTTCCAAAAAATTTGGTTAATATCAGTTAATTCATGATTTAACAAGGGGGGGGCAATTACTTTTTCACATAGGGCCAGGTTGGTTTGGATAGCTTTTTTCCCTTAACAAATTAAATCATCATTTAAAAACAGCTTTTTGTATTTACTCAGGTTATCTTTGTCTGATATTAAAATTTGTTTGATAATCTGAAACATTTAAGTGTGACAAATGTGCAAAAACAATAAGTATCTGTAAGGGGGCAAATACTTTTTCACAGCACTGTAAGCATACTTAGCATTTGGCTGGATATGAAATCTGTCTGCATCTGCATTTCAGATGTATGTCAATTTAAATAGATTTGATGACATACAGGGAGGACAAACTGGATTGGATACACCAGTTTTCCACATCAATCATGCTGTTATCAAATGATAGTAATGAAATCATGAATCAAAAATGCTGCTGTTGTGTCGGATGTTGCTGCTGACACGTTTCAAAATTATACAATGTCCATAGTGATCATTTAAACATTTAAACAAATTCAGCTGGAGAGAGAGGAGAGGAAAGAGAGAGAATGAGACAGGAAGCTGGTACAGAATGTGAGAGGAGAGCGAGAAAGCAGGTTCTTCCAAGGACAGAGACCAGAGTAGAAGAGAGCGAAAGAGCAAGCTCTTCGAAGGTGAGTGAGACAAGAGGTGAAGCAAGCAAGAGTGCAGGTACTTCCAAGGAGAGAGAAAACAGAGGAGAAGAGAGCGAGAGAAAGGGAAAGAAATAATCAAGTCAAGGCATAGAGACCTAACTGAAATGAGTACTTGAACACTTGTCAAGTAATTTACAGCCAAACCTGAAAGATACTGCAGTTGTGCGCTGCTCAATTTCTTTGAAATTGAAGCGTTGAAATCCCTTTCCCTGTCAATCTTGTGTTAAATGAATAAAAATTAGACTGCAATTCATGTGTTGGTATTGACAATCTGACATAATTTCCTAAGTGATTATTGTAACTAACTAAAATGCATAGATCGACACGATTGTCTTCAAAATGTTCTCAAACTAAGACTCATGACCTCAGTATTTAAAAACGACTGGCTACAGCCTTGTTGGTGGCAACTGATATTTATTGTCTCAAATCCTAATAGTGGAGCACGTAGGCCGGCCAGGCGAGCCTACTCGTAGAATAAAAGCAGAACATCATTTTGACGAACTACGCTAGGATGAGCGCTTTTATAAGCAAACGGAGTTAAATTCAAGTCAATTTAATATTTTGTATTAAATGTATGACTTGACCATGCCAAACTCATTCACTCATTCATCTTCTCCCGTCTTGATTACTGCAATTCACTTCTTTTCGGCATCAGCGCAACCTCCCTCCATGAACTCCAAATGGTTCAAAACTCTGCTGCTCGTCTTCTCACCTCCACAAAATCCTCTGAGCACATAACCCCTGTACTTTTTAAACTTCACTGGCTTCCAGTCAGCCAGCGCATCACCTACAAAATCCTTCTCCTCACCTACAAAGCTTTACACAATTTGGCCCCTCCCTACCTCACTGAACTGTTGTTCACTGAACTGTTGTACCTCACTGAACCGTTACTCTTGTTTAAAAATAGGCCTATTGTTGATGTGTCCAGTTACATTTTTCTGGTAATGACACAAACACACTGACTGACACATCTTTTACAGTTGTCTTTTGTGAATGGTTGTTCATCGGTCCTAAGTGAAATCTTTTTTTTTTTTTTTTAATGGTATGATGTTTTGAGTTTTTATTTCACAATACTTTTTCTGTCCTTTTTTAGTACCCATGACAAATACACCATAATACAAAAAGAGACTAAAACTAATACTGAAACTAATACAAAATAAACTAAAACTAAGTATTTTCAAAAAATGTAAATAAACTAAACTACAATATTCTCCAGTTAAATGAAAACAAATCGGAAGTTGTTCTCTTTGGCCCCCCTAACTCCATTAACTCAATTACTAGGAATTTAGGTCATCTTTCCTCCTATTTAAAACCCCACTCCAAGAACCTTGGAGTGATTTTTGACTCTGCTTTGAAATTTGACAAGCAGATAAATGCAGTGGTAAAATCCAGTTTCTTTCAATTACGGACCCTGAAAAAAATAAAACCTTTCCTTTCTCTGAAGGATTTGGAAAAGGTGACCAATGCTCTAATTCTTTCCTGTCTTGACTACTGCAACTCCCTGTACACTGGAATCAGCCAGTCATCTTTGTGTCACTTACAGCTGGTCCAAAACGCTGCGGCCAGGCTTTTGACTGGATCCAAAAAGAGGGACCATATTTCCCCTATCTTGGCCTCCCTTCACTGGCTTCCAGTTTGCTATAGAATTGATTTCAAGATCCTGCTATTTGTCTACAAAGCATTGAACCAACTTGCCCCCTCCTACATCACAGATCTACTGAGACCATACACCACTCCCAGGCCTCTTAGGTCTTCTGAATTAGGACTACTGGCCATCCCACACTCCAAACTAAAGCTCAAAGCTGAGCGCGCATTTGCTGTCACAGCCCCTAAATTATGGAACAGCCTTCCGTCTCTTATCAGATTTGCCCCTTCTGTCGATTCCTTCAAGTCTCAGCTCAAAACTAATTTCTTTTCATTAGCCTTTGCATCTTAGTGGTTTTCTGTGCACTTAGCTTATATATAGTATGTATATGTGTCACAACTGTTTTTTGTTGTCGTTATATTTGATATACTGTATCTGAATGTGTTGGACAGCACTTTGGTCAGCTCTGCCTGTTTTAAACGTGCTCTATACATAAACATGATTTGATTTGATTTGATTTGATTTGATTTAAACTAGCAAACGTGCTTTAAAAACTACAGTATGTGCCTCTGTAAAAGACTGTAAAGTACATTTCTATGCAGATGACACACCATTCTTTTTTCCTGTGCTCCATCCATGAAACAGGTAATGTCAAACCGGACAAGGGCATTTAATTGTGAACAGGGTCCGAAATTAACACCCGCCACTCACCACACACGGGTAGATTTTCTGCTTGGCGAGTAAATCTAGGAAGGCTACCCACCACATTGGTGGGTAAATGTTTGTACCAAACTAGTATAAAAAAAACTATGCGCAAAATCTTTACTTGGTTTTGGTGTCATTTGCGCTTGCGCTGTTAATATCTTCTGCTTTCTGTGTCGGAGCTTGAGACACACACACACACACACACACACACACACACACACGCACACACACACACAGGCTCGCGCTATACCCTGCCTACTGCGTTCTTCTTTTTAACCCATAATTCAATCTATCTTCATCTCTATTCAATCACTTGCCACAAGTCTGCTGCTAGCTACGGGCAAATTTGGCGAAAATTGCCGTATTCCAATTTCAAATTACACTTGTATAACGTTGACATTAGGGCTCTGGGACTACCTGTTTAAAGTTACCAGCGACATTATCATTTCGTCGACTAGTAAATTCTTTGCGATTATAACAAAGTCGAACGTTTACGATTAGCCCCTAATGGTTATCTTTTCTTTATGGTAACATAATATTCGCAATGCCAATACTGCCGTAGCCGCGACGTATATTATAATTAAACAATGTGCTTTTTTTTTGGAACATGAGACCAATTTTTGAATGGTTGTACTGAGGAGGAGTTCAATGCCAAGCTCGCTGAAAACTACAGAAGCTGAATTCAAGCTACTTTGTGACAGACTGTCTTTGAGCTGTAGCTAACTGGTTCATGTGAAATCAATTTATAAACGTCATATGATTTCATATCTAAGCCCCATCATTTATGACCAAACAGCAGTGACAGTTGGAGTAGTAAGATGCTGGCTACAGTAAAAGTAGGCTATTAGGCCTATATCTGGAATTGATTAACTGTTGACAATTGTATTTATATAGAATAATAATGATAGATTTGTTTTTTGCTTTTTCCTCAGGCTCTTGTTTAAGTTTGTATGCAACATAATACCTTAACTCAATGCAATGTAGGCCTACAGAAACTAATGTATATGTGACAGAAATTACATATATTTTTTGGGCCGATAAAAATAATGATTGGCCGGTGGATTTTTTGACCGGTGAGTCAAAAAGTTAATTTTGAACACTGATTGTGGACAGAAATCCCTTGGAAATCTAAGATTAGTCCTTAATAAGTCAAAAACTAAATATACGCTTTTCTCAAGGGCCAAAAAGTTAGATTATAAGGCATATAACATTTGCTCCCTTAATGGGGCCCAAATTGAGCGTGTTGCAGTTTGCAAATACTTGGGAATTTCACTAGATGAAAAGTTATCCTTTAAGACGCATGTGCTTGAACTCACAAAGAAGGTGAGGATCAGACTTGGAGCTCTATATAGAATAAGGTCATGCTTTACACTTGAAAATAGAAAGACAATTGTAAAATCTACTCTCTTGTTAGTCATGGACTATGGTGATAGTGTATATGCATGCAGCCCCAACTATTTTAAAGTCCCTTGATGCAGTTTACCACAGTGCTTTGCGTTTTGTAACTGGCGATAATTTTAGAACTCATCATTGTACACTGTATACAAAAGTAGGATGGTCTTACCTTAGTGATAGGACAGAAAAACATTGTCTCTTTTTAGTTTACAAGGCATGCTGGGCAAGTTACCATTTTACCTTATTTCATTATTAAAACACAAATCCAGTAGTCATAAGACACGCTCACAGGACCATATCACCCTTAAAAGCCGCAAAGTGATCACAGAACTTGGTAAATCAGCTTTCAGTTTTTTTGCCTCGGATAAATGGAACAAGGCTCAACAGGATGAAATTAGAACTGGTTTTTTCTGTTGAACAATTTAAACTGTTACTGGAGGATTTTGGAGCTGAAGAGTGTTCTTGTTTTGGTTGAAACTGAAATATTGTACTGGATTGTAAATATTGCATTGTAAACATTTGTATTTATTTTCGCTTATTTTAAATTTATTTTTTGTTGTTGTAATTGATATATCCTGCCTTTAAACAGGGCATTGCTGGAAAAAAGACCTGGTCTCAGTCGATTAACCCTGTATAAATAATAATAATAATAATAATAATAATAATAAAAAGTGTCTATTGAGGTGTAAGTGGTATAGTTAATGAAAGAATTGCAAGAAACCAATTACATAAAAGCTCATTCATTAATTAAAGTGTTGCCAGCTAGCTATTAACAAAAGTTGCATGTGTCCTTACCTTTAGAAGGTTTCATTAAATTCGTAATTGTAATTCAATCAATAAAATGAATAATTATTGATTGATGGTCATTAAGTAAATACCATCACCGCTGCGTTTTAGAGCTCTCATTTAGGGATGCCACGAGATCCAATATTTCGGTAGCAAGTCTATGTCACAAAAAAAAAAAAAACGTGAAGGTACTAATTTTCTACAGTACCATTGGTACCGGGGATGCAATTAAAAAATAAATTATGTAAGCGAACAAACAAAGACATCACTTTGGTTGTTCATTTGTGGGGAGCTGCGCAGCCCATCTTTTTCTAGCTAAATTATCCAAGGCTTAAAGAGCCCCAAAGTGTTTGGCTCAATCCGTAATGTGTTTGGCTCCCCTGCTGTAAGCTACCTCCAACTCAAATCAGAAATCAGAAACGAACAAGTAGGCCTATATAGACAATCACAGCCTCGGCAAACGAGAAAATAAAAAAAAAACAGGAAAAGCATGCTTTCTTTCTAAATATAATGGGTCTGCCCAAAGCAAACTTTTCCCATGAGTTAGCTGTAGTAGCCTAGTTCATGCTCCAAAGCAGCTGGGAACATTTGACTCTTGTGATCTTGCTTGGACGTGTTATAAACGTGCGCCTATGTTTCTTTTCACTGTTATATAAATAGGCCTCTTTTTTGTAATGTTAATTGTTGTGTCTTTAAAGAAATTTAGCTTGAAGGCTACATGACACTGTTGTTTTTTGTAATGTTTTTTTTTTGTTTTGAGTGTATGTTCAAGTATATGGGATTTCATTATTGTTTTGTTTTAAAACCATGGGTAACGAGAATCGTGGAAGTTTATCCTGATATTGGTATCGACTACTACATTTCTGGTATCGGGACATCCCTACTCCCATTGTGTCTACATACCTACAATGGGCATGGCAAACGTGCTATCAGCCCATGAGCCCATTTATATTTAACTCTTCGAACATGCATAATGGGCTTAAAACAATCTCACCAAAGTCAGTGAAGGAGGACTGCCCAACTTTCATCACGTTGTCTGGTGGGCCTCCTTGCAGTGTCTTAGTGAAGTTCCCATTCTGCAAGGTAAAGATAGACAAATTACTTATCACACTATGTCACACTTTAAATAATAGAGACAGCAGAAATATGAATCTGTGTATTTTTAAGGAAAATCGGCATGGATGCTTCTTGCAAGCCAAGTCTTGCATTTTCTGCGTTTCCCAATGCAAATAATCCCCCAAACATTTATAGAAGTGAACGTCTAGTCTCTGGGGAAGCCAGTTCTTTGTTTGATTAGTAGTGCTTTCGAATGCGGCATTGCAGTACAATAATTATTTATCAAACATTATCAAATAATGTTTTTACCTAATCCAATGTTTTCAAATATGCATTGCATGATGTATAAAAATGTCTTCATGATTATCGGCATTTGAGTAAAAACAGATGTTTTTCATCCTCTAGCTTGCACTTATCCTCCAATACAATTGTATGTTGGTTGTAGACATGGTAAAATTAGTATTTCATTGCTTCTGCAGCGTACAAAATGCCATCTGTTACTTCAAAAGATTTCAAACTCGACATCCAGTTTGGGTTCTATTGAAATGTATATCAAAAATAAAGTTTTCTCAGTGACAGCTTCTTGACAGCTACCCATTCTTTCCCACTGATGTGTTGACTTCTCACATGGAACAGGATTAAGTGAAAACACATGTGGATGTTCCAGATCTGAAGAAGAGTTGAACTTCATTTTCTCACTGAGCAACTTACTCAAAATTAACCACAACAATTGTCATGAAATCAAACTTCATGCAAAGTGCCTGAACACAGACCCACATGCTATTAGGTAGCCGGCTGTAGCAGCCGGTCACCTGTTGTAAATTAACGTATTATTATTATGCCTAATTCTTTAAATCTCTACTTTCCCAGGCTTAAAAATGCCCCAAATTGGCACACATGTCCACGTCTACTTAAATGTACACCCCATGCGATGACGCCTCATTCAACCTGTTGGTGGCGGTACAGAAGCAGTTTCAAGTTCAAAGTATTCCACAAATCATAAAAAAATAGGCAATTTGGGCAACAGGCCTATTAATATCAGGACGTGTACATTGTAATGAGATGAAACGTTCATACAATGGCACGTATGACAAATTATGAAGTCCATCTGTTTTTCAAAATGTATCACTGTAAACACTACTGTAAATATATTTTATAAATATCTGAGTTTAGTAGTTTGTTGGTTGGATTTGACACTTGAACTATTTGAAACAACTCCTCCGAGACCGTAAAACCAAATTACACCAAGATTGCTGTAAATATTCCTCAGATAGTCTACATTCAAAACAATGCAAAGCTTGTAAACAGTACTGTACATTTCTATTTTTAACTGCTTCAATATTTGACCAATTTAAATAATCATTTTTGAAAATATTTGCCCATCACGACAAAGTTTTAAAAAATGTCCCTTAACATTGTATTGTTTATAAAAGTTTACAATTATAATTCATTAGATAATTTTATAGACAGCAGGGAGTGATTTTCTTTTGATTGTTGTACACCATCTTTAGATTACTTTTGCTGTGTGGTGGTGACCTTTTTGGTTATCAAAATGAACTAGTCCAAAAACATTTAAAACAAAATGACAAGAAACTTCGACAACAGTCTAATTTTGCTATCTAAAATGAACCCAGTGCAAATCAACATGTTACTGCAGGGTTGCCAACTTCTCTGAAAGCCTGCGCGTGTGAGACCTCACAGTTGTGTGCTGTCCGTATTGGATTTTTTTGTGTGTATATATATATATGTTGTCTTGTCTTCACTTGTTTTCCCTTCGCTATTTCCTGCATTCAGATCTGCCGCCTGCTTTCCATTGGTTCCCTCCTACTCATCACACACCATCAGCCATCCGTTGACGAACCAATCAGGAGTCGATCCGTCTACTTTTAAACCCTTCTCCCTGGCAGTCTCGCCAGAGACTTGTATGCTGTGTTGTGCTTGTTAAACTCACACTCATTTGATTAGGTCTGTCCGTTTGGTGTTCTGCGTATTTTGTGTTAGTTTGTGTGGGGTTTATCCCGGTGTGTCATCTGTCTGTTAGTTTGTTACGGTGAGTTGCAAACTAGATATCAGTTTGTTACTTTCCCTTTTGATCGTTCCCTGTATTATACACAGCTTTTGTTTGGTTTTCTTACTCATCCCCGTTTGGATCCTGTATACTATACAGCATTCATTTTGTTCATTATCATTTGCCCTGTGTAGCCAGTACTCGGTACTGAGGTTTTCTTTTGTTGAGTCTGGCCCTCTTTTTCCAGTACGCTGTACTGTATTTTCTTTTGTACCGGAACTCAGCTAGTTTAGATACCTGTTGGTTTACATTGAAAACATCACGTAGAGTATTCTCTGTTTCGACTCATTAGTTTAGGAGCAGTGTCACCCCGTGAAGCGTTGATAGCAAGCTTGAGATAGGCAGCTTAGCTTTTTTGTTTGTTTCTTTGATTTGGCAACGCTCGTATAGCCGTGGTATCCCTTTTGTTTTGTCCCTGTTAATAAAGACTATTCTTTTTTATATCCTTGGGTTGTCTCAGTGTGTCCACCTTCACCTCATCCACTCATTCTCTGGGCCGTGTTCGACCTTTTCTGTCCCTAGACAGGCCTTACAACTGAAGAGGCGTAACAGCGCGCACTGCGCGGCGACAACTTATTTTGAAGCTCAGGGTCGTCGCCGCACACGTCAGACATTTATGAGTCTTTGTTCTCGAAGAAACATGACTATTTACAGCCATTTCCCCAGTTTCAAAACTTTTAACCGTTACACTAACCATTAAAAAAAATCACAACTTTCTCAAATGTTCCTATTAGATCGCCGCTTTGCTCTAAATGGCTTGCCGCTTTGCACAAGTTAAACAAATAGAGCGGCATAGCGGCATTTTAGAGTTTTTTTTCTTTCAATGGTCTGCAATAACAGTTTACGCTTCTCAAAATCAAATGTGTGAATGCGTGAGAAATATGAGGTGTGGCGTTAGTGTGAAGAGGGTCATTTGCTTGAGCCTCACGCTCGTTGGCAGCCCTGTTACTGTAAGCATTACTCTGCGTTCACTTTGTCATACCTCTGGTCAATGGTGAAAGATAGTTACGACGGGTCTCAAGGCATCACTGACCTTTATAACATGAACAGATTTGAAAATGTTTGTGGTGTTTCATTAACAGATTCGTTTTTTTGCACACCATCTTTTCATTGCTTTTGTTGCTTCACCATCACCATCTGCTACAGCACCTGCCGCGCCTACTCGTCACGTCCTATGGAGGACACAGAGTGTTTTTATTGTCATAAGCTGGGCCACTTGATCGCAAAGTGTCCGGTGCTGAAGCGAAAGCGCTCGCCACCGGCTAGTACCCCAAAAGTGGTGGGTTAAGTAAGCACCGTTTCGCGTTTTGCGTGGCGGTGCCCGTGCCCGTGCCCGTGCCCTGGCGTGGCGTGGCGTTACGGTGCCGTGCACCTTGTTGAGCGACGGTGTGTTACCTTTAGAAATATTCAAGCAGTCTACGACTCAGACTGAAGTCGCAGCTCAGAGCTGGCCGGAAGCCTTCCTAGCCTGTGGGAAGCTGGTTGACTCCAGTTCTGCTCCTGTACCTGGATGTACGGTGGATGTCTCCCGTGCCCCAGAGTGTGCTGGTGGTCAGGGTAAGCATTTTCCTATCTGTCACATTTATAAGCAGTGGGTAGGAAACCAAGAAAAAACTCCTACGCCTGCCAAGTATCGAGGCTGTACCTCATGAGCAGAGTAGTATGGTACTTTTGATACTTGTATGGCTGAGTTCTTGTACATGGTTCTGCATTGTATTTTTGTGTCTGGAATGGTTCAGTCAAGGTATATTATCGGTACTGCCTGCCCCGCTATTTTGTGTTTTTGTTTTTTTCACAAGCATAGGCTTGCTCTCATGGGTAGGAGTGTTACATCCACCCTTGTTTGGTGTACGCATTGTTTGTACTTTGTATGTGTATATGGTTGTCTCGTCTTCCCTTCTGTTTTCCACTTTGCTATTCCCTTCATTCAGGTCAGCTTCCATTGGTTCCCTCCCCCTCATCGTACACCATCAGGTGTACGTTGACGAACTAGTCAGGGGACAGTCCGACTACTTCAAAACCCTTCTCGCTGGCAGTCTCGTCAGTGAGATAGAGAGATCCAGACCTGTGTTTGTATAACTGTGTTCATTGTGTTAGAGCTCGCTCCTTTAGTTAACGTTCATCCTTATTGTTCTGTGTATTCAGTGTTTTAGTGTGGGGTTAGTCCAGTGTGCCTTATCTGTTGTACGTTAGTTCAGTATCGTGTGTTGCTACTTCGATATTCAGTTTGTTAGTTTACCCATTTGATCCTTAGTTAGTCCCTGTATTATATACAGCTATTAGCCCTTGGCCCTTTAGTCCGCCCTATATTATATACAGTGTTAATTTTGTTTGTTACCTGTTCACCCCTTTTGATCTTGTATTTGATACAGCGTTTACTTTGTGCCTTACTCTTATTCCCCATTTAGCGAAACAAAAACACAGTACCGAGTACTGGCTAGATTCCCAATCCTGTTTTACCAGTACGCTGTAGTGGGAGTTGGTATGGGGACGCTGTAAAGAGAGGACGCTGTCGTTGTTTGTTCGCCGCTTTTCGACAGCATTTGATCAGATTTATCACCGGAGTATAATTTTATTTTATTTCTTTTATGCTGGTTACATTTGTCCTTATTTTTGTTATATTCAGATCTAAATGTTTTCATTTTTTCCTCGCTATTTTTACCTGAAAGAACACCTAAACCTTTTTAGTTAATTTTGGTTAGCTAGCCGTCATTCAGGATTTGTTATTGTTGTTGCTAGGGATGACAGGCTAGCCTTGTCTTGGACTACAGCTTGTTTCTGCTTATACATATACAGCGACAACACTGAACGTTAATGACAACGGACGTTTAATTTATCATAGGTTTGATAAATTTGAAGGTAGCCGGTCCAGGTGTCCGACGCCAAATTTTCCGAATCACTGGCGCCCCCATGTCATTTGGCTCCAAAGGTTTAATTAAACAAAGTCATAGGTAAAAAGTAAAACAAAAAGGTTTGTGTTTTATTGTTTTACAAATATATTGTCATTTATTTACTTTTAATCAGTTTTGTTTTGTTTTAATTCTGTGTCATGTATGGCAGTGGTTCTCAACCTAGGTGTCAAGATAATTTACAAGAATTTACAAGATCATTTCTGGGGGTCGCCAGATAGTTGTGTGAAAAAAAATAATAATATACATGTTTTTACATTCTACTCGATTTTATTGAGTGTGAGACAAAGGTTACGTTAGCCGACAATTACCGGCTTTTCAAAAGCGTTGATGTCTGTATTTATTCCTGTTTCCAGTGTGCCTGCTGAAAGGGGATTTTCTATTCAAACAAGACTGCAGCCAGATCACGGCTTCTGGAGGGCAAAGTGACGAGGCTGATGCACATCATAAGCAGCTCCAATGACTTGAACAGCTTTGATTTTCAAAAGGCAGCGGGTGGCTCACTTCGGGCATGTAAATGCCTGGATGCACATGATTTCAAATTAAAATAGGGGCATATTGTGTTTTGGGCCACTGCGCCCCAATTGCTTGTGGCCGATAAGTGTGATATAGAACCACTGATGTATAGCACATTGAGCTGCACTTGTGTGAAATGTCCTTTACAAATAAAGCTGCTTCTTCTTATTATTATTGTTATTACTATTATTATTATTATTATTATTATTATTATTAAAAGTCTAGGTAAATGGTATAATGCTATACTTCAAAATTCAGAGCAGGTTAAGGAGATAATGAATGAAGAAGAAAGAGACCTAGAGAGCACTGAGAAGTCAGGCTTATAGCAGCTAATAACGGAATAACTGCCGATAATGTAATAACTGCCAATGAAGTAATAATTTTCCCATTCTTAATGTAATAAAAGCTGATAATGTAATAACTTACCAATAATGCAATAAAATGTCTGAACCAATAACGTAATAACTTTTTCATAAGTTATTACATTATTGAGCAGTTATTACAAGGTTATTAATAGTTATTACATTATTGGCTTGCTATAACAAAACTGAAATAACATACTTATATCACTATGTTTAAGTTTAGTTTATTATGAAGTGTCAGACTTCCATAACACTTATCCTACTGCAACTTCTTTCAAATAACTTTCTCAAAAACCTGACCAATCCTGACCCCTGAATCTTAGTCCTAAAAGCTAACCTAATTGAACATACATACACATACTTTTCTACAGGGGAAATAACTGTTATATATATATATATATATTATATATATATAATAACTGATAACGTAATAATTTCCCCATTCTTAATGTAATAAAAGCCGATAATGGAATCACTTACCAATAATGTAATAAAATGTCTGAACCAATAACGTAATAACTTTTTTCCCATAACGTAATAAGTTATTACATTATTGACCGGTTATTATATTATTGGCTTGCTATAAAAAAAACTTTAAAATGTAATAATTGGAGCCGATAATGTAATAACATACTTATATCACTGTGTTTAAGTTAAATGTATTCTGAAGTGTCAGACTTCCATACCACTTATCCTACTGTAGCTTCTTTCAAATAACTTTCTCAAAAACCCAACCAATCCTGACCCCTGAATCTTAGTCCTAACTCTGATGTAACACATTTCTCTCTCTCTCTCTCTCTAATTTTCAATGTGAGTTTTTTTTACATGAAAAGACAAATGCGTATATTGCCAAAGCAAACATAGTTGAACATACACATACATACAGTATTTAGACTATACACGGGAAATCACTATTAACATGACAGTGTGTACCGATAGCATGTAACAATAATACTAGCAACAGTAACAATAGGATGAACAAATGGTAGATTGAATTTAGTGCAGTGTTCCACTGGCTGTACCTTAGGTTGTGACAAGAGGCAAAATATTTGGCTGCTATGATGCAGCAGATTGGTTTTTTTACCTATTATATATTTTTGTTTATCTGTATCTGCTTGGGTTTCAAAATCATTGCATTTGCTTATAATTTTGGGGAAGACGTTTGCACTAATGTCAGTGTATTTGCTGCAGTGTAGCAGGAAGTGTAGCTCTGTCTCTACTTCTCCCTGGGAGCCGAGTGAGCTCAGTCTGTCCTCTCTGGGCAGCCAGGTCTGTCTGTGACGACCTGACTCTAAGGCCAAACTGTGTTCACTTTGTACCTACTCAGTATTCTTTGTAAGTTTCTGTCTGTCTGTTACTGTAGTTAGATATTCTGCAAAAGTGTACTTTTTCTTTAAGGCCAAATAGCATTCACGTTTGCTTTCAATTTGGGATGGCTCAGTCCAATAATCTATATATTTTTCCTTTTGTAATAATTTGGTTGGGCCAAATTGTCTGTGAGCTGTGTTGAGGTTTTATATGTTGTGGCCAGGGAGCAGAGCCCGTGGACCAACTGGTAGAGGGGACTCTTTTCTGACGTCATCTCTTGGCATTTTAAGGGTATTGTGATGGTAGGATTGGGGGTCACTTAATTTGAGATTATAGAATTGAATTGCTCTTTGTCTAATAAGGATGGGGTATTGTCCTAATTCGGCTCTGCATGCATTATTTTTGAGTTTTTCTTTGCACTTGAAGAATGCTTTTACAGAACTCTACACGCAGTCTCCATTTGAGTGTTTGTCTCATTTTGAAAAATCTTGATTTGAAAGGGGACCCCACACTTCACTGCCATATAGAGCAATTGGTCCTATGACTGATTGGAATATTTTTATCCAGGTTCTAATTGGGATATCAATTTTGATGTTTTTTAAATTGTATAAAAAGCTCTTCTTGCTTCGTCTCTCAGGCAGGCCCGGTTCTGGAGTACATTGTCTCAGGGTGCGATGACTGATGGTGAGGGGGCAACACAATTATAATGTTTTGTTTTAATCATAGTCACAACATCAACCTACTATTCCTTGAAAAAGCCACACCACATTCCTCGATATCTAGAGTACATTTCTTGCTGTGCCCTATGCTGTCTTCACGGGCACTAACGTTAGTTGAGGCACAGCCACGATACGCAGAGAGGGGGTGCTAGCTATCTGTTGCTAGTAGAGAACCAGGGACAGTGATCCACCTATCCATTTTGACACACATAACCCTTTAAATTACTTGCACCTGTATTGAAAGCAGTGTAAGGTTTAGAGATTATAGTTAAAGATTATAGTTTGTTATAATAATAATAATAATAATAATAATAACTTTATTTATATAGAGACTTTCAAAATAGGGTTCTACAATAGGGTTCTTCTAGGGTGCTTTACAATAAAAATAACAGTAAAAAAATTTACATAATTAAAACACTAAAATCACACAGTAAAATCAGCTTAAATAACTAAAATAACTAAAAATAAACTAAAAACCAAAGGTTTTGTTAAGTTAAACATTGCAAATTCGAAAAGACCAAACGAGGGATGACGTCCAACTCTGTCCCTATAAAAAAAACAGTTGGCTAGCTAAAATGAATAGTACAGTAATGCTGCTCACGTGTGGTAACAAGAGTACGCAAGAGAGTACTGTAGTGACGAAGTGAAATAGCAAGTTCAACATGCTTTTTGACATGGCCAAACCCACCAATCAGATATAAGTAAACTTTGATTATTTCTATGTGGCATGCTTATGATTGGCCATATCGAGAAACACGCACAAAGAAAGTAATTTTTTCAGTTTTGTTTTAATTTTGGGATGAAGCTGGGTCGGATTGGTGGGGCAGTCAGAGCATTTAGAGGGGCACTGCCCGCCCCCTATTCATCAGACTCTAAATATAATTTGTGTTGTGGGCCTGATTTCCTGAACCTTTTTGGATAACATGATTTTTTTCTTTTTGAGGTTTACTGCCAGGGCCCAGGTTTGACAGAACATGTGTAGGTAATCTAGGTGTAGCCCCTCTGTGGTAGGAGACAGAAGCACCAGATCATCTGCCTAGAGTAGACACTTCACTTCTGTGATATTAAACATGATACCTGGTGCTGCAGATTGCTCAAATGTTTTTGCAAATTAATTTATGTAAATGTTGAACAGAATAGGGGATGGATTACACCCCTGTCTCACTCCACATCTTTGAAGGAAAAATAACATTTGGTTGATACAAATCCTGATTGAGTATTGGTTGTCTACATCAATTTTATTACAGCATATGTCTCCTCTCCCCCCTCCCTCCCCCCATTATTATATATAGTTATGATCTTAATAATAGTATTATTTTTTATTTTTTTATTATTATTATTATTATTATTATTATCATCATTATCATTATCATCATTATTATTATTATAATCATCATTAACATTATCATTATTATTATTATTATTATTTATAATAATCTTAGAATTATAAACAAATGCAATGAATTTGAAACCCAAGCAGACACAGAGTAACTAAAACATAAAATAGGTGAAAACCCCTATCTGCTGCATAAAAAAACATACCGCATCCTCCTACCAGTGCCCAGGCCAGTCACTGCCAATTCAACTGGAGTCGGTCTGTGTGTCCTACCTGTGTGAGCAAGTCTATCGTAATATGTTGGGTGAGCAAGTCTGGCGCAAATTGGCTGCCGTGGTATCACTCAGACTGTGTGTTGTGTTTGATAGCTGTTGGTCCATTCGTAGTTCATTCTGTGTTATTACAGTGCATTCAGAAAGTATTCACACTTTTTCCACATTTGATTATGTTACAGCCTAATTCCAAAATGGATTAAATAAAAAAACGTTCTCAACATTCTACACACAATACCGCATATATAATGAGAAGGTGCAAAAAGTTTTTTTTTTTTTTTTTGCAACTGTATTAAAAATGTAAAACTA
>JAPMUY010004536.1:0-135000 GCA_026901105.3 Galaxias olidus
CCTTACCTTGGCCTACTGCTCTCCTCTCACCGCCCTCTTTCAGTGTCGCTCATCTTTCTCTCTTTTCCTTCACTCCTTTACTCTTTCTTTTACAGTTTGTCAGCTGGCGTTTGGAGTTGTTGCACCATTGAATCAAACTGAAATGAAATGGCTTAAGCTAGTCAATCACAATAATCCCTCTTTATTTCGATATAGTTGAACACAAGCCAAATATACATGCAGTGTAGCAAACACCTTAACAGTCCTTTATTGATGCTGATAACCTAACGAGTCACACAAGTTTTGTTTCATGGATTAGTGGAGGTCAACATTTAGAAGACAGTTAAGTACTTTCTTAAGCTAGAGCTGAAGACCAATCTTTCCCTGTTTCCTTTGATGTGACAGTTGCTTGGCTTTGACACTAAGACCGGGCTAACCTCAGAGTCAAGGTTTCCAAGCTGTTTGCAGCCCCGTGGCATTAGTCAAGCCTGAACGTTGACTGACTTCCAACCTCTCCTCTCTGACTCATCATTCACCCTGGGCCCTCTTCTCAGCTCTCTGCCGGGCAATTATAGAAGTGTTATCTGTGTCCACCTAACAAACAGTGTCCCGCTCGTGGCCATTGCTCAGCTGTCACCTCAGGTTTGCACTTTGAGACACCATGATCCCCAGTGTCTTCCTCCGCATTTTTATCCCCTTTCATTGTCCATCCTAAGTGTCCAACTTGTTACACGTGCCACAGGAGAAGGTGGTGGAAAATGAAGAATGTGAAGTCCCTCACACAAGAGTGGATCACTCTCAGTAACCTTGATGGGGGCGGAGGTCAGAGGAGGTGTCCATTTATCTTATGGTGCAGTGACGGCCATGGGATTTATTGGGCTCTAGATGTCATCCGTTGACAAGGTGCACATTCTTCCTGTGCATTATGGGTTAGATAATAGTGGTTAGGAACAGGGTAAATAACCTCGAGGTTATGTATTTTATCGAGTTATACATTGTGTTAAATTTACGATCAGTTGAAGTCTCATGAAAAAATTAAGTATTGCACTCCCTGGAATAAAGGAAGAGTGTTTTGTTGAGAAGGGCTGGCTTGCTTGGTGTCTGATCATTATGTATCTACATTCCTGCCAACACAAGAAGTCTATCCGGTAGAATTTGCTTCAGAGATATTTATTATCTACAGTATATTTGTCACACACATGCTGATAAATGTTCCAAGTGTATGGGGTAACAGCTAAACTCAGGATATAAATTACCTGATCAGTAAGGGTCTCATAAGGCCAATAAATTATCTTATAACGCTGTGATGTGGTACCGTTGCATCGCTTATGCACCGGGAAACTTATATTGTAGCGCCTATAAAATCCACTGATGCCAAAATTAGATTTTCAAATCTAGCATTTCATTTAGCATTAAATTTATATAGTTTACAAAGGAGGCATTTACTGACCTGCCAAGAACATTTGGAGTGGGCCAAAAATGCTTTTCGAAACTGTATAACTGAATGTATAATATGCTTGTATAGACAGTGAAACAGTTATTCAGCCAACTTACTCTTGCCAACAGTAGCTCTTGACAAATTCCAACCCTGATGGATTTAATATGGAAATCAATTGCTCAAATTGCTCCTTTTGATTGTTAGTAAATATGGGAAAAAACCAACGGTAGATTTTATGGCATGGGGTCCAATAAATGAGCACAGAGAGTCTTCCCCTGGGTAAGAAGATAACTGTTTGCATGGCTTTACTGTCTGCTACCGTGTCTAATCTAGCTTCTCTCCATAATTAGCCGGCTGCACACTCAGCAAACCTCACTTCGACGCCTACATCTAGAGATCCCAGTGAGAAGCTCCAACTCTTTCTGTGTCCGACCATGGCGATGCCAATCAAATCCACATTGACCTAAAGTCCTGAAGGCTTGGTTGAGCAGAAGAGGCTGCGATCAATACACCCACTGCACAGATCGGCTTTAGTACTGAGGCTGTGTGTGTCACCCCGCCACCATGCTGATTCATACCCACTAAAACGCCCGCCCTTGGCAGCTCCAATTAAGTCCTGACAGTGCCAAAAGCCACGTGAAAAAAAGAGGAAATTCGACCAATGGCCGATCAAATAGGATCAGCACAAGCAGTTTCTTAGAGAGCACTTTGCCTGAACTTTACTTCATCACGGTGATTTGACAGTGACATACTGTTGTTTGTCAGCGGTGCTAATAAAACTGTCCTCCATCAATGACCAAGGAAATTCCACGTTATCTAGTTATCTCTTTATTTGGTGGTTTCTTTTGCTCAACAGATTCTACAGTTTACACTGTTTACTCTCGGCTCCTCATTAAAAATAGATGTTTAGACAGTGACTCTATCTACCCTACTTTGGCACAGACCTATTACCTTCTTTAGCTCAGCAATGGGGTTAAGCTCACCATTAGACCAGAGCATCTAAAGTCTACATCGGTATTCAATTAGCAGCTGTTAAAGCTGGGAACCTCCTCTTTGGAGCTTGGCAAAGGTAGAGGTTCAAACTCGTTTGTTTTGCTCCTCTAATGTCAGAGCAGAGGTCCCTCGAGAGTTTAGGAGTGGCGGGGCTGGCAGTGAGCGCTGAGATGAAGCCAATCCATTGGAAACGCCTCTTTTCCGAGGCCACATATTCTCACTGTCCATCGGGGTCCTCAAGTTGATACAAAGCAATATGTTAGATGTGCTGTTCGAACAGTTTTGCTATGACATTGGTTGACTTCCTGGCTTACGCGGAACTGCATTTCTACATGTGGCTCTATGCACGAAAATAGCAACACATTCAAGGTTAGATAAGAAACGGGGATTGATCTGACTCTGATGTCATCGTGGGCCTCACAAGGCAATGCCCTCTTCTTTGTCCTCTAAAAAAAAAACGATCCGTAAACCTGCTTTAGGTGTTTACTTGTTGTGCCTCTGTTGTCCGGTTTTCAATTAAAGTTTAAATCTGGCATTCAGATTGGTCTGAAGACTGTAAACATTTGTCTGCTGGGATGTGGCTTTGTAGTCCAGCGATGAGCTCCTGACACCAATTTGTGCTGGTTTGACTGTAGTAATTCTCTGCTCGTCTGCGATCAATGGCTCGCTCGCTTCCTTCCAAATGTTCCCTTTGAGAAGGTGTAAAGACAGATAAAAGGGATTGAGCAGAGAGCAACATTTGAGAAGAAAATAGGGTTATAAAAAAATGTGAGTCAATCTGGAATTGCCTAAGCATGACTTCCTCTGTTTTTCTCAGCTACGGGATGTTTTGAGATATTGCCTTGGTGTGGGTCACGGTCCTTTGTGGAACATTTCTGGCACAGTAACAGTCTCCGCCGGGGTTCCTTAACTCAACCTGATGCTCTGGTTTCAATTACCCCGTGTGGTAAGGGGCTACAGTTTATGCATGTGGAGGATGACATTGTCAACGCTTTGATCATGTACGCAGAGGAGCTGGAGAGGCAAAAGGCAGGATGACACATTGATCAATAGTCGTCCGTGCAGTCGACCGTCACAAAAGTATGCAGTTGCCGTTGTTTGGTTCGACGAATTTTCCAAATCAATTCCCCTTTCAATTTACCAACCCTGAAGGCTTTCAGTGTTCATATTAAATAAGATTTTATATCGAGATGGTTTGAGGTGATGTATATCGTGGCTGCCCCACAAATAGAAAATATAATGTCTCAAAGGCATTCGCCATTATTTTTGCAACGAAGGGCTTTTTGTGCACTGATGAATGGTGGGGAATGCTTTGGAGAAAGAGTTCTACCCTCCAGGTATGAATGGTATCTCCCTGCTGTACGCCACTGACCCTAATGATGTAAACCACATGCTGAGGAAATGGTGGGAAACCGAGATCCCGACCCAGAAGACAAAGCAGGAGGGATTTAAGACAAACCGACTCCCTCCTACGTGAAAGTTTTTTACACACAGCCCACATTTGACATGGTGCACTTTTCTTGTAATTGTGCGTGCCGTAAACTCTCCATTACAGCCGTCGTTCATCAGCGCAATGCGCAGTTAGCCTAGCAAGCTTGTTGTAGTGCCGACGTGGCCAATTACTCTACAACCGGGGTAGAGTTTCCAGTGATGCAGTTAGGCCATTTCTCTGATGGAAAGGCTCATAATGTGTTTCAAATCCCAAACCAATGAAAAAGAAATACTTTGACCCAGGGCTCGTCCTGTTTTCAAGTCATAAAATATGAGCTATGTGAGGCGTTTGATAATTTCTTTTTTTTTATGTTATGGCACGTTGCAATACACAAGGTTGTTCAAATGGACAAGGGCCATAAATATTCATATGCCATCTTGCATTTCTTCAATGAGAATATTTAGCCTGACAAAAGAAATGAGGCTGGTGTCGCATAACAAACGACGGGGATCCGGAATAAACCACAAAAGCTGAATCATGTGCCTGAAGAGCATTACATTATGATGGGTATGATCTGCATGTCATAACGCTAGTGTTCAGGGTTCTCCTGGTCTTTGGTTTTGCTGGGAGTGAAGCACCAGTTGACACGGCCAAAGGGGACACAGGTGACACGTCCCTGCTTTGAACCACACTTCAACTTCCCATAGGTTTGTTGGTTTAGGGACCCAGAACGCTCTGATCAGTCCAATGGCACACCTTTACTGCATTCCCCCTCTCATATCCCCTTCTCTCTCTATCCAAACCTCTTGCCACTCTCCCCTTTCTCTCTTTCTACACCCTGTTTCATTTACCCCTCACTTTGTGACCAAGCTTTCCTTTCCTTTAATTTTAGTTTTCTTTCCTTTCCTTTCCTTTCCTTTCCTTTCCTTTCCTTTTGTTTCCTTTCCTTTCCTTTCCTTTCCTATGGGCGTCTCCTCTTGCCAGCTCAAGAAGCGGTTAGAAGGCTTTGAAAGGCTGGAGTGTATGCCTGTTGATCGGATAGGCCCTATAACTAATGAAAAGAGTCACGGAAGTGACAGCAGGATTAATGAAGTATCCGGGGCTGCTCTCTCACGTGGCTCAGCGGGGCCTCTCTGCCGGGCTGCCCCCGCCGCCTCACCGCGAGCCATGCTGACAAATAATGCCCTGTCCTGCCACCGACACCTGCAAGCCAAGGTTAAAAAACACATTCGCCACAGCTGCAGCCGGAGCCGGGCAGGGAAGAAAAAAAAAAACAAGACGAGAGAGAGAGAGCGAAGGAGGGTGGGAAGAAACGAGAGCTGCCGTTTCAGATATGGAATAAACGTATTTACTGTGAGCGGGCTCTGGGGAGAGAGCTGAGAGATGGGCTGAGACGGGAATCGGGGAGAGGGGAGGGATGGAAGACGGGGGAGGATGGGAATTCAGGATTAATTGAAAACATCTGTGTGGTGCGAAATGGCTGCCGCAGAGGCTCGGGGGGGTGGGGGGGGGGGTTTAGGACACTTGAGAACAACATTGATTTCTCTCCTTTTTTTTGGGGGTCTAGATAGGAACGTTATGATGTCACCAGCAGGCTGTCTGGCTATCTGTGTGTGTGTGTGGACAGATATGGCTGGGCTCCGGAGCGTCTCATTTGTAGTCAATAGAGGTGGTCGGCCTCACGAGCGGTCAATGCTGTCTGACCTTCAGCAGTTTACAGTGAGCCAATCAGGGGAGGGAGTGAAAAACAAAGCAAGCCGAGGCGGAACTTAAGTATGTGTCGGGATGTTGACATACACACCGGTGTTTGTGCTCTGACTGACACACACACACACACACACACACACACACACACACACACACACACACACACACACACACACACACACGCACACATTCACACCCACACTCAACACTCACTCCCACACATCTTAAAACATGCCTGGACAGTAAGTGGACGTTGAGTAGCATGTAGACCTACGGCAACGCTCACAGTCAAACATGAAGCAAACATAACACATTCACATACATGTCCAGTCTTGTGTTACAAGGATTAAAACAAGGCAGTAAGGCACCACAAGTCTGGTCTCTCTGTCTCTTTTCTCTCAAAAACACTCGCAAGCACACACACACCCAAAATACAGGCAAACGCTCCCACACACACCATCATCTAGTGGGGTCTAGCTGTTTATCAGCAAGCTTTCTTGTTGTTCCTCGTTACCAGTGATTATCTGGCACGCTGTGTGGCCAACAGCGTGTGGTGTGTGTGTGTGTGTGTGTGTGGGGGGCGGGGGGGGGGGGGGGTGACACTGGGTGTGTGTTTTTGGGGGTGGGTGACACTGAGAGTGTGTGTGTGTGTCTAGGGGGTGTGAAACTGTGTGTGTGTGTGTGTGTGTGTGTGTGTGTTGTGCCTGAGGAGACCACTGATAGATAGGAGGGGAGCATCGGAGCAGAGCTCATGGCAACGGCAGCAGTGGCCACGCTGATATCAGTCCTGCTCAGGCAGAGTCAGATTACAACCAGCCGGAGAAAAGACAAGGGGCGAAAGAGAGCGAAAGAGCAAGAGACATCGAGCAAGTATTAAAAAAAATAAAAAATAGAGCAGACAGAGTGGGAGCGTCTCCACGGGTGGAAATAAGAGAGAGCAAAGAGCGGGTACAGAGGGAAAGACAGCCCAAGAAGCAGAGCAGCAGAAGATAGAGCGCGGGGATTTTAAGTGTGCATAAAGAGGAGAATAGAATCCACTGACCAGAGAGACTTTAACACAAAACATAAAAACAGGAAGCGAGGGGGGAAGGAAAGGGAGGAGAAGAAAACGTCGGGCGAACGCGGATAGACCCCCCGGCGGGAGGAGAGAGAGGAGCCCGTGTAGAGGGGCCAGCCGTGCACGCAGAGAGAGGGAGGAGGGGAGGGCTATGCGAGCATGAGAGAGTGAGTGAGGGAGAGGAGCGGGAGAGAGAAGGCACCGAAGGTAGACAGACCACAGCGCACGGGGAGTGCAGCGAGCAGACTGGCTGCAGACACGGCTCGCGGGTAGGGAGAACCAACTGGAGCTCGGCACGCACACACACACACACACACACACACACACTCACGTCTACACACACACACACACACACACACTCGCAAACACACGCGCACAGTCACAAACAGACAGAGGACGCGACATGCCCAGCGCTGTGTCCATGGCCACATGCACCCACACACCGGCAGGGATAAAGAGAGGAGACACAGATGTCTGAGGAGTTATGGAAAGCAGCATGTTTTTCGGTGAGTTGGAACGTGTGTCTGTGTATGTGTCTGTGGTTAAAGAAATGTGTATGCATCAATTTGTAGATTCATTTTTGACCTGCACATATTTGGTTTTGCGGTCGTTGATTGTCCTCGTGTTCAAAGCCTGGGCGGTAGTTAGGTAGGTAGGGTCGGTTGGTTTTCGTGGAGGGAGACGGCGTGAAGTTGCACACTTGCCAGACCTGACGCTGTTTGATGAGCCCCTCACTCCAGGTGCTCTGCCCTCCTCCAAACAGGATCCACCCCGGCAGACCAAACCCATGTGTGGGTTGGAAAGTCCACGGCTTGGGTTTCACCCGGCCCGTTTTACAGCGCCTGTCCGCTCTGTGTTTACAGCAAAAGGAATTCACGGGAGGGACGGCGCGAGTGCACAGCTGGGTTTTCGAAGAGCCACTCGACGATATGCATTTGCAGAAATGAAAGGGAGCTCCCTCCATTAGTTTGCTGGAGGAGATGAGAGGGGAGCTTAGGCAGACTTAAGGAGCGAGTGACTCCTCTTCAAGTGCTCTTCAGACGGCGGGCTTACAGAGACGTCAGCTGAATAATTAGGCGAAGGATCTGCACTTCTGAGGAAGTGGCTTGTTAAAGGGGACCGTCTTTCTATCCCTGGGATTGAAATGATCTGAGGTAATATGCTGTTGCCTTACAGAGGGAGGATTGGTGCCTTATGTAAAGGGACTAGAGTAAGCTGATGAATGGCTGAGGTGTCAGGTGCACTGATGGGCTGCCTGTTGTCTGTGAGGTGACTGTGGTCCCAGGGAGTGACAGGTGTGGATCCTGCAGACTGGAGCCGAGGACGAAAGGGCACACACTGGCCCCCCGTGTCCTTGGTCAGCAAGGGCTTCAAATGTAGCACCCGCCCTGTGACTCGGTCTAGGCGGATACCAACAGAGAACTGGTTTGGAGATTCAGGGTAAAGTCTTTATAAACGCTTTGAAAATATGCTATGTTCATTATTTACACAATTGTCAAATACTTGAGAGTTACATCTCTATCCAAATGCATGGGTTGTGTGCTGTTATAGGTGTAAGGATGACATGGCCATCAGCTTCTCATGCAAAATGTATCTGATTTTACAGATGTATTGCAACGCACTTATACTTCAGCATCTTTTTTTTTTTTTTTTGCCGGGCTGATGTAATGTCACTGAAATATGTTTTCCCTCAATGGAATTTTATTTTACGGACAACTACCTTTGCCCGTAAAATATAACAACGTGCACTTCTGAGAACCCGACCTCGTTGAGAGCTCAAAAATAGGGAGAAAGGTCTAGAGGGGTCTTACCCCCAGAACTCCTCCTCCATTAATACACTGTGAATGCACCAGGGCCAATGAATGGACAATAACTCAGCGGGCGTAATCTGTCAGAAAGCGCGCCCTGTAATCATACAAGCCATTAGTGCTTTCTGGAGTTAAGGGCCTCGAGTGGATAGCTCGGTGCATCTGGCCCAGTGGTCAGGTTTTAAACAGCACATTAACGTTTCTTTGGTTAACCTCAAATTATAGAGCACCGTTGACGGGATCGTGGATCAAATTCAGAGACAGCTGTGTTTATGGGAGGTCAAGCCGCGAATGACATGACAACAGGGAGAGCTCGACCCCTCCTGGAGGTGGGGGAAGTGGAAGCCCTGCAGCCAAATAGTATCACTGTTATCCATGCAGTAACATGTATAAACAAAAGCAGCCTGGGGGTCTATTCAAATCTGTGTCTGCATGGTCAACTGAAACGGATCCAAATATGTGCTTCAAATAAGGGATTTCGATGTTCCATTTTTGCCCTCTGATTTTAATTGGGGTGAAATTATTGTAAAAAATGTCCATCCTGTAAAAAAACAGCAAGTGAAAGCCGGGTCATGGAACAAAATTGGCAGATCCCTTGAAAAGACAAATCCGCCAACCATATAGTAGTCATCATCAGCATACCAACGAAGTTGACATTTAGTTGAACTCATAATTATCTAATAATTGGATTTATATTTGCGGCGTGAACCTAGAGGAGGTAGTACAAGTCCACATTCCAGGACGGCAATCGTCTTCCTGTGTGGAATCTCGGTGTCTTTAGACAGATCTTAATGTGGGAGAGGCTGGGATCAGGACGCTCCGAGGAGGGAAAAGTGGGAGGTGATTAATTATTAACGTCAGTCTGTGTCCCCCCAGACATAATTTTTACTCTCTCTATCTATATCTTGACACGCCGCCGCAGGAGAAGAAACGCTTGAGCTGAGATAAGAGCATTTCCAAGAAGGGTGAAGTGGAGGATAGTCACACACACAGATGTGTGTTATATTGATTACGATGAAGTATTAATGATCAAGTACATACAGATACATATGCCATTAGCTTTAAGAAATCCCATTATACAGTATTGTCATTACTGTGTACACGAAGCAGTTTCATCCTACTTTGTTTTTTCTTTGTTTCCAAATCAGTTACACTTGGCACTAATGCTTTCCATGTGTCTAGTTTTTATTTATTTAACAGATATTTTAGGAAAAAAAAAATGCTTTTGTCTCAAGCTGCTTAATGCCATTTGAAGTTCAGAGTATGTGTTGCCTTGCATGGGATCACAGTTCTAAACATATTTGGGACTGCTGGAAGAGACAGTAGTTGCTTGTATGACCTCCACAACTCGTAATCAATCAATAACATAGTTACATTTTACAGCCATATTAACAATGCAGTCATGGTGATATTGGCATGTAAAAAAAATTACACATTAATTGTGACATAATTCAAATGTGTTTTGTGCAAACAGAATTAACATGTATTGCTTTTTTTTTTTTCAATAAGGATATTTAGTATAAACCTTGACCAGAGTATTATTATTTTGAATCTCCTTTTCTGCCTGCATAGATATACGTTGTCCGGTGTGCAAATGTCTCCGTATATCTCAACTGTCTCATTTCAGACAATAGATAAAAAGAGACTCCCTAATTGACTATTAGAAATCTTTTAAGTCTTTCCAAAGTCCATTTCAGAGAAGCCAGGGCCGGCTCTAATCTATATGGGACCATGCCAAAACTACCTACCCACACCCCCCTCACCTTAACTTCCCTCGCTCTCAGGCCCAGCTGAACTCCTCCCCTTTATGGGAGGGATGCTGACCATACAGTAGTGCAGAAGGCCCCCTAATGGCTGTGAACTGATAGCCTCTGTGGTGAATGAGAGGCTCCGTTTCTGCCGGTTACACAACATGACAGCACCAGCTGGAAAGTCCTCTAATCGCCTACTAGTACACTGCGATGGCTTAAATCAAGCTGATGGAGATGTTTGTTCAGTCGCGAGTAAGGCCAATTGTGTTTTCCTGCTTTTATGTTAGCTGTGGGTTCCATCAGTCTCTTTTAAATAGTGCTCTTGACTTAGGAAGGCGGAGGAGTTGGATTGGGTTTAATAAAGGTCTCCTGCCGAGGTCCATCGCTTGGGCTGATGGCACGTGATCAATCCCACATGAAGGGAAAACACTAACCCTATGAGGCAAAGTCTCAAGATGGAATGCACCTTTGTGTTCGGACATGTTGTGTGGATCCTTGTTGTCCTGTTTCCCTTCACAACTGATTTAAAGGAAAACAAACTTGACATTGAGCAGCGCAGGGTTCAGACTCATCCTTGAAAGGCATTCTGAAAAGGGTGGATGTGTTACATTACCATATGAGTGGAAAATAAACGGTTTTTGTTTGGTTGTTATTATCCCAGTGAAAGAAAACAAAATTGATTGCTTGCAGAGGAGAACCTTAACAGACCTCCATTGTCTGACGTGTCCTCTTTTCTTTGAAGCAATCAATCCCCAAGCGTTCAGCCACTTGGCTGTCCTATTTTCCACAGTGTACGTTTGCACTTTTTGAACATTTCCCAGCGTACTCTATCTGACTTTTAGTGCTGACCACAGCGTGCACCCCCTTGATTTTTCAGCAGGCATGTTTGAACAGGCTGTTTTGACTGTGTGCGTTCCCTGGCTGGCCGGCCGGCCATACGGCTTGTCCAAGACATACGGCGTGCTTGGGGGATGACGTCGGTCCCAACATGTCAGGAGATGGCGTGGAGGGACGGTGCGTGCAGAAGGACATGCTTTGTTAGAGGGGAACTGGGACGTGTCTCCACATGAGGGCTGGCATGCGCCGCGTCCCAACAGATGGCAGCACTCCGGAGACTGAAGGGGGAAAGGCCGAACGAGAGAGAGAGAGAGAGAGAGAGAGAAAGAGAGAGAAAGAGAGAGGTGGATTAGGGCTGTGGCTTTTCAGGACCGTTTCTGTTTTATTTAGTCTGTACCCTCGCCTCGGGACTGGAAATGCGGCAAACGTTCGTTTTATTTGAGTTAAGTCGGTGTTTTGATAGGGTATCTGCCTGCTTTTTCAGTACTCCTGGCCTGGAGTTCGGCTGTTGTTAAATGTACGGCAGTTAAAAATCATCCCTCTGGTTCTAATTAAGGGTTTAAGAACTGTTTTTTTAATTCCTTATGTTTTGGAAGGCAGGGCTAATGTTCTCTACTTTTCTGATCCCCTGGTGTTGAATCTAGGCTCTGCCATTTACAGCTCGGAGGTTATAAAGCCTATTGCTGGATACTCTTAGTCACAAAACGATTAAAACCAACGATGTTTACTTGTGTTTTTCCCAAGGGTTTTACACACCTCTTGCTATCGAATCTTCTCAGAGAACAGTTTCTTTTTCTGTGTGGTGGAATGATTTTACTGTACTGATTTAAGCAGTTTTAACTTCTCTATCTTTAAAACCATTTCTTATGAGAGGTCAACAAAGTGTAATTAGACGAGAGAGCGCTGACATTCAATCGTTCTAATGAACCTCATATTGTGATCTGTCCTGTGGGTACCAGTCTGGGTTTGGATTACAAAGAAGAGATGGGGAAACCTAAACATTTTTCTGCTAAACATATTGTAAGGAAAAGGAAGCCAGATATTTTCATGGGACATATCAGCTCTGAACGTGTGCGGCCCTTTATCGTGTTCATTTGAACTAAAGGCCACACTGACCCTCACAATGCCAACATGTAAAGTGTCTAACCTTTTCTGGTTGTCTCCCCCACAGGTAATGTGTGTCAGAATGGCCTCCTGCCTCCACTGGTGCGACCTACTCTCCCCACCATCCATCCCTCCCTGGGTATGAAGCAGTTCCTGCCGTTCCCCCTGGAACAGTCCTCAGCTGTTAACCTCTTCCCCGGCTTCAGCACGGTGAGTGCCCCCTCCCAAGTCACGGAACATGAGTCCTTCCAGGTCACTGGGTTGTTGAATGGCCTTAGGTCATGCTGGAAGTCACAGCAAATGGTATCTGGAAGAGGCTTTTGTTGGTTTCAAGACCTTGGATTTGTCCTTTTGTAAGGGTTTCTCCCTTTTGATTGGACACATTGAGTTCCTTTAGTGAAGAATTCCTAACCTTCTGCATGCTCCAGAGGGTAGTGTGTAATCCCGTGGAGCAGGTTAACAGATTTTTGGGGGAATGTATGACTCTTGAAACACACAAAGCGTAAAATGGAGAACGAGTGCTTACAAGGACTCTTCATACTTTCATTGATCAACTGAATAGATTTTCTTTTTGTAATCATAATATTACACCTCACAAGGTTTGAATCAGCAAAGCCATTAAAAAAAAAAAGGAAACAGTGATGACACGTGGAGGAAATCTAAAAGATAAAAGTCTAAAGGCCTGCCCTTTAGCTTTTGAATTACGGGGATAGCTCAATTTAAAGTGGGCTAGAAACGGAACCCGAAATATGGAGCGCAGCTGGCGGCAATAAGGCAACGAACGAGGGGAAAAATACAGGAGACAAGTGGGGACATCACAGGGCAGGGCTGGGCTAGGCTGATAGGAGCCAGACCGCTTAGATGGAACAGATTTCAGGAGAAGGTTCAGGCTCGCTCCATCCTATTTCTCACCCCGCTAATCTGCATGGAGGAGATAATGAGTAATGCACTGGCAGGCTACCGTTCGTAGAAAGCTGATACTGGATTAACATAGAGTAATCACCTCGCTCTCTCTGTCTCTCTGTCTCTCTCTCTCTCTCTCTCTCTCTCTCTCTCTCTCTCTCTCTCTCTCTCTCTCACGTTCCCTATTTCCCTCTCACATTCTCCTTTCCTCTCAGTCTCCCATTCTCTGTCAATCTCTCCAGTCCTCCTTCTTTTCCTCTATCAGCCCCCCCCCCCCTTCTCTCTCATTCCCTCTCTTTCTCTTTCAGTGCTCTTGACATTTAATCACTGGTAGAATGTCGTGTTACTGTAAAAGCCCTGGCACCAGTGGCGCTATAAAAGTGTTTATGAAAAAGTTATTGTTCTAGATTTTATTATGGTGCCTACACTTGTGCTTTCTGATTGCCGTGCAATAACAAAGGGTTGATGTCAGCTTCCCATGGCTGTGGGTTGGAGTGTGCTTTCAGCACAATTAATCCATTTATATATGGGGGCCAGGATCCTCATGTGAAGGACTTTTTCAACATTTATCTGAATGAGGTCAGTAAAATCAAGCCGCTCATTAATAATTGGCGACAAAAATCTTTCATAATTTTTATTAATATAAAGTTATTTTAGATCATTCAACAAGAGCTAGTTTCAATTTGTAATCCAAGTAAACGGATATGGTTTATATCAACTAGGATGAGGTCAGGTTTGCTTATATGCCTCCAGGGCACGATAAACATTTAATGCACTCCTGTTCACAAAATACAAAAGAATCATATAGACCAAGATGACTACCATTTTTCCATTAATATAGTGCTGGTAACAAAGAGCCATGGCTTTGGCGTTATGGACATTAGATGCATTTTCTATCTGTTTCCAAAAAGCCTTGAGTTTCGCGCGTGGCAACACCTGCACGTGAGGAGAACGACATGCCAAGGATCTTGTCACATCTCATGCATTCTGTTTTTGTAAGGTGTACACTGACATGATCAGAATGTGTTTAGTGTGTTGTTAAGTCATTTACATTTCAATTTAGAGCAATCAAATCTAGTTATATATAACAACACCCCCTCTTGCCTGATCAGTTTTGATGACTTGGGATCTTTGCCTTGCACTTGTGTTGTTAACGACTGTAAAATAGTCTAAAAAAGACAGTTGGTTTCAGGCTAGAGTAAGGGAAAGGAATCTCAACCAAGTCAACCAAGCCGGACCAAGCTTAAGCAGTGAGAGCCGCAGATCTTCTAATTAAACCACCTGTTGTCATGGGTATTCAGACGGCTGTGTGCGGATGAAATTGGCCGAACCAAAAGAGAAAAAAAAAGGGGGGGCACTGGGTGGGCAGGTGGGTTTCGATTTGTTATGTAAAGAAGAAGCAATGGGAAAAGTAAGATTCAGTTAAGGCAGTTGTGGTTTGACCCAAAAAATTGCATTTATCTTGTCCAAAGGATACATTTTTCTTCCCGAAACAATACCAGCTCCATTTTCCTCTGTGGAGTAATCAGGAATGTGCGTTATCGATTCCTCTCGCCGATCTGCAAGGCGGAAAATTGCTTTGTAGTCTCCGACTGAGAGTGACACATTGAACTCAGCCTGTATTCTCTCAAGCGTCACTGCCCTTTTCAATCTCCCCCTCCTCCCCATCGTCAATCCTTGTATTAATACAAGTAATGGAAATGTACCTTTCAAAGTGTGTGTGGAACAAATACAGCTTTATCTATTTTTCTTTTTGAATGATAAACCAAGCACAAAGACGCTGCACGCCGTGAGGCAAAGGTAGTGGGGAACAAAGGCTGAAGCAGGGACTGTAGAGTTTCACTAGATTCACGTAAGCCTTATAAAGATTTAATGGATTCCACAAACTGTATACCCAGAAGGCAACAAGCTAACCAACTGAAAAAAGAGGAGAATGATCAAAGCAGCTCATGGAATGGACCACCAATGTACTGCCTTCTGGCGAGTCACACCTGGTTTAGAGGTGCGCCCTGACTTGATGCAACGCTCCTTATCACTTAGCATTCAGGCCTGGTTAACCCCTAAACTTAGCAGTTAGTGTCTTTTTGGCCAGGCCCCTCTCGATGTGTTCTCCCACGATAATATTTCTCTCCCTGCTGGGTGGACGCCAGCAGAGCTTTCTCCAGAGGAATGCAGAGATAATACGGTGGGGCTACAGCCCAATCTTTATGGCAATGCGTAGTGCCAGCTTCCCTGGCAAAGGAATGCGGGTACTCCATTCCTCCCTGCGGTGCTAACTTATTGCCCTTCTTCAGCTTGAGTAAGCCTTTTTTAAAAGTGGTGTTGTTATTGTATTGCCTTGGAACTCCTATGCTCCAAATTTTTTTTTACCTAATGTCAAAGATGCTCTATCATTAACGTAATGTGGAAAGTATAAGGCAAAACATTTCTAGTGCATTGATAGTAAATATAACCCCTGAAAACTTGAACTCGAATATCAGATAAAATAGTTAATTGCTGCCAAATTCAGAATCAGAAGATTAATTAATAGGAAGACAGACCTTTTTGATCCTCTTGCTCTGCGCTGAGAGGTTTGAAACAAAAAGGTTTCCACAATGTATCGACTGTAATGGGGCATCTGCACATCTAACGAGGTTCACCTGCGTCTAAAAAGTATCCCAGCTGTCCAGTTTAGTCCTCGTTTATTGTAAACAGCATGGAGAGCCTCCTATCTGTTCTGTGTGTGCGTGAGGCTAGTGAGGCCTTCCCCCGCCCTGGGTTTCAACGCCTGAGCAGAACCAGCTGGAGTGTCACGCTCAACGTTTGCACTTGCAACACGGCCATTGTTTCCTTAATAAGAAGCACACTGGTCGTGAAGTGTCCCTTGAGGGAGAATTGAGCCGTGTCTTTCGCACGGAGGGAGATGTGATCATGGCAGGGATTTACAGCCTGACAGACTTTCAGGACTACATCATCGTTTTGATGGTTGGAAGGGGCATGCAACACGCCCTGTGCCTTAATAGCCCTGTTATTTGCTTTAAATGAATACTTACCGCGCTTGAAAATGTAAAGATATGTTTTTCTCTCTCAAGCTCTTTGAAGCTTACGCCATGATATTTTACTTGCAAGGTTGTAAAATGTTCATATGTTTGCAACTAAACCCTAAACATCACTGAAACAATCCTGAACTTCAGAACCAGGGCTCCCAGAAGTTCTTTGAAAAGAAAACGTTATCCGCATTGTTTGAGCCGTGCAGGCCTATAGGGAGAAGTGCACCCATTTCCTTCTTTAAGATTCAGTATTTGCAGGGAGCTCATGCATCTTTCTATTTCAGGGCATTGATTTTGGGGGGATTCAATAGATGGTCATGCTCCTTGGACTTCTCTCTCGTTACCGTGGAATCAGCCTTGTTTGATATTCATGGCAGAATATTACGAGAGGATAAATCGTTTAATCTTAGATTCCATTGAACCCTGTCATGAGTAAAGCACTGCCCTCCATCCTGTGGGTGTTTCCAGGGGGCTTTGATAGAATGATGGATTCCTTATCGGCCTGTGAAGGAATTTAGCATAAACGCTTTTGAGCGATGCCCATTTGATCTATAGTGCACCGATAAACCATGATTGATATAGAAATCAGGAAAACAATGCCTTTCATGTACTGACGTAATGTTTGGGGTTTGTGGACCCATTTCATGTCAATGTTCTGGACTTTTCATCTGACAAATTTCAGCTTGTTACGGATTTCTATATTCGCATCAAAGCCACAAACCCAGGTATTTGTGAGTTTTGGTAAGCTACCATAACCCGCTGGACATTTCTGCAACACTACAGCACTCAATGGTGGTGCTCCAGTGGTTTTCTCTGAGGCAACGGAAGGCAAAGTTGAAGGTTTAAGGTGTTAACATTTTGGACATGGACCTCTTTGGTCTCAGTGGGAGCACGGACAGTGTAAGGCTGTCAGGAGCCTCGGGGGAAAGGAGCCGACCAAGTTCAATATCTCATTCTGACCGAGCCTGATGGTGCAAGAAGGGTCAGCGGGAAAAGAGCACCACTCATACCTGAGAAAATACTCTCCCAGAGTGAGAGACAGAGCCCTGGGAGAAATGTGCAGATGGGAAGGAGGAAAGAGATAGGGGGTGGGGGGAGGGGGGAGAGGGGACGTTAAGAGAGGAATAAAGTGAGAGCCACGCAGAGAGAACGGGAGAGAGAGAGGACGTGCTCGCGTGAGAAAAGGGAAGATGCGAATGTGAAGATGGAAAATACTGGTGTGCCATAGCACAATGGACCGAGAAGCCTTCAGTGGCATGGAAAGCAGTGTGCGTCTATTCAGGAAAACACTCACCTGGTTTGCTGCTTACAGTCTATATTTACATGTTACCTCTCAGATTTATTAATCATTATTCTATAGTGGCAGTACATGTACAAGGAGAAACAAGCGCTTTACAATGAGACGCCCAAAAACCATTGTATGAGGGATACTGTGAGGGATAAATGTTCCTAATTTTGCTTCAAATGGCAGGGTGTTCACACATGCATGCACTGATAAACACACACAATCACATATTATTTTAGTGTGGTTACCTACATGGAAGTAGTTGGACTCATATGTTATTTATATGAAAATATGGGATGCAGCCACCCTGATCAGAAGTATTGAAATGATAGTGACTGCACAAATGCACTCTGAGTGAAAACAGACTATTCCATAGGGACTTTTTAAGTGGAGTTGAACACTGGAGGAAGAGAAAATTGAGGATCATTAACTGAGTTACGATTCCATTTAAATAGGGAATTTAATGAAGACTTTATGAATTTCATTTGATTCATGGATATTGGGATTGTCCTACCCAGTAACTGGCCAACAATATAAAAAGCCTTCCACTCTGACTTTCGCCCCCTTTTCCTCAACGAGTTGCTGTATATTCCTCTTAGTCATTTAAGAGCTAGGGAATAATACAAATATATTGTTCATGTATATTTTCTATTATTATATTGCAATAATGTTTTTTCAGTGCGATACACATAACCATTAAATTGTCAAAAGAAACTCTGATTAACACGAAAGCTGTTCTTTAATAATGACTTCTGAAAACATACCGTATGACAGATCATAAATTGAAAAGAAGATAATTTAAATTTTAATTCAGTCTTCAATGATAGCTAAGTTTGATAAACATGCTTTTATAAAAATGGTTAATTCTTACAACTTCATATGTTTTCTATTTAGAAAAAGTAATCACAACTGAGGTTTACGTAATTCCATTACACACTTTGTTATTTGTTGTAATTTAATAATTGTTGTCATTCAATAACTCACTTTTTTGCGTGTTTGTGCTGTGAAACGATGTAGGTAATTGCAGATTGTGCAAATAATTGCAACAGTAAGGTAATTTAGTTCCTGGCGGAACAAAGAATTAAATAACAGATTTGTCTGGAATTGATAAACAAACAAGCTGACAGTGTCATCTGACTGAAACAAACAAAATCAACTTTTCAGTGCAAAATGGTTGACTATACCAAGGGAGTCTAATGTTAACACTGTCTCCAATATCTACGAAAAATGCCCTGGTTTCGTACAACCACTCTGATTCATCCACCTCAGTGCCGTCTCCGTCTCTGTGTGGTGAACACAAAGTAGGCTTACAATCCATTTGTCTTTCTCTGGTACTGACCAGTAGAGCTTCCTTAATGTAGCCCCTCTGCGTCCTCCCTTGTAATACGGACCTGCGTTTTTATTCACACCTGGAACGCTTGTTGTTTCTCATTATGAGCTATGAGCGGCCCGACTGCATTTGACTTGCAAATTTGGGCTGATAACAATCTATAGCAGCAGTGAAGGCTGATGATAACTAAGTGACTGGGCCAGGCAGCGGAGGTAATTGGGAAACACATAGGAGGCAGGATTACTTTTGACAGGTCATTCATCCCACTTTAGTTAATGGTAAGCGAGCCTGGCGTCTGTGAATGGAACGCTCAGAACTCACCATGGGGCCCTCTGTTGACCAGTCACTCCCTCTCCCTCTACCTCTCTCTCTCTCTCTCTCTCTCTCTCTCTCTCTCTCTACCAACTATTGTCACAGCTTTGGAGAGTTGATTCCAAACCATAGACTGCAGTGAGCACCCACAGTTAAATGCTTATGCCATGTCATGGGTCACATGTTGAACCTTACGCATAGCGTTTATTCATTACGATGCAGTGTTTTACATTATCAGCCTACCTCAGGCAGACAATGTATGAAACAAATACATAACCTGGTTTAATGCTTACATTTTATTTAGTTTGAATCCTTGGCATCATACACACTCTTACTTGCAAGTTCTAATTTACTCTAGGCCTATATTTTTTATAAATAGAGCGATTTGATAAAGATTTGAGGATGATATTTGTTTTACTTTAACTCAAATATATCCCTTTCTTATCAGATAAAGATAATTCCTCTGTGCCCAAAGAAGGCACTATTTTCGGTTTGTCAGTGTTTTGCGGTTTAAGTCATCCCCTTTTGCTGCCATCTCGGCTTATCAATGTCTTGTCCCGTCACATTATCCGCCGCTCCCAGTTGCAGCGCTCCAAATACCGCCGCCGCTGAACTGGGAAGACAGACACGCCTGCTGTAGCCTGTCAGATAGTATCCATTAAATACCCTGGTTATTCCCCAGCTGACGTGAGGAGACAGTCCCCCAACACCCGCACCCCCACTCCACTCTGACAGTGGCACATCAACATTAATCACGGCCGGCACACCAATGAAAAGAGACGGACAGCCAAAATACAAGGGGGATGGACTACGCCACACCACTGCTGCTGGCTTTGAGTGGGGTACGGGGACAAGACGTGCTGGGAGGGAGGGGGGGATGAGGAATGTCTCAATTGATATGTGTTCCCTGCAGGCGTTGAGTCCTCGTTGGGGATCTGCCACAGTGGGTGGCTGATGGTGGAGCCACCGGGGAATCAGTGTGTCGCTGGGCAGGCAGCTGCGCCGTGGAGGCCTCTACGTCTCAGTGCTGGTGTGCTGCGTCCGTACAAAGTGGAATATCTCAGGAGCGATGTGCAGGGCGACGGAACGCACGGAGGGATTTGTGGTGGAATTGAACGTAATTGAGATATGCTGCCAAGAACTGCAACGGAATATTTTCCTTCAGAGCAGTCCTGATTCATTTCGCCTCCCAATTTATCCATAGATTAATTGTATTTCCACGAAGGAATGCAAAGTGCTCCCCAGATGACTTTCTTGTGTTGCTATACACCATTTAATAAATCTCTTCCTGTTCATTTCACAGCATATGCGCCGCTGGTTGTCTGCTTAAAAATAATATTCTTTTTTGCCCAATGCGTGTTTTAAGCAAGAAGTCATCATTTCGTGTGGCCCAGATGTTTTTCAGCCTGGCTAGCTTTCCAGGACTCCGACCTCAGTTTCTCCAGCAGGCTTTAGCGTGTCCGTGTCTGTACTGTAGCATTCTCTGCCAGGGCTTCATGCCAGCTTCATGTGTCATCTTCTTATTTTTCCAAAAGACTTGGGTGAGATTTATGGTGGAAGACTGTTGCATAACATCTTTTCCGATTGCCAAACTCTGCCATGTGTACATCTGGGCATTTGTGAGCTAATGGGATTCAAATGTGTTTCATTTTGTTTTGTAATCATAGGGTGGCAGTACTCCACAGGTCACAGTGAAAGTATCACTTTCACCGCATTGTCATGCCAACAGCATGATACTGATAAACTGATAAAACGCCTTACCATGTGTTCTTGTTTATCTTTTCCTAATCTGGTAGAGCCTTATTGACTGTCCTCCTACTGAGAAAGCTGAGTTAGTTCTTTTTTTGTTTTTTTGTTTTTTAAAGCTGTAGCATCAAAATGGTAGAGGAACAAACAAAACAGAACAAGAGTTCAGCCATGCAGACAAAAAAAAAACCTAAAAAAGAAAACGTTTTACCTCCAAGCTTCACCGTCTTTCATTTACACATCTCAGCTAAAGTGTGACTGGCTGGAAGGGAGCATGTACTCGTAATCGGATTCCCATAATGACTATTGAACGTCTGATTTAAACATTGACATGTCCCTAAAGTGTGTCCACCGGCAAAGAAGATCTGCACTTCGAGTCTGACTCTGCAGCTCCTGTGGCCAATGCTAAACATTGAACATTCCAGGGAGCCCTGGGCAGAGCGCTCGATCTTTGCACCTCACGGAGGCCTGTTGTCTGACTTACTGGTCTGCATTAGCACTTAATTAGCATCTCCTCTCCTCTCTCAGATGGACCCGGTGCAGAAAGCTGTGATGCATCACACGTTCGGAGTTCCTCCCCCTGCTAAGAGGAAACATGTCTCGTGCAACGTGTGCCAACTGAGGTTCAACTCCCAGGTGAGTACTGTTTCTGAGCAATCGTCTAAATGCACTGCAGTCATGGTATAGCTGAAAGTCTGGTGTGTTCTGTGCAGCAATATCACAGAAGTCGAGAAGCACACCTCGTCCGTCTTTGCAAACAGAATGGGTACATGTAAAATAAAACAATAAGCTGACACAGTCCTCCTCTGTGTTAACTGCACCCTAAACCATGAAGTAAGTTGAGATGGCTTAGAGAGGCGTTATTCATCATTTTATCTTTGATTGAAGAAAAAATATATTGAAGCATTTTTCGCATTGTTTATCACAATGTAGGTTGTTGTACCCTAATTAGCATTAAAACATTTTCAAAAGAATGTATTTTGGATGAACTTGTGGATAGTTTTTGATTTCTGTGTCATCAATGTCTAATTTAAATGCATTTGTAAAGGCATTTAAAAGAAAACTGATTGGTATGGGAGGAATTTAATTAAATAGTCGTTTAAAATGGCACGCCATCAAGAAAGAAATGTATGTATATATTTCTTCAATTTGCTTGAGATGACTCAAACTGTCGAGATGCATCTCTGTCGCCTGTCATTGTGCCATCAATCACGTCTCCAGCAAACAGACAGAGACTGTGTTTATCGCAGCATCACAAGGCTATATTTAAAGACACTGTTATATTTATATCAGAGACAGCTTGCGTGCACATACTATCTATCATTCTGTATATTGCATAATCTAGGAACAATTAATCGTTATAGTTGTACATAGTTTAAATAATACGTTTGGTGTGATTTACTTGGCTTCAGAGGCATATAAATAAATGAAGAAAAAATAATTATTAAAAATAAATAAAAAAGACCTAAACAAATGTTTGAATTATGTCTATTGACAAATACAGCCAAACCAATAAGTTTAACAGTGTCATGTTCTATGTCCCCGTGAAGATTCTCCAGAATTCTTACATTTTTATGTTCTTGAAATGTCAAAACACAAACCAAGATATAGAGAAAGCCTTGTTCTTTTGAAATATTGTCAAGTCTTATGTCTTGTGAGATCAAGTCAAGTACAAATGCAGAGTGGATCAATTAGGACCAAATGTCATGTATGGATAAAATGACCAAGTGGGAACATGGATAAAGAAAATAAAACTGGGCCCATCAGAAAAAACATTGAGGCGCTGTACTTAATTGGTGCTTAACAGTTCATTAAGATTGCCTGTAAAATTGTTTGATTTGCAATGATGTCCCAATCAATAGCACTGCTCTGTTTTTTAGACACAAAAACATTACAAATCTAAATTAAATCATGAAAATGTTGTACCCGTCAACGTTACAATTTAGTTGTTTTTTTGCCTATTAACATAATGTCTCCATAAAACATATGGTAATACATATAATAATACAATACATCATACAAATAAATGTAAATAGTTTTCTTTTAGTCTGACCAAGAGATTATGAATATGTATGACTGAAATATAAATAGGTTTAACATGTGAACATAATTAATATGCGTCTTATTATTTTACTAGGATGAAGTTACAAAAATAAATCGAATACAATTTTCTTCTCTCTACTTTTCTTTTAGAATTAATGATCACATTTGTGGTTTAACATTTTATTCTTTAAGCAAATATGATATGCTTTCAAAAATAAAATATTTAATTTACTAAAGATTATTTTTGAGGATACTTTAATTATTATTTTTATTCTGATACAAATTGAATATCAATATATAATAAAAATAAATCTAATTGGATGTTTTATAGAGATTAATCTAAAGCCTATCAGAGTTCATGAATCCAATTGTATCCTATTGTTTTTTTTCTTTGAAATCTTATATATAATTTTAGACCACCCTGTAAGAAAAAATAAGACTTTTTAGTTTTACTACAGAAGGTAACTGACTACTATTCTGCTATGATTTACGACACATCCTCCATCAAACAGCAGGACAGAAGGTATTCAGGATGTAGTCTGACAGGGGATCACTTAATGATAAGGCCTCGGCTACTTCAAGCAATGCTCCCATCTCAAATAAGTGAGGCAAAGACAGACTCCTCCCTTTTGTCTGTGCTTTGTCTATCAAATGCCGGTCACATTTCTGTTTTGGATTCTTAGTGTATGTGCATCAAGCAGAAAAGAAAGTCTAATCAGATCACTCACCAAGAAGTCCCTCCATTAACTTGACATAATTGTTTTGAAGCCGTTGCTCCAGTGTTTGGGTTCATGGGTGTCATTGGAGCCGCCTGGGAGAGCCAGTGTTTTTCTGATCCCGTTCTTCCTGGGCCTGCCAGGGATCTTTCTCTTTTTGATAGTGCTCTGCCTTCTCAGCACTGTCATGAGCATCTTACTTCCCCAAGATCGCTGAAAATATAATTTAGTTTAATCGTATTTAGACAATAAAAGTTATGTTTAAAAACACCAAACCATTCATTATTACCTAAGACAATCCTGCCAAAGTACTGAAAGCAAAAAGGAAAGTATGTCAGATGTCAACAGAGAGGCTGAGCACTTTCCCTAATTTTTCTTTATACTTTACCCTAAGGCATTATTCTCTCCTTCCGTCTCTAAACAAGTAGCAATTACCATGTGTGCCATGAGGTCTATTTTACATGGCCATTCATCATTCCACATGCTGAGATCTGAAGTCGTTCCAACATGCATGGCTCATGCTCAGCTTTAGCTTTCACACAAACAAGATCCAAATTCTGCATGTGTAATGCTAAAATGACTTTGCCTGGTGTGTCGTGAGCACAAAATACATTTCACATCTTTCCTGAACTAAATCCATCTGTGTTTTAAATCCATCTGCGTTTTAATGATATGATTGACTTGGATAATCTGTTGGACATTATTTTCCTTAAACTAGAGCATCTACTAAGCACTAATAATTTCCTTTATCAACAAAAACACAATAGAGCCAGAGCACAATTCGTCCACACCATTGCTATATTGAAAAGATAATTAGGTCCTTCATTACAATAAACCCTCGTTCATATTATTTGTGTGTTGATAAAATCTAATGGGTAGCTTTCAATGCAGTCTTACTAGAGGTTTCTTTGCCTAGTTTATCTTATCTTTTCAATTGGTTCATTATCAGTTTGCTCAAAGTAATCCACAGGAATGTAGGAAAGGATCGTGGGATGATTTGGTTCAATTACTTCGCATCGGATCTGCTCGATTAGGAAGTTCTTGTTTTTGCGTTCCAATCCTTAGAGGTGGTTTTCATTAACCTCCTTTGTATACTCCCTTGCATTAAGATTAAGAACACAGGCCGAAGCAACAACATCAGGGATCTAGACAGGCCTTTAAAGATGCTTACAATACTCTGCCGGGGATGTTGCTGGCACACTTATTTATTCAGAGAGGCAATTGCATTCCTCTTGATACCTTTCTTCCTGCCACAGGCAAAGTCAGCCAGGAAATGAGTGTAAGTAAACAAGGACGACTAGAAGGCTTTGCATATGGCCGAGTCCAGAGTGCTGGGGTAAATCCGTTGTGAAGGTGAATCCTGGTGATGCGACGTGTCTCGCCTTCAGAGCCGAGGCGCTCCGTAAACTAAACGTCAGGGTCGTGGAGGTACACCAATCACAGAGAGAGCCACGTCCTCTGTTTTGGTGTGAGGGTAAACTCATTCGCATGCCTGGAGTCAGGGCAGTAGAGCTGGACTCACACTGTGACCATCGCAGCGATGACTGTAGATGGTTTTCACTTACTAGTTTTGGGTTTCAGTACTGTGTGCAGCTGTGCCGTTGAGTGAAGTTTCGGCACTAGAAAAGGCAACCATTTCATATTTGGTGACTGATCGTAATCCGTTTCAGCAAATTGAATTTAGTGTGTGTCATGACTCATTGAATTGGATACGGCTGGTCAGTGTAATTTCAGTAGTTTACCTGGCCTGGGTCTAAACTGAACCCCCTATTTGTTTTCCTCCTAGAGCCAGGCCTTGGCCCACTACAAGGGGACCAAACACGCCAAGAAGCTAAAAGCCCTGGACGTTCCCAAATCCAAGCTGAAAGGTTTGGCGTCTCCAAAGGAAACGAGAAACCAGGAGGTCTCCAGGATCATCAACACCGCGGCGATCACTATTGGCACTGAAAACAAAGGCTCGTCTTCTACCTGCCATTACTTATTTTTCAACTCCGTGTAATCGTCTTTGTCCTCATTTTCATATTCATAACTTTTATAATTTATTATGCATACAATGCTTGATATGGTGCCACAATTAAAATGGCCAGCCAAAGCAATGAATTTATGCAACACAACTATGGTCATCCTAATGTACTTATTCTATTCTATCTATTGTGCCTGACCAAAGTGGTGTGGATTATATTATTTGGTGTATTGTTGCCTCTTGTAAAGTGAATTACCACAGGATGGTTCAAGATCCTTTATTGTCAGTGCTATTAGTCTTACAATTCCTTTCCTCGGGCATTGAGTGCTGGGCCTCTTTCTCCCTCTCACTGGAGGATTCCTGTAGCCACCTTTAATTATCCCGTAAAACGGCACCAATGAAACTCTTCCCTTTAGACTTTAGAGTGTTAGGAGTTTTAAAAGAAATTGGAAACATATTGGGCTATGGGTTTCCAGCATTTAGTCTGTGAAACCCATGCCGCTGGCACACGTTTACCAAAGTTCCATGCGTAAGTGATCGCACATTTCTGGAGCTTGTTCTATTATCTATTTTTCAGTTCAGGTCATGTATTTTCTTTAACTATTTTGCCAGAATCTGTACACATGCTATGCAACCAGTCTGCTTAGTTAAATCACTTTCCTTACTGCTTCAATCTGTGGAAAGTAATATTTGTATGGTTCAAAAACAACGACAAGCATTATGGACCTTAACAACAGACCATGAAGCATCATATATTTAAATAGACAAATGGCCATTTATCATGTCCATAACTAACCATGCTCCAAAAAAACACGAGCAGGTTTCTTGTCTTCCTCCCTATCATGACTACAGTATGTGGGAGCATCCGTTTGTCACAAGTGGCTCCATGTAATTAATATTAATGTGCTCAGATGTCAGTAGAATTAATTGGTGAGGCGGGTAAACGCCGTATTATCTGCAAGGTTGAAGTATTTGACACTTTATCAGCGCTAGCGAGCGCCACTAATGAAAAACAGAGGTCAACGAAGAACAATGGCTACACACATACAGAGTAGATGTGAGTGAGAGGAAATAGGTATTGCTTATGCCTATCCAAAGTGGCCTCTCAATGTGTTTATTTTGCTTCAAGTGAAGAGACATGATGGTAGGATAGTGTTCTAATGACTTTATGCTCTTCAACTGGAGTGGGAGGAATTCAGGTTTTTCTGGGGGTGTGTATGTGATGGTGCTTTGGGGGTGGGGGGGTCAGGTGGTATTGTAGTGGTTAGGAGTTTGGTTTCAAATGGACACTCTGGATTTGGTTACGAGGGCGATATTATGCGAGTGTGTTTGTTTTTACAAATGATCTGTGTGTGTGTTCTGCGGTAGACAGCTGGCCCTGGTGAGATGGTTTAGATTAGTCCGATGACTCAGCGACTGCCAGTCAAGCTCGTCTGTCCGAGTGTGTCCGTGTGTTTGCAGCTATGTGTGTGTGTCTGTATCCCCATATCGTTGCCAGGTTTAAAGAGAGAGATGCCCATAGTGCGGCCCCGCCATCTCTGCGTTCCAGTCTAGCGCGTGAGGAAATGTACCCTGATATTAGCTATTAAAGAGCAGATTGTCAGGGGAGCCATGCCAGCACTGACAGCAGCTGTACGACGGAGCAGTGGTGACGGGGGATACAGAGGGCTAGCTTTGGCTTGTTCAGCCGTCGCCAGCCCCACTGAGGGCTCCCTGCTCACCTCCACATGGCTGTCTCGCCCAGAGACAGTCCTGCTGCTGCAAAACTCCTGGTCTGGTAGCTATCCAGCCATTTCACGGGATTAAAAAAAATCCTGATTGCAGGCAGGCAATAGGGAGGTTGACGCTTATGAAGCCGTAAATAACTGTTCTCACCTGCATAAAGCTTCTGTTTGTGTGAAACGGCTGTGTTCGAAGTTGACATGGGTGGGAGTCTGTTGACTTTCAACAGAACGACCTACAACTGCCTCAAATTTTAGATTTTATCAGAATGATAATCATGACATTTTTAGGCATGTCTTGGTGAATGCTAATCGACCGCCTTTATTAATGTCTTGATCACAATATTTCCCGCGCTGCGCCAGTAAATGTCCCTTTTCTTGTTCACTTTGAACACTCCCTCTGAAAACATCATAGGCAAAGAATGGGATTTGTCAGAGCCAGAGAGCCTTGAGGGATTGCTGTCCTTTACGTTGTGGTGTCTCATAATGGGGCCCAATCATTTTAATTAAAGAGCTTCATTGAGCATCATTGAGAGGGTAATCAGATATCCAGGGAGCTTTGTGATTGCCTGGAAGCCTAACCACAGTGGAAGGATTCAGGGAAGCGTTTCGGCCCTTATCGGCAAAGGGAATCTCCAGAGGCAGATGGGCGGGATGGAGGTTTAGAAACGGCAGAAGAAAAGGGACGCCGCGCTCTCTTGAGAGGGCTGTGATACCTGGACCCTTCTCCGTTTCTTATTTGCCTCCCTCTTTGTGGCACTTTTGACGCCTCCCTGTCTCTCTCTCTCTCTCTCTCTCTCTCTCTCTCTCTCTCTCTCTCTCTCTCTCTCTCTCTCTCTCTCTCTCTCTCTCTCTCTCATTCTCTCTCGCTCTCTCCCTCCCCTCTTTAATTGTGTCCCTCCGCTCACTCTCTTTAGACTTGATCTCCTCTCTTTTCAATCACTCTTCCCTTTCTTCTTGGCAACTGTATCTTCATCCTTTCTTTATTCTCTATTAAACTGCAGCTATCTCTCAGTGCTTTGTCACCCCCCTCTCTCTTTCACTTCTTCTCGCCACCAACTTTCTGTTTCATTTAACCTCTATTGAGCTTCCTTTCTATCCTCTTTCTTCTTTCAAAACCTTCCCAAGCTTTCACGCATTATCTACCTACCCCCCCCCCCCTCCAGTCTCTCTCAGTCTCTCTCTCCCTCCACCTCTCTCTCTTTTATCGCTCCTTCTCCTCCACAGCTGTCGTCCCTCACGTAGCCCAACTTTAGATTGATCACAGTCATTACCCCCATTAATGAGAGGGGATTGAGTTCTTGAGTGGGGGTTTGGATTACTGGGGGCTTCCCAGAGTGGAGGGGAACCTGTCGGCCAACCAAGGGACGCTGTAATCACCTGCTGCTGCCCAAATGGAAAGGTCTCTTTAAGGCATCCTATGAGATGAGTGTAACTCCAAGGGTTAATATTATATGAGTGGCAAAAATAATAAAGACTCATAGATCCCTCTTTGTAACGTCAACAATCCAATAAACCTAAATAACAGCACAACTTGAAAGTATTATAAAGCTTGAAATACCCACAAGATAACTCTCAAACACGCACAAACAAATATAGTTTTTTTTCGTCTGTGACAAAGACAGAATTCTGTGAAAGCTGTCGCAGTAGTGTCAACAGCTTTTGGTCCCTGGCGGACTGGTGGTGATAAAGTGATTGGATAATGTTGGCTGTTGAAAAAGCCTGCCACGTTGTAGAAGGAGTTGGCGGATGGTGCCCGGTAATTGCAGGGAGCACAGTGGTAACTGTCTTTGCCCTGTTTCTATTAACAACATTCATCGCGACTGCCAAGGTGAGCTGGAACGGCAAATAGTCAACCTCATAATTATATGCTGTAGTGATAAACAGAACAGAACTTGTCAACAAATGTCACCATTGACTGTGTCTGTTCTTACTAGTTTACACTAGATATTTGGAGCCTTGAAATAGCCAGGGCGGCTAATTCTTCTACATGTATCGATCCAGTTGTAAATATAGAGGGTTTGTTCTTTGAGTGGCTCTTAGTAAATGGGTGTCGGGTTATGCTTTAAATCCTATCAGTATAAGTGTTCTGACACCTCCTCCAGGATAAAAAAGCAGCCTTTCATAATGGGTCGTAAAAATAGCACAGCATAATTCACTATTGATTTGCTCTCTTGGCCAGTCGTTCTTCACTTGGTGTCATTGGAGTATAGAGAATTGAGAGGCATTGGCATCGATCAGGCCATGCTGCCAAGGCAGAATTTCATTTTTGGAAAATGAACCGCAGTTAGGCCTGTTTTTTTTTTGTTTTTTTTATAATGGCTCTTGTTGTCTTTTGTTATCAAATGTCATTGATCTGTGGAGGATTTTCCATGCAATGGTTGACACCATGGTTGTCTGTATGGCAACAGGTTAATCAGGCTTCACAATGGGAGGTACGCATACAGAGCACAGCAGACAAAACAGGCAATCTGTATTCACCAGCCCTCGTCGCACATCCCGTGTAATTCCATGATTTCACCGGCGTAATCAACACTAATAATGTGATGGGCACAAACGAAAATGTTGTTCCCTAAATGACAATCTGTTCCCCTCATGCAGGTTGCAGCCTTAGTGCAGCCCCTCTTCCACTCTCCCCAGTGCTCACAATGGCACCCCCCCTGGTAGCCGCCGCCATGGCCCCCACGTCTGCAGCCCCGACACAGGGAGCCCCAGCGGCACCAGCCCTGGTCCCAGTCCCACTCCCAGCGCCGACCCCGGGCCGGGTCCCAGAGACTACCTCAGATGGAGGTGGGCTGGACCAAGTCTCGTCCCAGCACAGTCCTCCCTCAGAAGCAGACGGGGAGCCCGAGGCCGAGCCAGAGGCCGAGGCCGACCCTGAGACGGAGGAGGAGAAAGCCCGCCGCCTGCTCTACTGCTCGCTCTGCAAGGTGGCCGTCAACTCGGCCTCCCAGCTGGACGCTCACAACAGCGGTGAGAGACCCGTCCCTGTGCCGCCTGTCCCTCTTAGAAGTGCAGCATTTTTGTCAGTGAATAGCACTAAAAGTGTAGAGTCCTGCACATCAGGTGATCAGGAAGATCTTTACATTGGCAGCCTGTCAGTGCTCTCCAGGGCTGTGAATGGGGAATAGGGACAGGGAGTTGTAAAGGGCCTACTTATCCTAATTCAATCTTACAAGTCTGGTGATGTCCTTGCTGGATGAATGTTTAAAGAGAGAAAGAAGCACACTAGATCTCCATTTCAAATGCTATTGTATCGAATCCCTCTTGTCGTCCCTCCACCAAACAAATACATCTTAACCCAATCTTTCCAACTGTAACTCACAGGCACAAAGCACAAGACAATGTTGGAGGCGAGGACTGGTGTTGGGATGATAAAGTCTTTCCCCCGGCCAGGCATCAAAAGCAAACTGGCCCCGCCCACCAAGGCAGCCACGGGCCTTCAGAACAAAACGTTCCACTGTGAGACCTGCGATGTGCACGTCAACTCAGAGACTCAGCTCAAACAGGTGAGAGGCAACACTGGGACCGTCACCGTTAGAAACGTGAATGCTAATGACTCCGCGGTCCGTAATATTTCTTTGAGGTGACCATGTTGAAGACATCAACAGCTCTAGGATTGCCGCGGTTTGGTCACAGAAGCTTTTATCCTTTCGACCACTGATTATTCCCTGTCTTTCTACAGTATGGAAAATCAGCTGTAGCTCTGTCAGCCCCTGCCTCGCCATCAATGCCTTTTATGAACCTTTCACTCTGAGAGGGAATAATTCCAGGTCCTCTATCAAAAGAAATGTATTTGAGGGAGATTGCTGCTTCGGCTTGATTCAAACCAGTATGAAAGGAAAATTTCAACTTTTTGCATTTTTTGACAGTTCTTTTTTGACCGTAAGAAGGAAAATTAGTAATTTCTCTATGGTGTCAATTTATTGATGGCACGTTGCTCTGAACTCCCAAATATGTTCTCTATCAGCCCCATTAGGGATTTAATGGTACACTGCTTCAGTGCTTTGCCGTCACAGTCTGACCTGTCTCTCTTTCAGCACATCAGCAGCAGACGTCACAAAGACAGAGCAGCGGGTAAACCAGCCAAGCCCAAATACAGCCCCTACAGCAAACCCCAGAAAGGCCAGACCAAACAGCCGGTACGTCCAAATGTAAAACTGTGTGCTCTTTACCATTTTCACACATTTGACTGGCTACAGTTGGATGCTTTACAGGTCTAATTGACGTGAGCCCAGCAAGGTGGAATGTATTACAGAGCACTAGAGACCAAACAGGTACATGAGGGAGACAGGGCTTTGCTTTTCCATCATGACCCTCATAGAATGACTTACATCCCCCGTAGGTTGAGAGCAGGCAGTGGGGTTGGGCAGTGTTGGGGAAATGACTTTCTCTGAAACCCATCATTGTCTGAGTTAACGGAGAGGAACTTCTCTGATGAGCAAAGGGTAAAGAATGCTTCCCGTAAGGTTACAGTGGCAGAGTCGGTGATTGATTGTCCATGACAATCGCTACCATCCCGGCGCTGTGAGACCTTAACTTTCCCCATCACTGATACAGATGATTAAGTCAGATGGCTTCGGTGACCTTTTCTAACGCACTCTCCTGGGGACTGGGATGGATCAGTGCTCATTCTTGCTTTCTGTCTCTCTCTTTACCCAACTTACCCCTCTGCCTGTTTCATTTTCTCTTCCGTTGTCCCTCTCTTTGTTTTTCTCTCTCTCTCTCTCTCTCTCTCTCTCTCTCTCTCTCTCTCTCTCTCTCTCTCTCTCTCTCTCTCTCTCTCTCTCTCTCTCTCTCTCTCTCTCTCTCTCTCTCTCTCTCTCTCTCTCTCTCTCTCTCTCTCTCTCTCTCTCTCTCTCTCTCTCTCTCTCTCTCTCTCTCTCTCTCTCTCTCTCTCTTTCCCATGCAGGTAAAGCTGACAATGGGAAAAGAGTTGGGCCAGCCTCTGTCTGCGGCGCAGATCATCCCGGCTCACCTGGCAGCGGTGGCCGCCGCCATGAGCAACGCCTTCTCTCTCCGCACCACCCATGCCCCCAACCACGCCACCCTGTTCCAGCCCCAGACGCTCTCTGCAGCGTTGCTTCGGCCAGCCCCAGGACCAGTCAGGACGTCCCACCCACAGGTCCTATTTGCCCCCTACTGACCCGCCGAGGGTTGGACTGAACAGAGGTTGTTGCATATCATTAAGGAACTCATGGAGCAAGGCCAAGCGTCCTTATCCCTATAATGGTCCCCCTATGCATTGGGGTAACAAGGGCATAAAATCGGCAGTACCAACCGGCAAGATATGATATCCTTGGAAAACTCACATCTCCACTGTTTGGAACACTGTCCCCAGTCCCTCCACAATAGTAAGCTAAACTGGGGGAAAGAATAGACTCATCTATACTGCCAGAATCTACTCCTCTGACTCATTTCAGTCAATGGTGAAGACCGAAGACCGAACGAGAAATCACCTGCCACTTCCACTACAGCTGCGCTTGCCATGTGTAGCCCATCCATTCCTGTGCCATTCCACTTAGCCCGGATCATATTACAGCCCAGGACCTGGACCTATATTTTAACGCAATAATTTAAGACAAACCCAGTGAACTATGCAGAGTCATTCATTTGTGATGCAAAGCACGGTGTGAGCTATCAATGTGCTAGCGCTATAGTGTTTGTAAAGGATGCCGTGAGGCACTAGGACCATGGCTTTGGAAAAGCTTTCTATCGAGGTCCTCCCTACTTTGCTGTATGCACTTTAAGCCCCTCCTCTTTGGATGTCTACATTAGGTGGCTAGAGTGCATTAGATGGTTAGAGTGGTTATGTGTCGTGCTCTCTCATGCATAATGTGTGTTTCTGTGTTAGTGGTAGTCTACCCATCAATACGTATGTGTGTGTGTGTGTGTGTGTGTGTGTATCTGTGTGTGTGTGTGTGTGTGGGTGTAGATGCGGGGGGAAAAGTGTGTGCGTGTGCGCATGCATTTGTCTGTGGCTGTGAACTTGCCCTCAACTTAATTCCATCGTAGCTGATGTTAAAAACATGTGCTGAATGACCATGTCATGGGCCAGAGGGACCCAAAAGGCTTGTGTATATTAACTGTCAATGTGTAAAAGGTCCACAATTTCAAATAAAAGAGTCTTACTTTGTTGATTGTGTTGATGGTGGACTTAACAAATATAAGGTGCGCACTACTGTTGCACTCAGACGCCAATATGAACCTTTTTCTGAGCCAAGCGAGTAAATATACGAGCAGGTTTCCGGGACTTAGACTTGACATTTTGGAGGAACATCTTTGTACCAAAACATCGTAAGTCATCAGGTGCAAAATGCAACCAGTTGCTCAATTTATGAACCTTTCCAAAACCCCTTAAGCTCAAGTTATATCATTTAGATATAACTCAAATGTAATACATTTACCTGAGACAAAAACTGACAAGATTCCTGACACACAGCACTTACTTCTTCAACCAGAGAACGACGCTTATTTCCCATTCCTAATTATACTCCAAAACCAATACAGGCTGCTTGAAGACCAGATAGCAGCTTGTTTGAGAGAAATGGCTAGCCACCATCTTGCTCCCATTTGCTCTCCCTGGAACAATAATCAGGAACATCTGTAAGTGCGGTGCGGGTTTCTCTATCTGCTGTTCCAGAAAGCCATCAGCAGGCTGACATTGACTGACTCTCTCCCAGACAGTGGTGAGGACAGCAAACACACAGAGCAGCAGGAAGTCGGAGCCAGCGAACAAACACAGCAATCAGTGTAGGTGATGACTGTGGAATCAACAACAATCTTCCTCACCAGAGCAGAAAAACAGTGCCTCCTCAATAAGCAGTAAAAGGTGTAGTGTTGTAACAAGCTGGTTGTACAAAATAAGCTGCTAGGTAACTGTGGGTTATTGGCACTCCAGATTGATACCACCTGTTTAAATTCCAATGCCATTTGAACTGTATATCCCTGAATTACTTTTGCGATGTTGTGGTAAAAGCTTCAATTCCTTCCATACAGGTGAGTCAGAGTTACATTGAGTTGTTGTTTTAAATCATTTTTGGCATGAGGAAACAAGGCAGGTGCCTGAAGGCTAATGTACAGAAAGAATAAACCTGAAATGAAGCCAAAAATTTCCTTGTGGGCAGCTTTGGGCAGATTCAGGCAGTCTATTGCATGTCAACGTTAAGCCTTTGATTCTGCAACGTGCTTCGGGTGACATCCAAGTCCGTTGTGGCTCTGACATCATTGCTTTGTCAAATCTCTAAAGTTTACACAACCGTTCCTCTTGGCAGCAGTTTTTTTTAATGCTGCGTCTGAGTCGTGTTACGGATGGGACAACTGCAAAAGGTCAGCGAATTTAACCGTATTGTCAATGCTCAGCAGAGTGATATAACAGTGCGAGCACTTGATTTGCTGACAAAAATATTTTTAGGGAGCAGAAACAACTATCAAAACCACTCTTCAACAAGTTGTCAAACCTGTTTTTCCAAATTCCATGAGGTAAAACAAAAATTTTTAAGAACATTAATTATAATTAACTCCATGTGGAGGAAGAATGTTTCCTTGTGTCAAATATTTCCTCCCCCAAAAATTCTTTGATCTCTAACCTTTGCAAAAAAAGAGGGGCACCCAAAGACAAAACAAAGCCCCCTAGCATGCTTTGAAGTGCATAGTTGGGAGTTTAGTTGATGCTAGACATGGTCCATTGTAAGACTCAAAACCATAATTAATGATATCTGTAAAACGGGTTTGTACTCATAAATTATGATTTATGTAACTTTACAGAATTAACTATGTTTTAGGGTTTGGCATTTACTAGCCTACGAATATGGCTGACTACCGCCTCACGTCAGTGAAACTTGACTATAATACAATCTGTTCCTATTTCTGAGATCCTTCCAATTTCGTCAATCAAGAAAAAAAGAAAAATTCCGACCTGTAATGTTATTCAGCTTTTGAACAGCAAAGATTTTAACTACTGACCGTTTAATTACAAAGTCCCTGATAATAACACAATATTTTTTTATATCACCCGCATAGATTATAGCACCTAATTTGCGAAATATTTCATAACCTGAATCAGCCTTCATTAACTCTTCTGCCCTTGCCATGATCCCTTTGGCCATATCATAACTGCATCAATTATGGAGCCATTAATTATTGTCTTAAACAGATGTCACTCAAGTGAGACGGACACTTTGACCCTAATGAATAAACCGGCACCATAAACACACAGAGGCCCTGTCTGACCGTCGGCCCTGAGCTCTCAAGTGTGAACGGCTCTGAGAGGTGCCATAAATAACAGGGACAGTGTTCTAGTAAAAGAATGGTTCCATGTCGGTGACTGGCCCATATGATGTTATAAATACTTACTATGCCCCATTTCACCTCTAGAGACCAAGTAACGTTCCTCTAAAACACATCAATACATCAAAGTGGAACTGTATGGGTGAAGTTTCTAAATATAGATCCACTAAATGTTACTGCTTGTGCATTGCATGCGTTGTGCTCATCTCCATCTACCCTTTAATTGGGTGTTTAAGTCTTTTAAAAGCATCATGATGATGCACATAGCTAATCTACATCACCTGTATTCCTAAGTGTTTGTCTATTGCTAATTTCCTCAGTCGCGTACAGTGATCCAAACAAATGCTGACATAGAAGGTTGCATAAAGACCTTTGCAGTGCTGTCCCTCTGTCATCACCAAAAGGCTGCATCACACGCCTTTGAGAAAAGTAACAGTGATGTATTCAGGGCCAGTTCAGCTATCATCGTAATGAGACTGTCACACCAATGACATCCCAGGGAGACCGGTGACAGCAAGGACAGGTGACGTATGGCTTCAGCTCGGGAGATCACAGCAGGTAACAGCCGTGACTCTCAGGAAATATCACCCTGTGTCTCCCATGTCAAATGAGAAAGGTAAGCCAACACTATTAGCTTATTATCACAGCACAGCTATAATGGTCAGGTTGCATTGTTATAGGGTGTAGCCAGTCCAACCAAAAAAAATGAAAATATACGTCGAAATTTTAATAAACCCATGCCCCCTGTTTGGATTAAGGTTGCAAATTGACTTAGAGACATAACAACTCCGTTAACAGTCCAACAAGAAAGTGTACTGCTGCCATCTAATGGTTATACAAGACATGGTGAGGTTTAAATACAGACTAGTGAAACTAAAGAAGATGATTTTGAACAGCACGCTTATTCATTTAGTTTTTATGGTAAGAAGACTGTGTGGTCCATGAAAAAGAGGGTGTTAGATTGTGGGTGAAATAGACTATAAACAAGAAAATATACGTTTTTGTCACAGTATAATATAAGGTTACAACACTCTCTTTTCTAACCCATTTTTTCTAATGCTTTATAGCATTAAGGCACAACAGATAATGCAATTAAAATAGTTAAAGATTAAAACTAAAACTACTAAATGTTAACTAATAAATGTGTTTTTTAAACAGATGCCTAGCATCAGACACAAGCTGCACTGTTTTGTCATAGAGGCTTTTGTTGCCAAGGAAACTGTTTCCGTAGGAAGGCCAGAAAACAGCTGAATCTAATCTAAAGAATTTCCTTAACTTCGTGCAGGCATACACATAGTACTATGGCACATTTATATATTAGAAATACCTGCTAGTTCTGCATAGCTTTAAACCAATGCAAATACTATTTTGTTAACAAGCGAACTGTGAAGATACATTTTTTTTTACACGTTGTCCAGTTCTAGAAGAAATTCCTGGTAAATCCTTCTCTAACACTTATTCTGGAAGAACCTGTTCATTCCAAAATCCTCTCCCTACTGAGAATAATCTCCATGACAACCAGCCCCCGAACCTAGAGAAAGGTGAACGGCATTTCACAATTGCGGCCCACTTTTGTGGATACCGCCCAACAACGAAGATGGAAGCACACAGGGTCACCACACACAAAGGGTGCAACCCTCTAATCCACGTTGTAGCAGTTTGTGAGGAAAATAATGCAACATGGAAAAGAGACATGGAGGATGTAACTATCATCCATGAAAATTATGGAGGCAACGCTGGGGCTACATTCTTTGGAGTTTTCGATGGGTTCCACGGGCGATCTGCAGCCATGACAACATCCAGTGAACTCCCATTATTAGTCCTAGAGCAACTCTCCAACCTGGACCCCTCACTTTCCATGGAGACAAATCAAAAAGACTTGCTATCTCGTTTTGACTTTCTCTTCCGCACAGACACTCAACCTTACTCTGGCCTGGCCCCACATACAATCCAGAGGTCAGATGTGAATCAAAAGGATCTGAAGCAGGCATTAACCACAGCCTTCACAAAGATGGACCGAATCCTGAGTCTAGGGAGAAATGAGACGTCTAGAATCCGCTGGAGTGGCTGCACTGCATTAGTCTGCTTGATCGTCAGTGATGCCATTTCAGATGAAAAGAAGGTGGGAATCGGACAAAACAGTAATGCCTCTGGTTCGGATAGCTTGTCTACTCAGAAGTCACCCAGTGGAAGGCTCATCATAGCTAACTGTGGTTAGTATTCAGAAGCAACGGGATTATCACATTCCCTTTTGAGACACAGTGCTTCTTGATGCCATTCAAATGTATGTTTGTGAAAATGATGTAGAACAAATGCTTCATAACAGAGCCGTTGAATCTGGCAGGTGACGTGCACGCCGTGCTGTACAAGCAAGGGAAAGCCTTCCGCCTGACCAAAGACCACAGTACATCCAACTCTAAGGAACGCAAACGCATCACCAAAAACGGAGGGTTCATCAGTGCCAATAAACAGCACGGCTTGGTCGAGGGGCTAACCAAAGCCACCAGAGGTCTAGGCCACCATGGAGACCATCAACTGAAAAAGGCCATCATCCCAGTGCCATATTGTGTTTCTTTACTTAACGACCCATCCTTCCAACTGCTGATCCTGGCTTCCAGTGGGCTATTGGATGCTTTAAATGATGACATCGTGGCTAATACTATAAAGACGGTTATGGAGTCAACCCAAGTGTCGTTGATGCCCAAGGCATCGAGGGTCCTCCAGCCGTGCGTTTCACCGAGTGGTGAAACGTTTGGACAGGCGGGGCACACTGCTGCATTGGCTGCCCAGGAACAACAGAGTGTCAAGAGTGAGAAAGATATAGCTACATTGGACATTTTGAAGGAAGAAAACGAAACTAAGGATGTTGAAGAAACACAAAATCTAAATCAGCAATCCGCAATCCCTCAAAAAGAAAGTGAAAGGCGTGAATCCAGTTTGTTGAGCTCTTCCGGAAATCTTACAGTTAACTATGAGTGCCTTGCCATTGCCATTAGTAAAGCGCTGGTGGATGCTGCATTAGTTAGTGGTTCAAAGGAAAATATTTCGGTTACAGTCATACTGCTTCAGGGATCCAATGACATCATAGAGAACATACATCAAAACTGACCAGGCCACTGCAGTTAATTCTCGAAAAATGTGTTATACACCTGTATACCAAGCCCTATTATCATCATGACATCGACTACTAGCCAAGATTCTTTAAGATCTTTTATTGCTTGAAATTAAAATGCAGAAGAAAACAGAGCTCATTTATTAGATTTATTTTCTTATACCTGGACACTCAAACTGATCAGACCTAGTAATGCTATTTTTACATAATTAAAATGTAATTGAGCCATTAGTGTGACTGCCAGACAGTTAATTTTGCCATCTGAACACAGTCCATCAGTTCTTAAAACTGAAAATTCACAAAACATATGGGCAGTCAATCACTAAAATACAACCGACATTTGTGCAATGCAGAGAATCCTTTCAAAAATGATTGGACCATTTGAGAAAAGTAACAACAGACAAGAAGATGTAATTAATTCAGTTCAGTTGACAATACTACATTTATCTAAAAAGATAATTGCTTTGACCAGTATGTGACAAGAAAACCCCATGCTGACCTTCTGAGCTGTACAGTTGTTCGACATCTCTTGAGATAGTTTCCCGGCTTAAGCCCTCCAAGCAGAAAAAGAAAAAGACAACATTTAAAACACCATATAAAAACAGTAGAGTGTATTCCATGGACTAGGGTGATGGGCAATAGTCCAGACTCCTGTTGGTGCACAACCCCTGTGATCTACAGAAAATCCCTTGCCTAAATCTGACACAGATTGTTTGCAGACCTATAAACAGTAGGGTGATAAACGAAAGATTAACAAGGTACCAGTTACACGTCAAATCTTACTAAGCCTATTCACAAAGGTCTTATTTTTTTGAACACATAACAATCTCAACGCATTCAATTTGTGGTTCCTTGGAAGTCATCTCATGTATGTCAACAGGTAACTCGAAAAAGTGGTCGGTCGAGTGATTTTGTGATGCACAGGCAAGCCTAAAGAATGTGCAGTCATCAAACAGTTGTTCTAAAATCCTGCTTAACCGGCTGCGGTGGGCCGGTGCCGTCATGGTGCTTCGTGTCCCTGCCAAACTGATGGGCAGATGGAGGAGATATCCATGCTGCATGTGGAAGGTAGAGAGAGGGGTAGGAATGATTGGTTTGAGTGACAATTCTGGCTTGACGTGGGATTCTGTTGCACTCGAGCATCGCCAGTTAGAGCTCCCACCTATGGCTTATCTTGCTCGGAAGATAACATCCAGTCCATTAACCCTGGTTACAAGGCAACAACTTTCTCCTCAGAGAATCACCCTTAAAAACATACTGCATTCAAATACACAAACGCGCACTGGTCTCTTACACCGGTCTCATAAAGGTTAGTGCTCCAACAGAATTAGTTAAAAACATTTGTTTTAGGCCTTGTAGTGATACATGCATCCATTATACTGATATATATTTTTTTCTTAAAAATGAAAGTAAAAAATAATGTATTAGCAATGCAGCTATACAGTCTTTAGCTATTCCAAGGGAGTACGGTTGGAGCTGCGGAAGGTCTGATGTCGGGAAAAGGAGCCCCATGCCCAGATGTTCTTCAGTTAGGAAAGCCGAGCAGGTGCTGGTGGAGGGGAAGGAGGAAGGGGTGGTGGTGGATTAGTTATTGCAGCAGGAACGGCTGGTGGGCTGGGCTGTCTCCGTCAGGTCCACGCCCCGGTTACGCCCACTGTTGGCTCCTGCAGCTTGAGGCTCATTCTTGGGTAATTTCTTTGCTGCAAGACAATAGTCACAGTAGTCGCAATTTTATTAATAGGAGTCCGATTTGGTGATCGGATGCTTGGACCCAACCTGGTGGACGCATATATTACCAAATGGAGTTGGCATGGAAAGTCTTTGGAGATATCCTTGGGAGTGGATTTTAAGAAAATGACTCTGCATAACTTTTCTAGCATGCTGTTAAAGTGAACCGAATGAACAATAAATATGACACGCTTTACTGACCCGGCCTTGATATTTATCTCTAAACACATTGTTTTTCTTTTATGGTCTAACAAGGTGTTTGTTTTATATAATTCATTTGAGGATCCTTTATTGCTATGGCAATATAGAGTGGGGATTTAATGCAGAAACATTTTAACCTTGGGACAATATGTTCATCTAATCAAAAGGTTTAGTATTTAGTTTCAAGTTGGCCGGCATATTTGATACAAAGCCACTTGTGTCATTTAAATTTGGAAAGATGCATGATAAAAGGGAAAATTAACAACTTCTCTCATAATTCATGTTCTAGGAATGCTTGGTCATTGTGCCTTCTTGGAGAGGGACGTTTGTGTTCTTTTTGAAGAATACATTCTGTTGGTGTTGGGTTTTTCTTAGATGACTGAAAATATTCACTTTACAAAGGAGAAGTTTATGCATGTTAGGAGTGACTGCAACAGAGAAATCGTCTCAATGGCTGGTACAAACAAAATCCCCTACTAAACCTCTCATAATATTTGTGATACCTCACACCACCCTTATAAGTCAGGAAGCTTGTAAATATGTATGTACAAATATATAATAGATTATTTTTTGAGTGAAAATTTTTTTATTTTAACTTTATTACTAAAAAGAGAATGGACCAGCTGAATACTGAGCATTAAGATTCAGTGAAATATAGTTCAGAAATAACTGTGTAATACTGGGTAAATTTCAAACTTCCCCACAAACCTCCCTATCAAAACTAATACTTTTTAGCTTGTGATCAAACCATTCTTATTTTAATAATTTCACTTGTCTGTTCACATGCCAAGTCTACAGAAACACGACTGCGTGTGAGGACTTGAAGCTGGGGTAGGAGATTTTAGAAACGTTTGAAAAAGTTGAATACAAACAAATAGATTATCTTTTTAATTATAATGATCTTGGAAAAAAAAGATTCAGAAGCTTTGTCCCCCAAAAACAACCATTTTCAAATTTGATCACACTTGAAGGATCTCGGACAATCATTCCTGCTATTCCTCAAAGACGTTCTGTCAATCCCGTTTATGTAATATGATGTCTGCATTAGGCAGCTCGGCTCCTCTTTATTCAGGGATGGGGCAGAAAGGCTGTGGTACAGCATACATTCCGAATTGACATACCAAATCTGAATGATTGATCCTATTCATGCATGTTAGAAATTTTTACCATAAGTGGACAGTATCGGAGGGGGACATGCACCAAAACTAATTAGTCAAGGAGCGAGTGCAAGGAAGGGAAGGATTCTGGGCCGACAAAAATAAAAGGAAAGGAAAGCTAAGAAAAGGTTGATTGGAATGCTAGCGGATCTCGGCCAACAAATGAGAGTCATGAGATTGCATCAACACACTAAAGACTTTTACTCAGGTCTCACACTATAATCTGTGTAATTTGAAGAACTAACGATTGCGTAGAGTGAAGCAGTGGATGAGGCATGAAAAAGAGAGAAACTACGTCATAGAAAATTAGCATCTGAGGCAGAACAGCTAGGCTGGAAAACACTGGTGTGTGCTGTGCAAGTTGGAGGCTGTGGATCTGTGGCAATTTCAACAACCAAATTACTTTATTAAATAGGGATTGGTGGCAAGGGCCTAGCCAGACCATAAAATCAACTAAACATCTAGGAAGTAAAGTGCCCAATTGAAAACCTCAATGACATCTCTGCTCTATCCTCAAATCCCTTATAAATAGTGCTCATTTTTGATTGTGGCACAATGGATGATATTACACCGTATCCTGTGTATTTGTAATGCCCAGGCTATTAAACTGAATTAAAGCAGTTGCCCTTGCTCCGATTCCTTTCTAACACACCTTAGGATTTTGACTGGGCTCTGTGATTGAGTGTTGATGACGGGAGGAATAATCTTTATGCTCAGATGTTTTGAATGTATTCTAACTTTAATGCTCAGGCAAAAATATAATTTCCAGTTTTTCATTGGAAGATAAGAATAACGTTTGTACAGTGTTGAATATGATAAGATTATACTGTATGTTTAACATTGAACGTTTTTGTAGCTAGCAGCAATATGGCTCTGCCATTACTATGAACAGCTAGCTCAACCGCTGCTGAATGAAAAGAACAGAACTTCCTGAATTAACCACTGCATAATCTTTAAAATCTCCATTGGCCTTCAAAAGTAATATGTTTAACAATTCTAACAATTAAACTAGCATTAAAGCTAACGGTACACCATTTGTTCCTCAACAGTTAGCTGACAACCAGTGAACTAGTCAGTTAACATGCATTGGCGAGTGCAACAGAAGCCAACATACTCGACACGTTCTGGGTTGAGCCTATCTTTATTTCTAACTGCCAAGTGAGACAAAGGAGTAGATTAAAGAGTTTGCACGAGCTATGGGTTCTGATACTTAGATTGAATACACAAGATTGTGACAAGATTGTGACAAGAAATAGTGGTTGGTACTGAGGCTCTAATTGACCAACTAGAAAAACACTTTTCTCTTTCCATAAAAGTGGCTACTAAGATTCAATAAGCAAGGGGTGAACAAGTTAAAACATAGATAGTGTTTTATCTCTATAAGTTAAAGTAAGCTCCCATGTATTCACTGCTCTGACAGCTGACAACGCCTTTCGAAGTTTTGCAATCCTTAAAGACCCCTCCAGTGAAAAATGTTGTTAACAAGTCCTTGTGTTTTTCATGTGCTACAAGACATATCAGGAGCAAAATAAGCAGCCAACGCCATGCCTGGACATTTCTGCTTCGAAAATGCAGTGCGCCAAGAACAGCCTCAAATGGGTGAGTTCAGACAAGCCAGATTTGTGACATCACAAAATTTTAAGTAACCAATCCCGTTCGAGGGTGGGGTGACTCTACCTATCAATACGTGCACCTGCTTCAGCATTGCTATACAGAGGAGACAGGGGGGCAGGTATTCGAAGAGGGGGGTGGGGGCGACTCAGATTCAACCATTTTTAATGAGGCAGAAAGAGAAGATAAAATGTTTTGCTTTAAAAAGGTAATTGAACATATTTTGCAGAAAAACAGTTAACAGACATGATTTATACGTTTAAAGAATATTTTAGACGTTTTTTAAAATGACTGGAGGTGAACTTCACTACTTACCAATAGCCATAAATATCTCATTCACGTTCATAGATGTTTTTGCAGATGTTTCCATAAAAAGCAAACTGTTGTCATCTGCATATGATTGTGCATCCTGTAAAGAAATAACACATTTGGATTGTGCACCATTATTGCATTATTTGGTAAACATGAGTCAGATTTTGGAACACTTGATAGCAATATGGACCATGCAAAATGCAACTCAAGAAACTGTTTGTCTGAATTGAGTTGCATTTTACATGGTCCAAATTGCCATATTGCTATCAAGTGTTTCAAAATGCTAGCTCCATCCTTTAGCACTAACCTGGAAGTCCAAAGCTCTCTTGTTTGCGAGGTCAGCCTTGTTCCCAGCCAACGCTATTACAATATTTGGACTGGCTTGTCTCTGTAGCTCTTTAACCCAGTTCTTAGCTCGTGCAAATGACTCCTGACAAACACAAGAGGATCAGAAGATAAATGCACTTTCCCCGTATTAACATGCTCCGGTTTGTGGTAAGATAAGACCCATGTTCTCTGAGTTAACCAGCATGTAAAGTTTTTGTCACCCGTTTCTGTGAAAAGGTGGCGTGACAAGAATATAGGTAGTCTAGGCACACGCTTGTCATCCCAATTTAAGATTTTATATCACCCTATAAAAAGGATGCAACACATGTGTCAATATTTTTAAATGAACATGGAAAATTTAGATTTTGTTTTTTTTACAATTTCACTTGATGTAGCTACTGAATATTATTACTAAACTGTACTGGCAGGACTGGCGAGGAAAGATGCTTGTAATATGAGAAATTAGTTCAATCAATTATTTACTTTGCAACTACAATCCCATGCAAAAAAGTAGGCAAACATTTCAATAATCCTAACACCATATAGAGCCAGCCTAGATGAGACAGAATGTGTTTATCTCCATCCTGATTTCCCCCCCCCTGGGTCGCTAAAACTTAAAGCAGTGAGATTTATTTAGACTTCGGACGTATCCATTTTTTTCTCCTGTCGGATATAGCAAGGATGCAGGCGCCAAGTGAATTTGGTCCTAATATAGATAGGGTATTCTACGCCAGATTAAATCTATGCGGCAGTTTTACTATATTCCTTCAATCCTAAATTTGAAACATCATATATGGAACAGGCCCTTAACGCCAAAGGATTTAACAAATTGATTACTAGCACCATAAAATGTCAGGGCTGTAAAAATGTGCCTCTGGAAATGTGAACTGGGCTGTTTCTTTGTAGAACCACACAGTAGCTGACTCAAATGAACACCACCGTAAAGCCCTGAAGCTGAATGAGACTCCAAACTCACCTCGTTTGTGATGTCGTAGACCACAATGGCCGCCTGGGCCCCTCTGTAATACATGGGTGCCAGACTGTGGTAACGCTCCTGACCAGCTGTATCCCAGATCTCAAACTTGACTGTTGTGTCGTCCAAACAAACTGTCTGAGTCAGGAAGGCAGCTACGGGATTACAAATTATTCAACCATCAGGACATGTCCCTTTGACAGCAATACTGTAATCTTCAGGAGCAAAGGTTACCCAGCAACAACGTAATACACAAAACCGGTTAAATGAGAAAAAAACTATGCAAAAGGATATATTTGAACCACTCCATTTAGGGCATTGTTAAAATATAAACATATAATATGCCATGGAGCCTAGGATAACAACACTCAATTCCAGCCCTAACATGCAAATTCACAGGCTTATATACACTTAGAGTGAGGAAAGTGTGGAACAATATGTTTCCAAAAGTTGCATACCTCCAATTGTGCTCTCTTGGAATTCGTGAAACTGGCCTTTGACAAAGCGAAGTACAAGACTGGACTTTCCCACAGCAGACTCTCCTAAGAGTACTAGTTTAAACTGACAGATCTTGGTGCCTGCATTTGACCCATTGGGTCGTGTTGCTCCACTTCTACTTGCCATGTCCCACACTCGTCTCTTCCTTTGGAAGGAGATGTGCCGTGTCAGTAGTGGCCAAGTCTAAAAACAGACAAAAAGATAAATAAATAATGTATAATTGTGTGGGCTTCCACAATTAACGTTTCTGATACTTTATCTGGCTAGAAGTAGCCTAATTTGAAACAAAGCTACTACAAACGTCCAATACTATACTACGTCCAATATTATACTGCATAGTATAATATAAGAAAGTAAATGTGACTGATCATTTACCTTTTAAATACACCTATTTTTACAAGTAGGTGCCCATGGCAACTTTATTACTTTTTTTTACTAGGTAGGTAAATCTGTCAGGTTATTAGGTACTTCTATCGAGTACCTGGTAGTAACAAACAATTCTGGTCAGAGGGGAATCACCGAATACTGCTGTGCCTTCATATAAACTATTGCAGACTCGCCGCTTCCTGTCATCTTGAACCAGCCAATTCTCTTTTGACTAATCTCATTAGCAAGTTTTTGCACACAGAACAGTCACTCACTATTTTTTTCAGCACCATTGTCTGAAAACTCTTTTGCAAAAATCATAACACACATAGAGCTCAGTTTATGAAATTCTGGAACTAGCAGAGAAATATTCCAAGTTGGATATTCCCCATTCTAACGCTTGATTTACATCTGAATCTCTTGATAATGTACGCATTACTTTATATAATGAGTTTCATTCACACAATTCTGTATGGCCATTTGTGTAAACAAGTAGCTCTACCTTATAAAGTGGACATTGAGTGCATGTCAAGAGTAGCAGGCTAACGTTGGTCGTTTAATCTTTAACATAATTCTTTATTTGTATTTCTATTGGTTGTGTGTGATTTTTCATTACTTGAATTTACGCTGCTCCTCAGTAATGTTTAACCCAATTGTCACGTCACGCAAGCTTGACCAAGCATAACCGCAGATGTTGTTGACTTGGTTCGAATCGAATTTACCCATAACATTCACTTTCTACCGCGAGCCTCTTAGAAAACACTAGCAAAATGTCATCTTACATTATTCAACGCTATATAGCTAACCATTTTGTGAACAAAAAATATTCATGTTATCAAGTCACAGTGTTGACACTTTAAAAGTTATGAATATGTCAGAATATGCCAGAATCAAAGTATAATAGGTGAGAAACATAGGCAAGTTCATGTGGCAACAAACATTATGGGCGTCACTTATTAGTTAGCTTTAGCTTGCTAACATACCTGACAAATATAGCCTAATCGACTTCCTTCTTCAATCGTAACCTAATAAATGCAATTGCGTGGCTGCGCACAGTACATAACAAGCGAAACGAACGTTGACTTCGAAACGCTACTATTAAGACATATAACGTTACAGTTACGGAGTTAGTAACTTGTAAACTAGTCCAGGCATTGTGACTATCTGATATAAAAAGAGGTTCGGCCTAGATAGCATTAGCCAGTTTAGCTGTAGCACTGCTGGTAATAGAACTAGGTAGTAACACACTAGTAGTAGCTAACAGTTTGTCTGAAATGCTATTCACAATGTGGCTAACTTAGCTAAGGTTTGCTAGCTCCTTGGTTAACTATTAAAGCTAGCTAGTTTGCACTCACCTTATGGCTACACCTTATGGCTTTCCAAGAGGGATAATGCTAGATAGTCAACAAACAAGGCCGTAGCTAGATAGTGTAGTTTAAGATTTTTGTGGCACTTCTGTCGATTCACGTAGAAATGCGTCTACCACTTTGTCGACTTCCCTCCCTGCATTGTAAGGATGATGACAGATCGTATGACTGGAATTGCCATATGACTACGTAGAGTGAAAATGAACCAATCAATCAAGGCTTGTATTTACTTCTCTACAATATTTTTCCAGCTCATAAGTTTATTAGTGTGCCCACTGAAAGTGGCACACTCTTGTACTCTCGCATACTTATTATTATTATTATTATAGTTTTTTCCGTAGGCCTCCGTATGTCAATAACCGTACATGCTACACATACGGTTCATATATCAAAACGTGCGTACTGATCTGTAGATGTGTGCTTTTTATACTGTGACATCATTTAATGTACGATATTAATATAATATTTAATAAACTGCAAAAAATGGCCATTTTTCACACCTTTTCACACTTTTTCGAATGTCCTCGCAGAGCTCAGCCTCCGTACATGCTACACATACGGTTCATATATCCACACGTGCGTCTTGGTCCGCAGATTTATGCTTTTTCAAAATTTCTCACTTGTAATCTATACATTTTTAATTATTCTTAATTAACATGCTTTATTTAGGTCTCAGCTGAAACGCTACTCCTCCTACAAATTTTATGTTACGTATACGGTTCTAATGGGAAAATGTTCAGAACATCATGGTGCATTGGAAACTTATTCAGATTTTTGATATAATTAATACTTTTATAATTATGCAAATATGTAAATGAGCCTCATTTGCATATACCACTGAAACTGGATTATCTCACTGAGTTTTCATGCGAGACACACGGTTCATACATCAAAATGCTCATCTTGACATGCTGGATCATGAAACGTAAACAATTTCAGAAAATATTATGGGATGTATGTGGCACAATCAAAAATGCTTAACGGAGCATCTTTTTCAGCTTTTATGTTACAAACACCGTTCCAACTGCATATCGCTCAGCTTGGCCAGCTTAGTCAACGTACTAAAAATCATATTGATACATCCCATAATTTGGAGTTGTTTACAGTTTAAGTGCCTCTCCCATAGACTTACAGTCAAGTTGTAGATCAGTGACCGTTTATAGTACAGACATGATTGAGGTATGTACATACTCAGGAGAGCATACTGATCAAAGTTGCAAAGTTTCATCTTGATATCATTTATACTTTTTGATTTCAGAAATGCATGTATGTCTATGGAGCCTCATTGACTTCCATTCAAATTGGAGCTCAATGACTGTTAATGGTAGACTTAAGTTCAATGTATCTAACTGGTCAGTACAGCATACGGATTCAAGTTGTTCAGTCATTTACCTTCAATGTGCGTGTGTGTTTGTACATACATACACGCGCACACACACACACACACACACACATACATATATATCATATATTTTAATATATTATAATACGTTTATCATATATTTATATACATATAATATATACACATATATGTATATATATTAACACACATATATATATATATATATATAGAATAATATATATATATTCCCAGAAACAAAGCGCAGAACGTTGTGGTAAACTGCATCAAGTGAAATATATATATATTTACAGTCCTGACGTATAATTGATTTTGATTGGCCAGCTGACAAAAAGTGACATCGACGACCGAGCGAGCGCTCAGTCAAAAATGAAAAGGCGCAAATGGCTGGTAGGCCCTGTACGCAAGGCGCGCTAGGTGCGTCGTGGCTCTCTTGGCAATGGGCACAAACTGGCAGTTGGAAAAACAAAACGCGTTCACTGAACGTGGTCCCTCATATAAATAAAGATAATAGTGTACTAGATACCAACGTTAAAAAAAAAAAAACTACGCCGTATGCATGGTCTAAACCTTGCGGGTCTTCGAGACAATTTCTTTCATCATAAGATTTAAGGTAAAGTGTGTGATGTAACTTATGTAACTTCCATCCATCCATCCATTAACTTTACCGCTTATCCTGTACAGGGTCACGGGGGGGCTGGAGCCTATCCCAGCGGACACAGGGCGAGAGGCGGGGTACACCCTGGACAGGTCGCCAGTCTATCTATACTTATGTAACTTGATTTCCTTTATTTTAATTTTATTTTTTTATATTTTAAAATCGAACGTTTTTATTTTCTTCTATTTTTTATGTCTGTGTTTATTTTATACCTCTAACGTTAGTTTGTTTTAATATTATTCGATGGACAATTGAAGATTATACAAGTTCCCTTGCCAAAGGCCTCGGGATCAATAAAGTGTAATCCAATCCGAATTGATCAGATTTCCAAGTGGCAGTTGCTATGCGACTGTATACATAAACAGTCTGTGTCAGAAGAAATGTTAGGCTGGTAGCTCGCTAGCCAGAGCTAAAACTTAGTGACATAAATTAGCTAGTTTAGCAAAGTCAAGTGAGTTGAAGCTAACACAGAGGCTAACATTTCATATACAGTAGTTGCGATAACTTAATATATTAGACTACTGGCAAAGAAACACGTAAAGCCATGTTATTAGGCTAAATCCAAACGCAGAGAAGATTACATGGATGATGCTGGACACAAATTCAACCTACCCCTTGAAGTACTTTGACAGATTTCCAAACACACCCATGGTAACGTTAAATCGAGGATGCATTTTCACGTTAAACTACTGTTAACCCTCTATGGTACCGCGTTGCCTCTAGGTAACATACCCATTTTTGGCCTTTTACACTCGCACAATACATCCACAATTATAATTTAATACTTAAAAAAATAGGCAAGGCTCTATGAACCAACAACAGTGTTTTAATTTGTCACATGACTCTAAGTAGACCAATTGGAATCACTTTTTGGCTGCCTTCTTCACAATGGTTCAGCTCCATCATCTCGCCACAAAATTGGTCTGAAAACTTTTTTTTCTGTCATTTTACGATCTGTAAACTTTTGATTCACAGTAAAGTAAGATGTAACAGTAAGATGAGTAAAGTTAAATATTTAGTTGTTTAATGTACTTTATTTGTTAATTAAGTAATAGAAAATTGTTCAAATGCAAATGTTGCCTTGAAGGCACATTGTACCATTATGGAATGGCATTTTTAGTTTTTTTTTGTTGAGTGTGTGTATTTAGGTTTAGGCCTATATCTTGTTCAAAAGCATAAGTCATCAAACTGTCTCTACACATGATCCTAGATACATTTTATTATGTTAGTTGTAATAAAGTTCAGGATATTACACTGTACAGTCTACTATGTCAGGAAAGACACACCAGGACACTGAAAAAAAGAAAATATGTAACACAAATTATCAAACACTGAAATGTGTCTCACTATCTTGCTTTGAAGAGGGTTATAATAGTTTAGTTTGATAGATTATTGATGTAAAGTTTGCTGAAATATGCCTACACTCTTCAACACGTTCATTCCTATGGGCTGTTCCACAATGTTTGCCTGAGGGTAACGTTCAGACAAACAAACTTTATGTTTTTCAATTTCAAATGGCATGTATTGAGGCAACTGTTGAGGTGATAGAATATTGTCCATGTTCATTCTAGTACACTATTCACATTTTATGCAATAACTCTCTTTTTTTCCCTTTTTACCATTATGGTACAATGTTGCTTTGTGGTAACGTACCCCAAAGTGTACCCCAAAAAATGCATTTATTGAAAATGTCTTTAAATTATGTTTTTTTTTTTTTACCAACTGACATCATAATGTGTACCATAGAGGGTTAAGTAACACTGATGTTGCATGGTTTATAGGTTTTGTCATGTATTGCATTTTGTTAAAATGTCTAGTATATTTATTTCTCTCAGGCTGGAAAACGAATACCAACAGGAGACAGAGTCAAGGAGTGCTTACAAGAGATAACACCTAGGGTAACCAAAGTTCATGTAACTAGTAGAGTTAGATTGTTTTGCTATGTATGTGTGTATGTGAGCTTGCGAGAGAGAAACATACGCACAACATTACGTTCTTGCAAGCTCATGTGCATGTGCGTATGTTTTGTAGCCCATCACCCCACCAGCAGTAAAAAAGTTCCTCAAAACATCCCAACCAGGATTAGGGGCGATTAGAGTGTTTTATGGGAAAGCCAACGACCCCGATATCGCCAGTTCAATTGTCCACGGCATAAGCACCAAACCATGTTACTCTGTGAGTAGCCTCAATCCACTTTTCAATACTTTCTGTCCCATAGACCAGTGTTACCCCGAGTGTATACTATGATATAAATTTATATATTTGGTTTTAAGGGAGGAACATTGATAAATCCACCACTAAAGACATTCTATCAAGAGAAGTCACATCAGCTAAGTGAGGCTGTCTACTCCACCAATCAAAAGGCTGCTCTGGGCAGGTCGCATGATCAGAGTCTTGGACTTCCGAAATGGCATGAAATCGGCAAAACCACATTTGGTTCAAAGGCTGTCAGAAGTATAAATACACTACAAGCATTTCGTTTTTCTTGATAGTATTAGCAAAGGACCATGCATTATTATTATTATTATTATTATTATTATTATTATTATTATTATTATTATACTAATGAAGATATTTAGTGTAGATATGTAGATATGAAGGTATGGCTAAGTGTATCTGCTTTTGTTCAGGTATAGCTGGTGGCGAAATCATCAACCCTCCCAAAATCTTCACCCAGGTAGAGATTGAGGCTGAGGAGGGACATCCATCTTACATTCGTAGTCACAATGCATACTTTGTTGGTGAGGCATTTTTTCCAAATCTGCACTGATTGTCACATTGCCCCATTACTAACATACTCCCTTTGTAATAACAGTTTTGACAAAACGTGATAGGAATTTGTCACACATAATGTTTCAAACCCTTCGAGCCGCCGAAGGGCTGCAGATTCGGTAGTCAAGGAAGCAAAAACCCGGGTGTGGGAGGAGTTCGGGGAGGCTACGGAGAAGGACTTTCGGTTGGCCTCAAGGAAGTTCCGGCAAACCGTTAAACGGCTCAGAAAGGGAAAGCAGGGATGGGCCCAGGCTCTGTGGAGCAGGGGAGGAGAACTGCTGACCCGGACTGGGGATATCGTTGGGCGGTGGAAGGAGCACTTTGAGGAACTTCTTAACCCCGGCAACACGTCCTCTGTAGAGGAGTTAGAGTTCGAAGACTCGGGGAAAGTCTCAGCCATATCCCTGGCAGAGGTCACTGAGGTAGTTGGGAAGCTCCTCTGCGGCAAGGCGCCAGGTGTGGATGAGATTCGCCCCGAGATGCTGAAGGCTCTGGACATTGTTGGGCTGTCTTGGTTGACACGCCTCTTTGGTGTCGCGTGGAGGTCAGAGACAGTACCATTGGAATGGCAGACCGGGGTGGTGGTTCCCATTTTTAAAAAAGGGGACCGGAGGGTGTGCTCTAATTATTGGTGTATCCCACTTCTCAGGCTACCTGGGAAAGCTTATGCCAGGGTGTTGGAAAGAAGACTCCGACCGATTGTCGATTCTCGGATCCAGGAGGAGCAATGCAGATTCCGTCCTGGTCGTGGAACAGTGGACCAACTCTTTACCCTTGTGGGGCTGTTGGGGGGGGGGGGCATGGGAGTTTGCCCATCCAGTCTACATGTGTTTTGTGGACTTGTAAAAGGCCTATGACCGTGTCCCTCGGGGAGTCCTGTGGGGTGTACTGCGGGAGTATGGGGTACCGGGGCTGTTGCTACGAGCTATTCGGTCCCTATATAACCGCAATGAGAGTTGTGTCTGTATACTCGGCACAAAGTCAAATACGTTTTCAGTGGGTGTTGGACTCCGCCAGGGCTGCCCCTTGTCACCGGTTCTGTTTGTGATTTTCATGGATAGAATCTCAAGGCGTAGCCGGGGGGAGGAGTGTGTCCTGTTTGGCGACCTCAGAATTGCTTCTCTGCTCTTTGCAGAAGATGTGGTTCTGTTGGCTTCTTCAGACTGTGACCTTCAGCACGCACTGGAGCGGTGTGCAGCTGAGTGTGAAGCGGTCGGGATGAGAGTCAGCACCTCCAAGTCTGAGGCCATGGTTCTCTGCCGGAAAACGGTGGAGTGCTCTCTCCGGGTTGGGAGTGAGTTGCTGCCCCAAGCGAGGGAGTTCAAGTATCTCGGGATCTTGTTCACGAGTGAGGGAAAAATGGAGCGTGAGATTGACAGGCGGATTGGTGCAGCATCAGCAGTAATGTGGGCGTTGTACCGGACCGTTGTGGTGAAGAAGGAGCTGAGCCGAAAGGCGAAGCTCGCGATTTACCAGTCGGTCTACGTTCCAACCCTCACCTATGGTTATGAGCCTTGGGTAGTGACCAAAAGAATAAGGTCGCGAGTACAAGCGGCTGAAATGTGTTTCCTCCGTAGGGTGGCTGGGCTCAGCCTTAGGGATAGGGTAAAGAGCTCGGTCATCCGGAGGGAGCTCGGAGTAGAGCTGCTGCCCTTTCGCGTCGAAAGGAGCCAGATGAGGTGGTTGGACATCTGATTAGGATGCCTCCTGGGCGCCTCCCGTTGGAGGTTTTCCGGGCACGCCCTACTGGATAGGAGACCCCGGGGTAGACCCAGAACACGCTGGCGAGATTTTTTATCTCGTCTGGCCTGGGAACGCCTTGGGATCCTCCAGGAGGAGCTGGAAAGCGTTGCTGGGGATAGGGACGTCTGGACTACCCTTCTTAGCCTGCTGCCACTGCGACCCGCGATAAGCGGGGGAAAATGGATGGATGGTTGGATAATGTTTCAAACATTTCAATTAGGTTATCAGTTAATTTTTGTAGCACACTAAACCCACTACTGTTTTACACTTCAGGCGAGTGTGTGGACAGGAAATATGACTGGGGGCGCAATGGTAAAGATCATAGATTTGGATTACCAACTCCACATTATACTGATGGACGCAGGGTTCGCAATTCTCTTTGCTGGCACTGTGAAACTCAGAAGTAAGCTTATTGTTTTCATCATTAATACTGATAGTGATCAATGATAAGTAGTAATGATAAGTACTTGGAATAATTGATCTATAAATTCATTATTTTGCATTATTGGACGTTTTCCTCTCATAGGCATAACAGTGCAAAGTTTGTCACCAAGACATGTGATGACTTTAGAGAAAGGATGCAGCCACAGATTGGCAAAGTGTAAGTCAAAAGAAGAAGTTCTCACTCTTTTCTGGATGAACACTTTTTTTCGTTATCACAGTTTTTGTGACTTGTGGAATGTTGTATTTTTTTCCAGGATTGCAGATTCCTTGAAGGTACCACCAAACCACACCTTTGGGGTACTAATGCGGCCAGATAACTTTGGTATGGCCACATAATAGAGGTGGGGAAATGTGCTAACCATTTCATCTCACCAACGGTATCAAGCGATCAAAAAATGAAGTTAAAATATAGTAAAATGATTCAAAATGATTACTGGTGTATTTCTCATACAGAAATGCTAAGCTATGACTAGACATCACTATATATACTTGAGAAAGACAGCAGCAGAGATAAATTAAAAACAAAAATTAGATCCCCACATACTATAGAACTATTGACACCCCAAGGTCAAAAAAACTGAACTGCACTGGACCCGAGAGTGTACCCTTAAGTTGTTCAGAAAATGGGAATGGAAAATATAAATAATAACAAATGCAAAAATTTGTCCAAACTATTGCAGGGATTTTTTAAAAGAGATTTTGTGATCATGATTTCAAACAACAAAACATTACATAGTCCAATTAATCCGATCAATTTATCAATATTGTGTATAGTTTTTAAATATTCGTTCCAAAAGTGATAGGTATCACATTTCATTTTTTTCAAGCTAACAAATCATTGTTTCCTTAGGTGTGGGTGATTTGATCCACTCTGTCCAAGCAGGGGAATATCGGAGTGGGGGAGACAGACAGGGAACCCTCGTCAGCGCTGTGCGCCAGCATCTAAAAAAAATCAACTTTCACAACTTCAAGTCCTTGCTGCATGCATTCAGATATTATGATAAGGTAATGTTTAACCCAATGTTCTGATTAAGATTAAATAAGATAAAATATAATGCTGTGAATGGTAGCCTGATTCTATTCCAAAACAAACAATAAATCCATAAAGTGATTTGAAATTTTAGTGTGCTATAAATCTGTAGTAATTATGTGCTGAAGATAAAGGTTTACAGTATGTTCAGTAATTCTGTTCGTGTCAGAACATACAACAAACTGTCATAAACTATTTAGAGCATTTGGAGTACCTTACACAAAATGTTGTTTTATATACAGCATGCACAGACAGACTGACTACTGAAAGAGTAAAGGTGTGTGAAAAGTTCTGTAAATATAATGTCATATCTGAATGAATTTACAGAAATGCAAGGGTTTCATTGACAAGGACGACCTGCGGGAGGTTTGCCGCCAGTTTAGCCTGGACCTGAGTGGGCCTGTACTGGACGCCCTGGTCGATTACTGCGACTTGGACCAGCACGGGTATATCAACTTCCTGGAGTTTGCCAACTTCCTCAACTGGAAGGATAAAATGCCCATCAATAAGTTGGAGCAGCGCATCATTACTGGTGGTTAGTGGTAACTCCCGATTCCTACATGTGCATGACGTTTGCTGGTTAATATGCACCTTGTAATAAAATCATTATCTCCCCAATAGTTTTGTTTCCTTCCCTGAGTGTCAAAGAGTCCTGGCCATGTAAAAGAAATGCATAGTCATGCTTTTTCTCTTGTACTCATTGACTTCTCCAGATTTAAAGACCTGTGCGGACCAAACAGACATGCGGAGGGAGCATCTTCCAGACTACGCGAGGACTGCGTTGTCTGAGCCCCTGCTCAGACCTGAGGACCTGGAGCTGGTGGAAGTGGGAGGCCCACTGATGACCCCCAAAACCCTGAGCAGATTCAGGACCGCCCCGGGTCGCTTTGTCACCTCCTCCTCGGTCATTTGCTCAGTGCTGGGGGGTGTGCCTACAGCTAGTGCGTTATTTAGTTAATTCAATGAATAACAAACCCATTATGTTATATTTGGCATGAATATATGGGCATGTGTTCTGGAAACATTAATTTCACCATGTCTAAGATGAAAGATTGTTCAGCACTCAATGATCATCAGAATTAGTGTAACTGGATATAACTTGTTAGAAGTTTAAATGTAACACGTTAACTTTGTCATTTACTACATGGTATGATTGACAGACTACCGCACCTTTGGGACACCCACAGTGCGTACTGACCTGGCTGCTCCGAGAATCAAGCGCGTTAACGACCGGACCAACTATGGCGATGCAGCCAATGCTTATGCCCTCCTGTGTCCCACGCTGCACTCCCTTAGGGGCGTCCACGAGAAGGACTTCTTTTGTCCTCGTACCAGGGAGGAGGTACAATTATCAGCATGATCATTTACTTGGGTTGATACAAAAACCCTCTGACACTGTCTTATTCTACTCTAATTTTATTAACGCCTACAGCCATGCATCCTTGATCTGAATAATTATAATAATTAAGTTGAATAATAATTGTGTGTGTGTGTGTGTGTGTGTGTGTGTGTGTGTGTGTGTGTGTGTGTGTGTGTGTGTGTGTAGTAGACATTTTTAATCATCATGACTTCATCCAGTTCCTTTATTTCCTCTTTAGATTTCACAGATATTCAGGAATGTGGGCATGGATATTTCCGAGGAGACTTTTGAAGAGGCGTGGAAGCTGGCATCTTCAATGCACCCAACTGGGAACGTTTGTGTGAATAGTTTCCGGAGTGTGCTTCAGGATATTCAATCAAATTGAAACATAAACTATAATCTATGTCAGTGTTTGCTCACTAAAAGTTTCAAGTAATAAAAAATATCTTCAGGTCTTAAACAATTAGCATCTTCTTTTTTTGCATTTGAATGAATGGCTCATTTTGTCATGACATCTAGTAATGGAATAGAGCTACGCTAATTATTTAAAAATGAAGTTGTATTATATACATTTTTCAGATCTTAAAGATACAAACAGTCTTCTTTGGTCATATTATCATGCATCTTATATTTTCTACCTTTAAATATATTTGTATATACTTGCTAAACCAAAGTAAACAGTGATACAAGCAGCTTCTTCGCTGCCATATAATTGGAAGTCCTGTTGACTGTCACAGTTTCTGATTACATTTTCATACATATTACTGTATAATTCTATTAATCAACCTCATAATGCCAATCTGCCAAAGCCAATTAAATTGATCTTTCAAGAGCTATTCAAAGATGCATACCACCCACTTGTAAACCAACACAATGGTGAAATCTTCAACAGTAATTGTTTGAAATCTTTTTAACCCGATTAAAAATAGGGAAGATGCAAAATATTTGCTAATACCATGTGTCAAAACATGGGAACAGAGCAAAATAACATTTTAAGCCATTAGCTTTTTGTTTGTGTTTAACCACTTGTGTTGTACTCTAAATTACCATTTGAAGGGTATGACGCACCAGCATGGTTAATTGGCTATTTCATGCTCATACCACATGCACTTGCATTTTGACATGTGGTAAGGGAGCCATACTCATAATCACATTATGACTTGCCATGATGCTGTGCTGTAACTAAAAACCCCCACGCAAACTTCAAGAAACCAGCTCATTACTATGCAGGACAATTACAATAATCCCTAACCATGTTTCATTATGCATGAATTAGTGGTTACTAATGACAGACACTCTCTCTTTGTCAGATACGTAGCTATCATTAATAATGTGATTTAAGAGTTAGCAAAATGGGATGACACGCAGCATTCACAAGCCTGTCAAAGTGATAGAGGATGTTTGATGTTGACAAGTTGCACATGTTTTGTTGCCAGCGGAAATAACAAGGCCACGAAGAAACCGAGTGACTGGGTTGGAGGAATATTCCATATGCCATTACCACTTCCAGCATTGCTTGTGTACTGTATGTCTCTTTTTCAGCAGTGCCCTGTTTAAAAGCAACATAAACAAACATGAAGGAAATATAAAATCAAAAATAAATAATACAAATGTGTTCAAATATTTATAATACTGTAGCCGACAACATTTATGTTTCAACCAAACTTTTAAACTGCCATATTCTATGATGAAACTTGATGAAAAAAAAAAAAAGGTTTTAACTGGTCAGTAAGATATAATTGTTGGACATGATTATTTATCAGTATTATTTAGCAGCATCAACACATTATTGTGCGTCGCAAGACACTCTCACCCTTCACTATAATGTCACTTGCAGCATGCAGTAAATATCAAATCAACATATATATTTTTTTTTACTTTCTTGCAATATATATATATATTTATACAGTATATCACAGCCCTGCTACTTCAACTGAGAGACAAGAATGAGAACAGTTGAAAAGGAAAGTGTAGGAACAATTTTTTATAAATAAAAATAATACCAAGGATACAACATTTATTTTCATTTAATTCAATGATGAAGCTTATTGTTTTCATTCATACTGTGTGGGCCTTAGTATGGCATGTGCTCTACATAAGTGGCTTTTAAGTGCTCCTAAAAGGTTGTTGAAGTTTGCTTGGGTTGATAGCAAGGTTCAATAACGGTTGTTGACACTCCATCGTAATGATTAAGGTAGGTAGCTCTGAACATCTGTCCTATCCCCTCACTCAGTTTGTTTCAAATGCCAGTGCCAAATACTAGTGACTGTCCAATCAGGGGCAGCTCCTTTTGTCAGCTCCCGGTGGAACCTGGAAAAACACAAGGGTGAAGTTATGAACATGCGTTTCGATACAAGGGCTTGCAAAAATAGGTTACTCTCAAATTCCTTGAAAAACATTGTAACACAGTTAATTAATTAAGTAATTTTCTTAAAAATAAAACACAATATAAATATAACTTATCAATGATTCATGTATTAAAAACCATCTTGTCAAAGTTGTGGGTCTAAACAACCATTGTTTATTAAGGTGTACATCTAAACAGAGTAGAGTTTTAGAAAGACTTAATGCCCAAACTGACACGCAAACCAATCTTTCATCCTTGCATCACCTTGAGGATAAAGTACTGCATCTCCAAAACGGTCGCCTGATCCTGCCAGACCATGTTTTTTCTGATCCATAGGGATCTGTTATAAAGCGTAATAGGCTTTTAGAAAAAAGTCCTAAGACATTAGACCAGTGATTCCGGCCAACTACATAGGTGGGTATTAGGTACAACAGCCACACCAAGATGTCCAATTCCTAACCGGATTCCTGAGCAGAACCGAAAAGAGGCTTCCAATATTTCAATGGAGTGAAAGCGGAATTATATTGTGGCTTTGTTTACATAGTAAATCGTGTCAGTAGTTCTCGCCATGTCATCAGTTCCACAACTATATTTATTTAGATTTAAACATTTTAAATGATGCCTCTGTGGCAATGCAATTAAAATTCAAATTAACACAATGTACAATTACTCAACACAAATAAAATACTTGCTATAGATTGATAATATAAACTTTTCAATGTATGCATTGCATCATCAGCCACTCTAAAGAAACTCCTATACTTTTGCCAGTGCCATATGTTTGAATGCCTGCAGGTAATGTTGAGCCGGTGTACACAAAAGAATTAAGTCCCTTACTAAATGTTTGCAGACCCTAATGTTAATTTAACAGTGCTTGAAGGAAGCAAGACATATAAACAAAAAAAATGCTAGGTATTTGTAAACGGCAATTAGCTCATTAGGATCAATAATCAGGAGTAAACATGAGTAATAAGATATAACCATTTATAGTCCATAAATTCATGTACATTTTGAAACCTTGCTGATGGGAGCAGTACCCTTGGCTTACGTGAAAATGGTCAGGGTTCCTATAGGAAATCCAGGATCTGTGAATCATTTCCTAACTATAAATCAAACTACCGTTCAACACTGAAATCTCCATGTTACATACTGTAATACACACCCACTCTTAATACATTTATGGATTACAATTCAATATTTTCTGACAGGAGGCCATGGTTACCAATATACCAATAGGCCATCACAACATCCCAATACACATATTTCAGAACAAAACCGGTCAATATTTCAGGTCAAAGTGTACATCACTTCTGACATCAAGCAAAGCGCAAACTACAAGTGCCTACAGTCTGATATCTACAATATGGCTAGGTGCAACATCAGTAACCACTGTAAAAGTGTCAATCACTATGCATGCAAAAAAAAAGGCTATTTAGAAATCACAATTGCTGACCATACAAACAAAACAAGCATCGCAATTTACATCGACCAATTTTAAAGTCAACAAATTGCAAACATTGGGAGTGACTCAAATAGTTTTCAACTTACTCATAGACTGCAGTCACTATCTTCTGAGAGTCACAATCCTCTTCACTAGAGGTTACTTTGAACATCTTGGTGCTTTCAGGGTCATCTGGACCGTCAGCTCTTGACAAGTACCAAAACCTTATGACGATATATACATCCTTCTTACCTGGTTGGAATATAGATAATAGAGATGAGTTAGCCTAAACATCCAACAAGCATCACACAAACTAATGTGCACATGAATATTACTGCACGCGAGCACACGCACATGCACATGCACACGCACACGCACACGCACACGCACACGCACACACACACAGCTACATAAAATGTATAGCAGCAGTAAGAATACCATGATGAAATAATAAGGTCACATCCTCTGGAAGGAGGAATACAATGTCCTCTAAAGATATTGCTAAATGTTGTCTTTGAGATTCTGTGAGAGCCTTGCATCTCTTGTCTGCATACTCCATCATCTGAAAATAACCCATACAAATATGTTGTTTGGTGATTTAGATAGCTCTTTGACCTGTCACATTATTGACACAGAAAAGGGAAAAGATACAAGATAGTGAGTACTTCTTTTGAGAGTAAACCCGTCAGCGCGTCGATATTGCCAGTGGACATCATATTGGAAACATGGACGAATGCCTAAAGCAAAGATTGGGCAAGAAGTGTGATTTCGAACATGCCTATAGACGGTTTCACATGTCTGATTAGATAAACATTATTTTCATGATCTAATATGGGTCCAATTGGACAGCTGATTGACTGAATCACTGTTCTTCAATAGAACTCTAGCAACAAGGTTAAGTAGCCCAGGTAGCATTTTCTGACACCTTTTTCTCCATGATTACCTGTTTGACTCCATTATCAAAGTCCACAGTAGTGATTCCCAAATCATAGTACACTTCTATTAGGTACATGTGGACTTTATTCCGGAACCACGTGATTGGGTCAGGGATCCCAATCACAGAAACGGTGGGATTCTTCCCTTCATTTTCACTCTCTGTGCTGTAAAGTCTATGACAGGGAAGAAACGTCGTGTGTGGCTTTCTCTTGGGAAAGCTGCAAAATGTGGTCAGTCCTGCAAAAGACAGTTTACGATATGTATAAATACACGCCCATCGCCGCCAGAGGGGTTGCTTTATGAAAGAGCTCTTCTTTATAGGACAGAACAGGGATGTGTGCGTTGCAAACCCTCCAAACTCCCGGCGTATAGTGATACTTGTAATCCGCTGCATTATGCCAATGCAATTGATAGTTGAGTGTGAAACGGTTTCATTGTTGATTTAGACGGGAGACAGGCGTGCGCTCTCCTAATGAAACACTTCTTCCGGCAACCTTATGCAACTATCCTATGCTGTACCCATAATCCTTATGGTGAAGCAGGCTACGCCAGCGATTGTACCGACAGGATCCGATAGAGGGAACTAAATACCTATATATTGGTCATCTGACCACACTGCTCTGTGAAGTTCACGTTGCTGTCCATCAAGGCGTATGTCTGTGCGCATGTTTAAATGAAACGTGGGTACACCTGAAATGTACTAATTAAATTACTATTAAATGTTGATTGTCCCATACATAGATTATTCAAACTGTCCCTGGATGCAAATTGTAGGAGAGGCCTTACAAAACTAAATAAACATCATGATGTGGGTGTCTGTGTGTGTGTGTGTGTGTGTGTTTTTGTAACACACACACACACACACGCACACACAGAGAGAGAGAGAGAGAGAGAGAGAGAGAGAGAGAGAGAGAGAGAGAGAGAGAGAGAGAATAGTTTGCACTGAGAGCAATGTAAACCTTTGTGGTTTGTTTTCAGCGTTCTCTTGTGTTACACCCCTCACAGGTGCACCAAATCATTGTTTCAAAATGATGATCAAAATCTGAAATTTGATCAGTCGACCAAAACATCATTAAATTCCCGCTGTTCTTGGTGATTACAGGTCACGAGCATTTCTGTGCCTCTGGTATTTCCTTTCCCTTTTAGTGCTCAGGTGAATGGTGCTAATGTACTCAAGTTGAGATAATATTCCAGTGCACGGGACACGCTGGTAGACAGCTGCATTCGTTCCAGCCCATAAAGTTTTGTAACAAATTGTATTTCAATAATTGCTAAGAGTAGGCCTACTTGATTATTGAAATTGTGTTTAGACACGGAAACATTTCTTAGATGTATTATAGTAATTATCATGTTAGTAGAGAATCGTTTTACATCTGTGAGTTGAATGATTCTGAATCGAGTATAAAATAGAGTATTCTTTTTATTCATACTTAGAATACTTCTAGATTTACATTTATAACTATATTAATACTATGCTTGTTTTTTTTTTTTAAATCTTACAGTTTAGTTACCATTATTGCTTGGAAGAATCAGACATTGACAGGATCCCATTTTAGATTAATTAATTGACTTACAGTTTGTGTTGAATCACACATTCATACCACATGTAGATCTGGTTTTGCAGTAATCTGACTGAACTTTTATGTAAAAAAATATTAATAAAAAAAAGAGGAAATAAAGAAACAAAGTTCAAACCAGGGTATTATGCATTCTAAACAATAATAAAGAAACATTCCTCTGAATAATTATTGACACTTTTTAGTTAACTCTATGTATCATGTTAACCAAATTAGCACCAGCCTAACCATTTTATTATCATCCTTTATTAGTTAGCTACTCCAGGCTGACGGCCAGTGGGCCATTTCCATGACAGTTGTCTTATAATAGGCACCCTGTTTGTTTTGTTCGGTCTTTCCCCGGTCATACCACTGAAAGGCACTGTTGCCCACAATTGAGCGCATCCTTAATATGGAATGACAGGGAATTATCCATCATTTACCTATCATGTAGAACAGCCGGACTGCTAAGAGTGTGGACCAGAATCCCTGTATGATAATATGCGATTTAAAAACATCTGATGTCATATAATAAATATATCAATATAATACAATTATATGATTTAATAATTATTATAATCTATGTTGTAGGCTATTCCGTATAATACTTTTCATGAAATAATTGTTACAGGACTGGTGCTGTTACTAAGTTATAAAATGTGCTCATAGCATTCTTCTGAGTCATTTAAAATCCCCGCAAAAGTTTTCTTTTCTTGGATTGAACCAATTTTGGCATACATTGTTTTGATTGTAATTAATCTATGGAAACTTTTGTATATAATGTTGGATAAAGCTATAGTATTGTTTGTATAATTGGCCTGTATCCACAAACAATCCTGGACACAGGTGTGCTAAGAAGAAAAATAAAAGATTGTTTGAATAGTTTTTTTGAAAAGCATTTGGCTTATTCAAAGAATGACAAGAGACAGAAATATTTTTTAAATAATGTTTTTGAATAATATGTATTTTCCACATATAACTTTCCTTAATTTTTCCATTTATGTTCAATTTAATTTTAAAATATGGAGCTTATTGATCAATTTTCTAAGCAAAGATATCTCTTAACTTTGGTGGTTGTAATGAGAAAAATTAGTGCAAATCTTCTAAGTAATAGTTCCTGATTTTTTCCCCTCACAAATTATTTTTCAACTTGTTTTTGTATCTATGCATAAATTAAAAATCTGCTGAAATTTATTATTCATCTGAGATGTGATTAATATGCAAAATTATGCAAATTAAGATGCAATTAGGCTCCAATTCTCTAGTGGAATTTTCCATTATAATTTAATACAAAGTAACAGAGTAATTGGTGTCACGTGTAATTACGGTTACTCAAGTGTACTTTCAGGCATACAAATGATTTGCTATATGTTGGTTATCCTATGCAAATGTACCATGTGGTGTTTGAACAACTTGAGGACAAGGGGATGGTTGCATGATTGCAATGAGGTTGATCAAAAGGTAAACTTGCTTAGTCTTCTAATTGAATGGGGGATCCTTAGTATTGAAAAAAGTTTTAGAGTGTCCACTGAGCTCTTTGCCAGAGAGTTGAAACTTTCATGTTGGCTAGGGCCGGTGGGCATAGGATGGGTTCGGTCAATGTTTGGTAAATATGCACCTGTTCAAGCTTCCTACTTATCGTACTCCTGACTAAACTGTTGCTTGCCATGCTGCAGACTCATACACGAGGAATGTTTGACGTGTGAGACAGAGCAACTCTTGTGTCTTCATTATTATTGTGCCCTATTTGTTTACTGACACAATAAATGTCACAACTAATCATGTGACTTCATGCGTAAGGACAATTACACCAGCACACAGGGTGACAAACTTTACTGAACTGAGAGCAGAGAGAAGGAATTATGTCATTGATATCTATTTAGATCAAATGAAAGTCCTCTAATGCTTCTTGGGAAATGTCCTCGAGAGCAATTCCTTCTTGGGAGGCAAATTGATTTTAAATTGTTACATGGCTGGTTTCATGTCCTGACATCTTGCTTTGCTCTCTCTCTCTCTTTCTCTCCCCAACGCACAGGCACACATTTACTCTGTCTAACCGACTCAGTCACTTTCTCTATCTCAAATACACATACACGTACACACAAACGGGATTGACTTTTGCTTCACACATTTGCACACAGCAGACATGTACACGTGTGCGCGCGCACGCACACACACACACACACACACACACACACACACACACACACACACACACACACACACACACACACACACACACACACACACACACACACACACACACACACACACACACACACACACACTGCTATCAGTCCTGTTCATGATCATCGCTCTGAACAAAGACATCCTCTCCCTCCCCCACGCCCCCCCCCCCTCCCCCTGTCTCCACCACTTCACTCTCTCCGCCTCCACCCTGTGTGCTTGCCTGCTTGCACAACTCTCTCAAAGAACATAATCCCTCAACAAAATGGCAACACAAAGGAAACTTGAGCTCAATCCTATAACACACGGACACAGTAGACAATGCCCCCTCCCACTGGCAGCTCCCCCCATCCCGTTCCCCCCCCCCCCCCCCCCCCCCCCCCCCCACCACCACCACCACACACACACACACACACACACTAAATGCCCCGTGGCACAGATCAGGCTTTATCAACTTACCCCCCTCTCCTCTCCTCCATTTCTCCATCCATCCATCCTCTCCTCCCACCCCATCCAGGATGATAAGTGCAGCCTCCACCCAAACACACTCCACCACCCCCAGTCCTTTTGGTCTCTCAAGGATCCCCCATACCTCCACACACAGGCCTCGTTCCCTGCACCAGACAGTGGAGCAGCTGGGGCGAAAGAGGCTGCTGCTCTGTTTGTCTGTCTGCCTCTTAGAGACTTTCCCTGTTCCCTGCTTTGCTGAGATGGGATCTCCGGCATCTAGCATATCGCCACGCACCTGACTGCAGACTTGAACATACCCCGACTAATAAGCTGCTGCTTTTTGTTTCTTTCTCGAGCACACTATGTGCATAACATAGGGTTTAGGTGGCGGGGTTCACATGTCAGAATTACTAGGTACCTTCTTCAGAGGCTGTGGAATGAGATGAACTTGTTACAAAACAATGCGCAGAAAAGATGCAAAGAATGGGGCTTGTGGCTTCCGCAATATAGGTCAGTGGCGGTTTGCACGGTTGCCATTTACTGTTCTGCACCCATTTGCTATTAGTGCTTTAAGATAATCCTAGACACACAGACACATAAATGTACACACACACATACACACACACACACACACACACACACACACACACACACACACGCACACATACACTTTGCATTCAAAGACACCTGAGTGCTAGCCAAAAGCCGTTTTCTTGTCTGTGTTCGGGGAGCTGGCGTAGGTAAGCCCTGTGGCGTCGGGGCGAGGTGGGCGACAGGAAGGCGGAGGTCTGATGTAATCTGCTTGTCGGGGGCGCTGGCACAGGCTGGCCCTCTCATTTACTGTGTGGTCTTCAGAGAACGCACCCCACCCCCCTCCCCCCTCATCCCCTTTTCCTCCCCCCTCCATCAGAGGCACCCGGTCTCGGGCTGACACCAGAACGGGGCTCGGCCCGCCATCTGCTGATTACATCAGTGCGAGGCGGGCAGAGTAAACGCGGGGAGAAAGTAGGCCACCTTTCCTCACCATTTGTCACAGGAAGTGGAAGAAGCGTGCCGGTGCACCTTCACCTGCGCCTGAGCTCGCTGTTCTTCACTACCGTGAGCAAACAGTGGGAGGACGACGTCAGCCAGTGTGAGACCCCACTATTGCATTGTTCACACATTACATTACAGAGTATTGTGTCACAACTGAATGACCAGCTGAGGCTTTGTGTTGGCGCTGCTATGACTGACCAACATTTTATAGCCTAACAGCTTAAAATAAATGTATGGGTGATAACACATTTTAGGTAGACAGAAGCCTTATGCAGCTGTGTTATGCAAAACCCTTCGAACCTTCAAGGCAAAGGGTATGGGTGCTGGTGTATGTAGTGTGATAGAAGAGGGACCGCAGGAAAACACGAGAGAAAACAGGCTGCTCAGCGTTAAGTCAGAATGTGATATTTCTTGCCTCTGGAAATGGTAGTCCAAGCTATTATTGACGGATAATTGATTGATTGACGTACAGTAGCTGTAGACGTCCGCATCAAATCTGCATTTTGCTTCAATTACAACGTGTCAATATACATTTAATTTAAACATTTCATTGCATTTTTTGTTGTTGCAAGTAACACTGTAATTAAACTTATGGATATGTCAAAACTGGATGTGGAAGTTTAATGTTCATTTAACAAACTTCTTACACATACTGCACAATAATCAAAACGTCTGCTCCTTTACATGGATTACTGTCATTTACCATCCTTTATTGTGAGAGTCTGCCAGGCCTGCTTGCCATTTTCTGGGCCTGTGTTTCCAACCTTGATATATTTGCCAAATGAATATTTGAAGCTGTAATTAAATTTATCCCACCTCTCCACCTTCTGTATGACGGCCACCCTGCATATTTATCACATGGCATATTTCAGCTGGTTTGGGTGAAAAAACCTTCAGCTTGTTGCCATTTTAATTTGATCAACTAAAGAGGATATTTTAGTTCAGGTTCAGCAGTGTCAGGACATTCATAATTAGGAGTCCTACTTGTCATGTCTTTGACACATTTGATACGTTCAAATTTTGATCTCAATTGTATTCTAAATGATGAAAAAACTAAAGTCATGTATTTCTCAAGATTAGTTTTGCAGCCCTTGGCGGATCTCAGTATCTCTACTGTGTCTCACTTCAGTGTGTTACATGTTATAAATATTTAGCCATTTAGCTGGATGATAAACTTAATTTTTCTGTGCATACGTATACGTAAAGAAAGGTAGGCATTTATTTTAGGAACAGAGTTTTATTTTTATATTCTCTGCCAGGAAAAAGCTTGTTTTAGCAAAAAGCATTTTTTACCTTTGATTGATTATGGAGATTGCCTGTAAATGCAAACCTCACAGAGTGTATTTCAGGCCATTGATACAGTTTTTCATTGTGTACTGTGTTTTGTATGTGTACTAAGTCTCTTACACATCATTGTGATTTATACATAGATGGATCCACTGGCACTTATGTATCTATAAAGCCATCTTAGGGAAACTCCCTGTTTATCTTTGCAGCCTTTTAAAAATAATGCAGCTAGTAATAATATCCTTCGTTCAGATTACTGTACCTTTTACCACCTCTGTTTTTGGAAAATGTGCATTTAGCTATTATGCCCCAATTAGGTAAAGTTAATTGAAGTTAAAATCTCTTGTGCCACTGCCTGAGTAAAAAAAAATCCCCTTTGTCAGTGGAGACAGATATATGTAGTTCTTTGAAATAATATGTGGCCATGTAGCCTGTTTTTTTTTGTTACTGAGATTACTTTATTGCTTATTTTATTGTTTCACGTCTGTTTTTTCATGTTGCTATGCTGGTGTTTTCCTCTTGGCCAGGGCTCTTTTGTAATATATATATATATATATATATATATATATATATATATATATATATATATATATATATATATATATATATATAAAAGTATATATCTCAACTGGACTCACCTGGTTAAGTTGAGGAAAAAATTAAATGCAAAAATTATGATGATGCATTAAGTAATATTTAAGTGACTTTAATTTATAAGCGAAGAAAATATATTGAAGTAGAATTCCATAGCCGCAGTCTAATGTTTGGTGCTAAGATTCTCTCTCCTGACAGACAAACTATATTTCTAGGAAGGACGCACACAATTTAATTCAGATGTAAATAGTGTGTCTCACTCAGGGTCTCATACACATTAAAAGGTTACTCTAAATTGCTGCATTATCGGCATGAACTGGTTTACCACTTGTACGTAACTAAAATATGTTATATCAAACAGTTACCATGCTTGAAAATGTCAAGATCAATATCCCATGGAAGTTTGCAAATGTGTTTGTAAGTAATGTAGGATCGGGTTCAACATTGAACATGGTCATTAAGACAAATGCAGAAAAAAAATATTAGAGCCAAAATTATTTTATGTGAAGAAAATTTATGGATTGGGTTATATTTATAAGCGGTCGATTCCCCTGATAGACAATGCCAAGAACATGCTGCATGCATTAAAAAGTTCCTACAAACCTATAGTTATGGTCATAGTAGTTTTCACCACATACCTTCAATGTACAGTATGAGCGTACTTCCTGTCTGTTTCAATCACCTCGTCTAATCATTTTTGTTACTCTCACGTATTATCCAATAAGCACATCTCCCACCATCATCCTCTAGTTGGAGCTCATTATGTACACTTCAAAGGAGCCCTCTCCCCAGTCCCCCTCAATGCCTGCTCCCCTGTCTTTCGATAATTACCACTGGTTCCCAAGCACTTTTGGATCACGCTTATGGTGACATAATTCATTAGTGTTTGCCCAAAGAAATGATTTAGTCTTTAAAGTGCTCCTCCAAGCAGAATAGCTATTACAGAGGCCATATGCAGCAGCTTAAAGTGTTAAACGGTTTGCTGAAGTCGACCAGGGTACAAGAGACGATAAACATAAATTACCACTAATATACTGCACCAGTGGTTTTTTAGAAAATAAAAAATGACTGACACAGGGAAACCACTTTGGAATCACTGACACAGCTCAACTGCCCCCATCATCTGTGTCTGGTGAAGCGAGGACGTAGGAAAACACAACACAAATGGCTTGTCATCACCTTGAACATTTAGACGGGTTAGCACATTGTTTCTGCCCGGATACCCCTTCCCGGTTGGCCTGGGTATTCTTTAGCCTAACTTTGCAAATTAGATATCAAGTGTACAGCTCGTTCCTGTTCATGGTATTGGTGACGTGAAATAATTTCCATACTAATAGTTACAATGGGTTCCTGTTCATGCAGCATCCACAGACTTTATTACCATTTGTAATTATAGACAAATACTGTCACTATTCAGCCTGATATTAAGACATGTGAAATACATTTTCTGTTTTCATCAAATGTGATAGGGCCCTCAAGAAAGTCCGTGGGTTTGTTGTCAGACACGTGTGGTACTTCTTACCTTAAATAGCAGGTGTAAATGATTAAACTACATCAAGTGTTCTGCACTGCTGTCAATTAGTGTTGATGCAAGCATTAAACGATACAGTACGTTTCCTCTTAAGAAACTTCAAGTTGGGAAACTTCTGCCAGTAGTATTTTTTTTGTGGCAACTGTCGAACACGGTCTTTTTTACCTCATTTGGTGTTTTTAGGTATCAGTTGATTTGTACAAAGTATGAAACATTTTAATTTAATGACATTATGGTAATTATGAGGAATGTAATCAAGGCAGTAGTGTGTGATGCAAGCGACACTCCCAGTAGACTGAGATATTTGTTAAAGCGTGACCCTGACTATTACCATACACAAAGGCATTCATCACTTTGCCTTCCTTTGTGATACCCGCAAGTTTAAGGGAACTGAATTATTAGAGGCTTAGCTCTGAGACGGCCCCTAAGTAGCTCTATGGGTGTAAGCCTCTTCCCCAAGTCAAGGCCAACATCACACTGGGAGCCCCATCACCATTCAGTGATAATGTACACGTCAGCAGGGACATGGAATGATCCTCACTTCTCCATGCTCGATGATCACTTGCTTTCTTCCCCCCTTTCTTCCATTCAAGTAAATCCATGCTCCTAAAAAACTCCCGGAAAATATTAACACATTCCCAAACAATAGTCCACAGAAGACATGAATCAGCAGACGGATCCCAAATTCCCGGCACACTACGGGGGATTGTATTGACGGAGGTGGGGGGGGGGGGGGGGGGCGAGGGGGGCTGGTTTTACTGACACCCCATCCAACAGAATTCCAAACCCCTGGCCTAGGAGGAGAGCTTACCATTCCTGGGAATGCCAAGGCAAAGAGGCAGCGCCTGGGAATGCCACGCCGCGTTTTCAGACGGCCTGAATTGGGGAACGCCGTGAAATCAGTGGCACCTCTCCTGGCTTCCTGGCTGAACGTCTGCCATATCTTGTGATGGACTGAGGCAGGAGAGAGAGAGGCAGCCAGGGATGAATACGGCTTAATCTTTACCCAGGCCACATGTGTGTGAATGATAACATGGTGGCTTTCTTCCTGTGCAGGGTTATTCTGCGCCGGCTGCCAGGTTAGCTGTCTCGCACAGTCGTGTTTCCGTGCGATATTTGCCCACTCTAAAGAGAGCTATTGCACCTAAGGAGGGGGCTAATGCATGTTTCTGGAATTGGCTGTAATTCCTGACACATTTTGAGAGGCAGATAGGGTGTCTTATGGCGAATGACAATATATAAAGAAAACATAGCTCTTCCTCTTTTAGGTTCAGACTCAAATTTTTTTTTTAAAGAACACTCCGCATGGCAGAGATAGAAGGTTATTTTTGTACTCAAATGCCGGTGTTGCAATCAAAAAGCTAGGCCCACTTGTTAATTAGCCACAGTGAAATAGCCAAACAGACACCATAAGTAGGGCATTAGGTCTCCAGACAAGAAGGAAAATGCTACGTGTGTAGCAAAGCATCACACCGGGCACTCACGCAAAATGCATTTAAAGCCCTATGTGAATACAGATACTAAATGGTGGGTAATGTGGTCTCATCCACATATTGTACCAATTATATGGTGCACATACGAGAATGTTCAAGCCTAAGTATTAAAACGTCTCTACAATAACCATTCCACTGTATTCAAAGTCACATTTGTGTGTGTGTGTGTGTGTGTGTGTGTGTGTGTGTGTGTGTGTGTGTGTGTGTGTGTGTGTGTGTGTGTGTGTGTGTGTGTGTGTGTGTGTGTGTGTGTGTGTGTTTGTGTGCAAATATGTACGTGTGTTTGTGAGACTGGGGCTTTTACATGGTGTTTACTTCCATAAATAATTCTGTAGTGTGCATGCAGCAACCTCTTAAAAAGCTTTGTGGACTCTCTTCCACTCAGCTTTCCTAACGTGTCATGTCTTTTTACCCCCATATGCCCGGCACCACAAAGCCATTTATTATGATTGCATTACCATAAATGATTTTATAACATCTGCTTGTCAATAATTACGGTGCAGATTCCCCTGCCCCGTGACCCGTGGTTTGAATGAAGCCCAGGTGTATGGCACAGTGGGGCTAATGAGTAGCATGGCGCTAGCACATTGTCCCCACGTCACTGAACACAGGCGTACAGGCACCGGGCCACTTCAATTAGAACATGGTATGGGCTTTAATATCAGCGGAAAATTAGGAACCAGCCATTAATTGAAACATTGCATTCAAGAGAGAGCCTCCAAACAAATCGCAGGGATATTTGATCTAATATGGTGGTGGATACGCTTTGATACGATCAGCGGGACATGGACAGATCATCCTACAGTGTATGTCTTGCTCTTCTAGAAGATCATATGCCAAGGGAGTTGCTATGAATAAAAAAAAATCCTGGACTGTGTTTTTTGAGAACCTTTTCTTATAACACAATTCGGGTTTTTCTATCTAGAGAAATGAATGGCCAACCAAATAAACACAAATTGTAATACATGTTTTCTGATATTCAGGTTAGATTTATTTCAGTATACAGTTGACCACTTAATTAACATTAAGATTTCCCTAGACAATAATGGAAAAATACATTTTGATACTGCTATTGAACCTGATTTTTAAACAAATGCGGAGTAAAGTAGGTCAATCTATTACTCTAGTCAGTTTCTCCCTAAACAACATTCAAGTTGCTCTAACTGCAATGTCAGATGCTGCTCTAATTGAAAAGTTAATTATCTTTTTGAAGCCATCAGCTGTCATTTATGCAGATCAGATTTCAGACGCCCCATGAGACAAACCTTATATCAGTCATAATGGCTAGGGATCCTTCATTCTGCTGTGGGAACATTTGGTCATTGAAAGTACCATTTATAGAGTATTGTTTAATTAAAGTCAAATTAAGAGAACTGTCTCAGAATTTAATCTCTCGTATGAATTATTACTGGAAATCAGAGTGCTACATGGAGTAATCAAACTTTTCATTATTTCTGTATCCCTCCTGAGGTGCCTTTGTAGATTCTCCCATGTACTCTACACACAACCTTCTGTTTACCGATCCTAAAACAGAAATGAACGGCAACCACCCACAATGCACTGTTAAATTTCCTCAAGGATTCTGTTATGCATCGAGTCTTTTCTGACACAATTTACTGAAACAAGTTCACATATATTATCTGACTTTAACTGAAGTTAAATCTAACCTGAGCTGTTATTCTTCACAGATTAATGAGTACCTTTCATGTTCTGTCTTGAGTGAATGACGATCTTAAATTGATAAAAATCTGTAACATTCTTATTTGTTTTTTTTTATAATTTATATATATATGGCTGTGGAGCTAACTTGCGATAGTAGTTTACTCCAAAGGCTGTTGAGGCATATAACCGTTGCTCAGATCCTACCATAATTTATTTTTGGATGAAATTGGACACAATGTAACCTTCCATCCCTTTACATCTGTTCCTATGGAACAATAAATTAGAATACACTAAAATAAAATAGAATTGAATAGAATAAAATAGAATATAAAATATTAGGACTTTATTGCCCACATACAGGAAACTCCGCTTCTGTATCGGTTTTTCTCACCCTGAACCATGAGCACTGGCATTCATGAGTGCAGCTGTAGTATAAAGCTAAAACATCGCACTACATCTCATTCTTATGGCTGTCAGGAGACCTAATGTTATCATGTTCCATCTTGTTCCTTCCAAGGGTCAGCATCGGTTTAATTGATTCTTCTTCTTCCTCCATCTCTTATTAGGGCCACAGCGCTCTCCATGGGAACGGCTAATTGGGCCTCCCCTGTGGCCACTTGGAGAAACAGGCAGACGGTGGCGAGCAGTCACACTCTGCGGTGTCCAGTGGGAGAGCAGCCTGATAAGACATTCACTTTGTCTTCCCACTTACTGCTGCTCTGACGATCTGTTAAGGTGTTTTGGCTTTCACTGTCAAAGGGGTTTACGCTTTCACTGTTTGTGCTTCTATCAGTCACTGATGAATCCTTGTTGCACACAAGTTGAGTGGAGATATAAACTGCACTTAATGTCCAGAAGGTGAGAAAATGTGAGAAGCTTATTTTGAGTAACTGGGATTTTCTGAGACATTGCCCAACAACTCGAGTGACATTAAAAGCGTTTTCTTTCACGAGACTTCCTGCAAATCAAAAAACTTCAGCTTTGTTGGACATACAGCAAGTTATGCTATCGTTTCTAGAAAGCTCTGCTTGTTTGTTGCTTCACTCACTCGGGAACAAGATTAAGATATGTATTGTGTCTTAATCTGTATCTTGCTTCTAACACTATTGTGAGGCTCTGTACTTGCTTCCTGTCACAACTCTGCCTCTGTAGTGTGCTAACTTGATAAGTCACGATATAAAGAACTTGTTCTGGCACATTTCCTTGAATTTGACATTACCGCATACAAATTCTTTATAAAGGAATTGCAGACAAATCTACAATATGCAGATAGATATGTTGTCGTAGAGTGGTAAATGTTTTCAAAATACAAATCTGGGCAATGCCGGTCAATTTAGAAAGGGGATTTTTATATCTTTCTACCACATTTAAAAATTCTCACGGTTTCTAAGGGAAAAATACATTAAAAATAGATTTACAGTAAACTGAATAATATCTATACCTGAAAACACATAATGGGACCATTTATGACTCAGTTGGGTATAAACCTTGACTTTCGATTCCTTTGTTGTGGTCTTTATTTTTTTATAAAACTCCCTGAAGTAATTTACCACAAATTGTGCCGTTTCTTATTTCTCAGTCACTATTTAAAGGAAATTAAGCCAGATGAACAAACTGAGTCTAAAATCACCCTGTTCTTTTTATAAACACTTTTTATTGACAGACGTTCCCATTCAGAGCTTCAATCAAAATATATTTCCAGAGAGTAGGCCCTACTCAATCAATCTTCATATTTTATTTTGTTAACACATTCTTTTTCCTCAGGCATGTGAAAGTGAAAAAAGGTATGCAAACAGGTTGCTGCACTGCAACAGCAAAACGTGTGAATCAAGTTCAAAGTGAAATGGCCATGAAGCCACAGTGTGTGTGACTGCACAAACCACTATGGGCCTCTCTGCACAGGTTCACTGTCTAAGGGTTAAATGGTGTTATCTGTTCTGATTAAGGAGTGTGTACAGGATACCTGTTCCACCACCGAGACAGCCATGGGTGTCAATAGGGCTAATTAGCTCGTTACACCAGGTATTTAACTCTGGGGTAATCATTTCATGTCACCACTTAAGCCCTACCAGAGCATGAGGGGCAATGGAGATTGAATACCCCCTCACCTCTCAAATGCTCTGAAATATTAAACAATACGGCGCGTAATAGAGAAAACTGATAATACAAGGGTTTGAGCAGATCATACTGACTGTTCAGCTTGCTTTTTATCTTTGTTAACCCCCCCCCCCCCCCACCCCCCACCCCATACATACACCAATTAACAAAAATCTTTACTTGCTGTGTGATTCACATTTCCTTTGGCCTACGTTCCCCCCATGTATGTATTATTTTAGTAATATCGTGAGAAAACACAGTTCTATTTCTTTTGTTCCTTGCAACTTGGTTGGATGTTCGTGCCTTTACTGCCCCCCGCCACCCTCTCCAGTTCGGGTTGAGGCAGGGGAGGACCTCGGGGCCTGGGTGCTGGCATAGAGCTGATCATGCCTCTGCTCTCTATGAAAGGAATGTTTGGTGTGGACCCGCTAACTGCTGGTATCTCCAATGGCGCTGCCAGTCCCTCATCGTATGCCATCGCCACACACACACACACACACACACACACACACACACACACACACACACACACACACACAGCGTCCTACTCAGCTCACACCCTGTGCATGGTGGTGATAGGCAGAGGACGAAGAGCTAGGTTTCTTATCGTTGCCAATCCAGATGAACCTAAAGACACGCTTCCCCAACACCCCAGACCCGCTCGTTTCATAATTGGCCACCATCAGCCTGGTTTTAGCTATGACAGTCCTAAGGCTAGGGGAGGGTGGGGCACCACTGCCAAAGAACTGTGATTCGCTACGTCTCCCAGGGCTACGCTGCCTCCAGGTTTACTGGCCCATGGAGGCATAAGCCCCGGCCTCCCTGGGGGCTCTCGGCCAACCCAGACGCTTGGCATGGACTGAATCGCCCAATGGGAGCTGTCCAAGAGCAGTGGATTGCGATGATATGGTTCCACCGAGGGCAATGTCAGTGGTGCAGAATTTCAATGGTGGAGTCTGCTGGAGGAAGCCTTATGGAAGTAGTTTGGTTTTAAATGACAACTGCCTTCACATTACAGTTTTTTTCAATTGCTAACAAGCATTGGTCAATACTAAAACTACTTTTTCAAAACTCTTCACACAGTCTGCATTACAAACATGCATTTCAGCTTAACAGTTCATCTCACCTCCAAAACTGTTTCTCGCCAACAAAACACATCATACATGTCTCGAAATGAGCTCATTCAGCCACAACACTGGCAACAAGTCTCACTCAGGAAGCAAACACTGTCATTCTTAGCACACTGAACTACAAAATACTAACAACAAAGAGCATTACATAAAAGACATTTTATCTTTAAAGTCTGAATGATTTCTTTTCAGATAAATCAGTATGTTATTACAGAATACGATCTTTGCACTTTATTGAGTGTACTAAATTATTGTATATTGAATCAAGAATGAAACAGCAATGCAGCAATTTGCTTCAGTTACGTTTATGTTTTCTATATCTTTGCGTAGCGATTTACAGTACTTCATGTATAACATATTCACTCCCTCTCTTCTGCATTTGGCCACATGTTTTCATCAACATCACATCATGTGTCTTCTCTGGCAATGCACCTTGGGAAGAATCTTTTAGAATGTCTGATCCAACCCTGTCAATAATTGTGGCCCTTATCTCATCAGAGACCACAGTTCTTGGTCTTCCTCTTCTTCCTCTTCTCCCTCACCCTGCCACTCTTCTCTCTCCACCAACCTGTCCTCTTTGTTCCATATTTCCAAAAAAGCCATTCAGAAGCCATCCCCTTTAATCTGCTTGCTATGAGCAATGAGGCCAAACAAAGGTCACCTGGGTAGGTTGTCAGCTGAAAACTGCACTCAGATGTGTTTGGAATTATTATTATTTCATTTTATTGTCAATATTTTGATATTATTTTCTATAGATTTCAATTTGGCTGCAGCAGAAATTTTTTTCATCATTCTGTTTTGATGGTGTTTTTAACTGTTTTGAACAAAGTGTGTTAGCATTTGAAAAATGTACTGTAAAAGTATAGTGTTTTGTAGTTTGTGGACTCTGACTGAGAAAGGAGTTCATGAATTTTGGTGACTGTGGTCACTGAATGCATTTTGTGTGAAAGGAATGAAAAGTGATTCACAGTTTGCTCCACATAGACTTCTGTTTTGCTGACTGTGTGAAGAGTTTTGACAATGTGACTTCAGTTTTGACCAATGCTTGTTAGCAACTGAAAAAAACTGTAACCATTCACAATATGGGACTTAACAGGAAGAGTTCTAATACACCACAGTTTAACTCAAAAAGGAATGTATTTCAATAAAAGGTCATAGGATTAGGAAGCTTGTATAGTTCCAGAGTTAGTAACTTCAAGAGCAGCAAACTTTACAGGAAAATATCCTTGAAAGTGTTTTGGTTACAAAAGTCCTTATCCCTTACTAAATCAACTTCAAAGCCACTGCCTATCTATACAGTAATTACAGGAATGAATAACACTGCCATGTCCATTATGCACTGACAAATTGCATCAAAAACTGTTTCTGTGGCAATGGGTTTTGTGCATTGTTGGTCTATCGCTGTAGTGACAATTCTGTTCCTTATTAAGAATGGACTGAATTTTTCTTCTGAACTGTCAGTGTCACAGCGATTCAAGAGAATCTGCTCAACCCCTTACACCCCCCCTCCCCCCCCCACACACACACACACACATACACACACATCTAAAGGATTAAATGCACACTGAAGGAGAATTACAGTAATTTTTAATTTAGACATGTTTTTTTTTTAATTCACTCCGACTGCTTTGCCTTTATGGTTTTGATTAATATAGCCAGGAAGTGTTTCTGAGCAAGATGTATTTCAGGATTCATCTGCAAAATAATCCAATCATTACCAGCTAATGACAGGGGGTGGGGGGGCTGGGGGCATGAAAAATGATGCGGGGCCGCTGCAGCTCCGCAACATGCACCGGGGCCCCGTAGACACAGAGGATCGGAGGCCCCACCTGTCACGGCAGTGCAGTAATTGCATTGTGGAGCTCTCCTCTCACTCTCCCTATCCCTTTCCTCTGCAGTTCAGCTGCACAGACAATGCGTGTCTTAATGAAGCCGTCTGACGAAGTGGCAATTACAGACTTCTGTCACTGTCACCGGGGGCAGCCAGGGAAGGGGGAGGCGTGTGCTCAACCCTAAGGGGTTCTCCACACGCCCCAGCGTGCGCTTCCTTGGTGGAGAAGCTAATACCCCTTCCTCACACAAAATGTGGGATTAACACAGAATATGGAATCCAGGTTCAAACCTGGACCTATTCACAATTTGACTTTGGTCACAGCATTTTCCTGGGTCACACAAACCTTGTTTCTGCATGTTTCTTTCACTAAGGTTACAGCTAATTATGTTTTTTACATTGGCTGTATTGTTGAAAGTGATATCACATGGAATGTGTATTACCTTGAATCTGTATCACATACAAAAGCAGAGATTAGAGGGCCTCCAAGGTAATGTAAGTGTGAAACTGTATTTAGTTCCTGTGCTCATTTTACAATATCATCATGGCCCTCCTAGTTGGACTTTTTGTGTCTATCCATGCCTTTATGAAACCATGTTTAAAAAAAAAAAAAAATCAATGGATTCATTCTGGGAATGTATATTACATAAAGTATTTAAAGTCAACTTTCCTCGAATTATACCACATATGTCAACATGTGTATGTCTAACGCTTTCTAAATAGTTGCTTAACATTGATACTCCCTTAATCTACTTCTCCACTTGGACAAAATGTTAATTGAATCAGACTCTAAATGCTACGCTCAAGTGTTTTGATGGCTCTAATGAAGCTGACACCTTCAGCGTCTTCACCAGGTTGTTCACTCCCTCCCTCTTCCTCAACACACACACATTTGCGCACACGCATTCACTAAACGATAGCTACACACTGTGCACGCACCAACATACACAGGCTGTAATGCACACATCCATTCAATCTAACAACAAACACACACACACACAAATCATCTTTCACCCCGATTGGCCTCAACACAGGTGTGCCCTGTTGCCTACATATGTTGCTATGGTTACATCATGCTTTACAGCCCTATGTAATTATGTGAAAGAACTTGAGAAATTTCCATAACAAACCAACATAGCGAAACAATCCCCTACATTTTGTTTTGAATCTATATTGTCTGAAATAGTATTGTTTCTCCGTCCTCGTCTTGACACTGTAACAGCCTTTCTGAACAGATGGAATCAAAACAATTTGGAATAGTTACTGGCTTGGTTTCTGTATCTTCAGTTCAACTGTCACGCAAGTGACCTTTTGACAAAACTATCGGAGAGCTCATTAGTTTGAAATAGTAGTGACCCAATAACATACGGACGTAATCCTCTGCCTGGTCAGAAATGCTCATTTTTGTCCCGACATAGACAGTCCATTGTTTTACCGTTTGTATGCCTGAGATGTCTTATTTGGCAGGCTATTGAGTAATGAGTTCATTTTACTCTACAGGCGCAGGGGCCACAGAAAGTTCAAACGGTAGCTCCATGTCCTGCTTATGGCTTTTGCTCATTTAAGGGGATCTTCTCATACACTCACCCTCAAAGTCAGAATCACAGGAGATGAAATGTCCTATCAGTTTGAATTGCATAATGGTTACCGGGTAAAAAAATGACTAGGAACAGAACAAAATCCTGAATTATGCCGTAAACATTTAATTTAGAAAGGCCTGCTCCTACTGTCTAAACTTCTTAGCTCACTAGGTTGTGCCTTAGTGTGTAATAGGCCCCATTAATAATATGTAGCAGTGCACAATGCTACATCTCCATAGCCCCTTCTCATTGCTGAATCTTTATCAAGGATTCAGTTGTGTGAGTTTGGATCAGTCTAATCTCATTTGTTTAATTAGGCGCGGCTAATAGACTCTCCTGGAGATGTGGTGTGTTGGTGGGAGGGTGAGCGTAGCATTGGAATGCATGTCAAACACAGAGGCCTGAGATGGTAGAAGCTCCGATGATATATAAGGAAACTGATGTTGAATGTAGTAGGTTTGAGTAGAATGGCTGCTATTTTCTAGGACTTTTATAAATGTCAGCAGCATGCCTCTTTTGACTTGTGTGATGCAAGTTCTCAACACACAATCTTGACAAGTCGTCCAACTGTACTGTTTGCTTAAATATAAAAATGTAGGAACACCAAAGTATGAGGGCCATAAGTGCAGTGTCCTCTAACACTATTATTGACAAAAACAGTAAAGAAATATTTTTGTTGACTTTGCCTCTGAAAACTGTCCAATAGATGCAGGTTGTGTTCGACCACATATAATTTGTTTACACTATTTAGTTCATTTTACAGAGGACTGTGTGAACACAAACCAGACCAAACTAAAAGTTCAACAATTTGACATGACCGTTGACATTGTTCATAATAAAACATTCTGGTTTCAGGAAACTAAAGATTCTGTAGGGGAGACCGGGTATAGTTGTAACACAGGGAGAGTTGTAACATCACCAATTCCACCAATCAGGGATAAGATAGGAGTCACATGATACTTTCAGTGTTTAACTACTTCTTCCCTGATCCCACATGGTGGTTGTCAAGGTTGGAAACAGGCGCATGCAGATTCTATAGTGGAAAACCTGATTTTGAAGTTACAAATACAATTTTTTGACCAGACTATATTTTGTTTAGTACTTATAATATTGCAGATAAAATCATGATTTATATTAGATTCAATCGTAGTTTCTCAGGCAACATGTGATGCATTTCCCCCCTGCTAATTTCAAACCACTTTGTTTGAAATACACTTGAATACAGCTAGCTAAACAATGGCTGACAGGGGCGGGGTGGGTTTAAAAACATCTGCGATCTGTGACAGTCGCAGATGCGTCGCCGATGCCTCGCAACTCCCAACTGGATATCTAGCAGGTTTACTATCTGGTTGCATCGGAGAGTCCAAATCCTGTAGAACTGTGAACGGTGTTGTGAGCGGCAAAGAAAGCAGCGACGACCTACAGCCAATGAGACTGTAAGACGAAAACAAGGGGGAGAAGTTGTAACACCACTTCTCGCGCGTGTTTCCTTGACTAAACGAAATTTGAAGACTCGTCTGCGATTCCTCTTTCTGAAACGACTTCTAATGTGTGACCCCTTGTCGCCGATCAGTCATGTAGTGTGAACACCACAATGACTTCAAGATACCCCATTACAAAACAGATCAATCGTGTAGTGTGTAAAGTCCAGCGATCTTACTACTTTGAAAGTCGTGTAGTGTGTAGGAGGCACACACACACACACACACACACACACACACACACACAAAAGGACACAAACACAGTTGACCTACATGTTCTTTACACAGGTATATTTTTGTATAATGTTTTTTAAGCATACATATGGTTAAATAAATGTATTCCAGTAGACTCATTTACACACATGCACATACACACACATGCACAAAGTCAAATAGAGAGTGGATTTGAGTTATGGTGAGTCACAGAGAGAGGGAGAGACATTGTTCTGGGTTGTTTTTATTTGAATTAACCTAATTTTGAAGCATATTGCTTGGAGTGGCCCCTGTATTTGCTTGTTTTATCTTCTTGTTACAACCTACCCCAGCATGTGTTACAACCTACACCGGTAACTTTGTATAAAAGTTTGAGTACTCTAGCTAAAAAAAGTCAATGAGTTACAGGTGCTGAAGCAAAAAGTGTTACAACCATACCCGGTCTCCCCTACATTATGACTTCCAAAACGAATTAATCCAATAATTTTCCAGGGGTAGAACAAAACTTGAGTATGTTTTTTAAATTGTATGTGTCTTCCATGTTTCAAAATAGGTTTTTCTAAACTTTCTATGATCTCATGTTTGATCTTAATCAAATAATAAACTTCCTGGTTTTGGGTCAACGATACGTTTAGGGAAATGATAAAAACAATAATGGTTTAAACCACATGCAGTAAAAGTTGTTTTTTACAACACATAAATTGAATTAAAAGGGATATATTGTCACATGCGCAACACCTGCACCTGCCGCCAGGGCTCATCTGAGCAGTAAGCCGAGGCACCCCTAATCACCCTTATTGTTTTCACCTGCTGGTTTTGTTTCCAGCCTGGCTGTTTGGTTTCCTTTGTTTGATTATTGAATCTATGTTGTATCAGACTGTAACAAATTGAAATAAACCCAATTACTTTTCTTCACCAAATCTGTTTCAGAATTTGATTTTGTTAACCACTCACCTGATGACACCTACCTCTCTGCACTTCAGGCCTCCCTTCTCTCGCACTCCCTAAATAATAATGGAACCAAACTAAGACCCGGCAGAGGTGAGAGCTGATCCATGGTTCACTAGGGCATCACCCTGGGTCAGCACTAAGAGGCTCATTGTTCCTTTGCCCACCAACTCCAAGCTATGTCCCAGATCAACTCACCCTAACAGCGGTTGAATATCCCCACTGACGATTACATTTATATGAACATTTTCGTAATTTAGCAGATGCTTTTATCCAAAGCGACTTAAAATAAGATTATAGGGACATTCCCCATGCAGCAACTTAGGTTTAAGTACCTTGCTCAAGGACACAATAGTGGTGGTGCTCCCAGGTGGTGCTTTTGGTCATTAGGTAGAAGTCCTACCCACTAGGCCACCACTATCCAGGACTCTAGCAGATACTAACCACTATACTAACAGGGCTCTCCAGGACTCCAGGTCAGTTTCGCAGGAGATAGTACACGGTTGCAGAAAAAATGAGTGTTAAATATTGAGACATCAAGAGGACTGATCTGAACCGCAATTTTTTTCATTCTCCCATAGACATTACAATGTGCTATCAGACAAAATGTATTGATAATACGTTAATATAAAAATGTTGCCTATAGTTACTTTAACCTGTCCATCTCAAATTATTGAAAGTATAGCTAGCTAGATGGTCTAGCTAAGCTCATTAGACATAAAATCCGTTATGAACTCAGATTCTTGTTTTCAATCAAATTTACTATTAAAAGTATTTAAATAGCTTTTTAAAGACAGAATAGTTGTGACAAGTAAGTTATCGGATGTCCATGTTTGTTTACGTTGTTATCAAAAACATTTCTGCTTAAATGAGCTCAAAAGATGTTTAACACCCTATGCGAAGCCTCTTCCATTGTCACTGCTTCGCGCATCCCCACATCTTTGGATGACTTGGTTAAGGAGGCCTTCAACAACATCACCATTACAGAGGGGGTTGCAGCAGGTCGCCCGTTTGTTCCGGTGGAGGTTCGCTCCAAAGTCCTGGAAAGGGGACATTCCTCTCGCCTCATCAACCATCCGGGTAGTTCCAGGACTCTGGACTTCCTTCAACAAAGATATTAGTCACCAACCATGCCCAAGGAAGTTGTGGATTTTGTGGCGGCTTGCTCAGTCTTCTCCCAGAACAAGAAGGTAAACACCAGGCTTGCGGGTCCTCTTCAGCACTTGCATGTTCCGTCTCGCCTCTGGTCCCATTTTTCCAATGGGAATTCTGTCATCCTATTGGATCGGTTCTCTAAAACCGCTTGCTTATTTCCCATGCTCAAGTTGCCTTCAGCATATGAGATGGCTAACCTGGTCATACCTAATGTCATTCAGTTCTACGGGTGGCCCAGGGGCATGTTGAGGGATAGAGGTCCCTAGTTCGCAGCTAGGTTCTGGAAGGCATTTGTTTGTCTGATCGATGCTTCTACTAGTATGTCCTCCAATACCACGAGTCAGACTGTCAGAAGTTGCAGGGAGGGTCCTGGAAAGACGGTCTAGCAGTCTCCTCTGGGCCTGCCGATGAAGGGGGAGAAGCTGAAGCTTCTTAGCAGGTTTGTTGGTCCTTTAAAGTGCTGAGGAAAATGTATCCTGTCACATGCCTAAAGGGTCCTCTGTGCATGCCACCATGGCGCAGTCGAGCAGTAAGCCGAAGCACCCCTAATCACCCTTATTGTTTTCACCTGCTGGTCCTGTTCCCTATTTAAGCCTGGCTGTTTGGTTTTTCTTTGTTCCATTATTGAATCTATCCCGTATTAGAGCGTAATGAATTGAAGTAAAGCCGATAACGGTTACTCACCAAATCAGTTTTTTTAACCACTCACCTTAAAAAAACTTACCTCTCTGCACTTGAGTACTGCCTTCCCCCACACTCCTTACACATTTATCAAATATGAAAAACATAACCTAAAACATAACCCCTGTGAACTCTGGTATAGAGAAGTCAACATGCTGGATAAAGCTACTTGAGTGACAATATTTGAACTCAACCATGTTGGACGTATTGAATTTGAAACTTTGCTGTCACCAAAAGTAACATTATCACAATGTATTAATTAGGAATACATAATAGCAGCAAAAAATTTGTAAAATCTTTTGCTGCTATTATTATATTATTTTATTATATTGGTAAAAGGGTGGCCTCCCTGTTAATTTTATGAATGGAAAATCCATCAAAAATAGATAAGTTCAATACCAGTCTCATGTTAAGGGTCCTGTGTACTGCAGTCAACTAATATTATACCCCAAGTCATGCACACCTTTGAGAGGCCCTTGTGGGTCCTTTGATAATTCAGATTGGTTCTGGATTTTAAGGGTTTTAAGGGCTTTACCAGAGCTGTGGCCATGTTTTATGGTGTTTAACACGTTTCAGTCACATATCCCATAACAAACTTGATGGAAACATTGAATAAGAAAGGGTGCTGCAAAATGACGAATGAAGGAACTCACTCCTGTAAACTCATCATAACCTGAACTGAAAATGGTAAATGCATATGGTCGTTTTGCTGGGGGATTCATGTGAATCAATGGTAAGATTGCAATTATACAATTGGTACCGAAACATGAGCGAACAGTAACCACCAAACACAGAACAATATAAGACACATTCCATATTTAGACGAGACGTCTCTCTTGTAGCTCATGGGCATATTTCTTAGACAAATTACCTTCAGTAGTCAGTGGTCTGTAATTAAAGCGTACTCATTGGATGGAAAGGTAATTTTTCCACTAAGTTGTTGGTTGGAAACATTAACTCCGGGGTGCCGAATCCTTGTAATTTAAATACAAAAATGCTGTTTCTTGTCCCCTGAAAAAAGGAGAGACTATTAAATGTTTTATGAACCCGGCAGATACCTTCGCTGAAGTTAACTTTCATGTATTTGATACCACTTTACTTTTCCTCTGTCCTATATAGATTTATAATGATGTATTCACATTTCCTCAACTCTGCACACAGAGGTATGTTCATTTCTATATTCAGAGGTAAGGGTGTGTATATGTTTAGACATATTTCAAATGCAAGGTAAATCCTAAAATGTCAACGTTTGGGAGGATAGAAGCCATAATAACTCCTCAACAAATGCAGCCACTTGTTAAGTAAAATCATAGACCTCTTGTAGTCCCCCTAGTGGTCAAAGTGAAAATATCAGTTATAAACTGGTCCAATTGTCCATGTTTCAAACTGTGTCATTGTTGGACAACTTAATGCTGAAATTTGTCGGTATGTGGTATCTCTAATAATTAAACATAGATTTAGTTCCTTTTACTTTCAGTTGTCAATCAATTTAAATCTTCCATGAGAGTGCAGTAAATAGTATTGTCATAAACAGGTTTTCAAAGATGTATTTCGAAAGCATCATTCTCAAAAGGTTTTTACAATAAAAGATTGACTCAACACAATCAATTGTTCTTGACATTCTAATCGAAAGGACAATTTAAATTGTGTGATGTGAAGCCGTTTCTTTGAGTCTTACTGCTGCAGTTTTTTTTGTCAAGATAAACCAACTTGTAGCGCACCTGCTTGTGCACCATGTATATAATGCAAACTGTCAATCAATTATCACAAACGTGTAGGAGCACTATCTATAGAGAGAGAGAGAGAGATAGCGCGAGAGAGAAATATTTTTTGAAAGATTTGTTTAAAACGTCTTAAAGACGTGTTTTATTGAACTGTGTCTAAGTAAAATGAACAGAGGCCTATATCAATTCCTCGAACAATTAATATAAAAACAATACTAAGTAAAAAATACAAATCATATTTGTTTAGTTTTGAGCCTAAGCCTGTATAGTCTATTTTTATTTTATATCAAACTGGTGATAGGTCTATATCTGACGTTGACTCCTAATCTAAATAACGTATGTCTAAGAAGGCTATTGTTGAATAATATCTAAAATCCAATTAAAATACTAGGCCTTCAAGTTTATGCTGCAGCCGACAGACATAATGTGAAGCAAAAATAGTAAAAACAATTTCCATCCTTTTAAATCCACACATATTTTAATTTCACCTTGTTCTTTTTCAATTTGAAAACACGATTTAAATAAAGAAAATACATTTTAAAACATATTTTTATGTAAAAATAGATATGCATTGAAACCTTCAAGTCATTTTTATTTTGGGTAAAGAACAGGTCTGTCTGAATTTGGCTGCTTGTAAGTTAAGGTACTACTTTAATTCATGATAGCCTAATGAATAGGCCTATACCGACAGATCGCCATTAATCCTTTATTTTCAACTTGCCTTCGGTGTTATATTGTTCCGTTGCAAAAGTCTAATAAATAATGTGGTCTAAATAATAGCTTAATTAAAAAAATTTACGAAATTGGCCTAAAATAAAGTTCAGCTCTACCTTGGAGTGCAACTCACCTATGACTACATCACCTCTCCCGTTAGCATATGTCATATTTTTTAATTTTGTATAACATATGTAGAGGATCACGCAAGTTTTTGGTTCATTACTCCTGTATTTATGGCTTAATGTGGCTATTTCAAATTAATCTCAGGTGTGGGTAGAATGTAATTGTCAGCTCTCCATAATCCATTGTTAAAATAAAAGTCCTCTCTGTAGCCTTAATAGCAAACTCACCTTACATGCAATGCTTTATTATGCTAGACTTTTTTCTTGACGTGCAAACATGTGGCATGTAAATATGAAAATGGATGAGTGCGAACACTCTCCTGGCAGTCAGCTTCTCTCTCCTCTTCCCGTGTATAGAGCTCCCTGGAGAGCGCCCAGGGAGAAGAGCGTTGTAAAAACCAAAGTGGGGCACGAGACAAGCTGCGCCACAGCTGGCAAATCATCGATTTGAGCATCAGAAACGGGGAGGGGCGGTTCGTTTACCTGCCACCCTCTCAAAGAAACCCTCCTCTCATGCCGCTACTCTACTCAACCCTTCTCTTACAGCACACGTTGATCGCATTTTGCTATCTTGCAGGCATTCAGAAGTTCAGCTTTTACAGTCTCCGAAAGGGAGCTTTTAACAACTCTCACCAGTAGGACTTTCCCCGCACAGTTCTGGATCGCTCAAGGTGTAGCTGTGTCTTCTAGATTTTTCAACTTTTGATGGAAAGCAAGAGGTTGCCGAGTGACTGCTAACTTTGAAGGTATGAGCCTTTATATTTTCAGGTATTTATTTGTGCATTACCTGCTAGTTCTTGATTTATTTAAAAAAAAATGTCCAATAATCTTTAAGAAGATACAAATGATAATAACAGCTGCATTTGGGAGAGACATTATTTTTGTAAAAAGTATTATATTAAAAACAAAACAAACTACATCCGCATGCCGCAAGTCAATATGTATACCAACTGAGCAAATTAACATTTACAACATTACTGTTAGCCGAAAAAAGCCTTGGTTTTCGTGAACTGCATTACAATTAATTAATAAGCGCACTAACCGTCCATCACCTTTGGACCGGTTTTGAGTAGGCTCATCTCTTGCAATCGGTCTTGGAACCCAATGAATAAGCGAAGTGCTATAGAGAAAATGTGTTATATACAGAGTGATCTGGTGTCATTAATTAGGTTATGCGCATTAATTGTGCGTAGCATGGAATGCATGGTTTATGGTTTAAACTCGGGAGTTGTCGAATCCTTGCTTTTTACTACCTAAGCTATTTCTTGTATGCCGGGTAAAGAAAGAAGTAAATGTGCAATATTTAGGCCAAGTCAGCTTCTAACTCTCAATTTATTGATACCCCATTTATTAATAACTTACCTCCCGATACATCATGTTAAAAAGTTGACTGTCTCCATATCAGTTTTTCAAGTAATTACAAGCCTTATCTAATTTAAAATAGGCACTATGTTGATTTATTAAGCATAGTCTAATATTTAGATTGCAACACATGTGGAGACTAAGGTAAGCAGTTAAAACTGAGAAATTCATTTTACAGTGCATGTACTAAACTATATATTACTACAAGGTGATGGTAGTGAAAAGTAAAGTTGGTCTGAGGTTTTGTATGTGATTAAGTGTTTTTAGGTAGAGTAGGAGTGGGTGCATGTGTGAGACTGTGTGTGTGACTGTGTGTGTGACAGAGATAGTTATGGGAACACATAGTAATCACTAAGATTGTGTGGGTGCAGATAGGCCTAGGATCTTGGGGTGTTTTTACAAAAGCCAATGTCCTAATAAATTGCGAAATTGTATACAATAGCCACACAGTTTCTTCCAAAGCTGAAATAAACCTACATGACTAATAGGACAAATAAATATATTTTTTTATGTCCCAAGCAGCCATAACCTTTCATAGGCTACGGTGTACACATCTTGTAGGTTTTCCTTTTTTTTGTATTAACTAGTTGTATTTTATATTAAAATAATAAGGAAAGCTTGATAAAACACACATACAAAGTGCAAAATAAATCATCAGAGCACAGGTGCAAACTGTATCGGTGTACCGCTTTGTGTAGTCATGCTAGTATCCTATCCAAACCATGTTTTACATGCATTTATGAGGTCAACATGGCACCTGAGCTACATAATAAAATAGGTTATGTCATAATAACAAGGGGTTGGTATCTCTGAATCTCTCGCTACTCGAGATCTCGTGGTTTATCTGGTCAGTACCGTGTAGCACAGTGTAAAGCCGCCCTTTTCCTGTCTCTGACTGCGAGTGTCACTTCTTGTAAGCTCTACACTAGATGAAAGGCAAAACGTTGGTGGAGGACTGACATGAGACCTCTCAGTTGTACTTTCTGCTCACAGCTTTATTAACATCAGTATTAGTGCCTCATGATTTGGAAAGTGAAACAGACCCCCCCTTCCAAAACTTTATTTGATGGGAACTATACTCAAAGGGTGAGAACAGTGCCAGTGTACAGAGAGCAAGTAGCACAAACTAAAGCAGTATGAAGGCTTTGAACAGGTCAATCATTTTAAATCATCAGTATCACTTGTTTAATCTGCGTGCCCCTCTTTACAAAAACATATCCGCACGCTTTAGTAGCCATACCGAGGAGAGATCTGAAAAGGCACATTAACCTTCAACAGGCAGAAACACCAGATTTAGTTTTTAGTCAGCAAGTTATCTTTTCATTGCACCAAACTGAAAGTATTTTTTTCATGGTGACATTATTGTTGCTCTAATTGCAGGAAATGGTGTTGAAGAACAGTAAGAAACACGCCTATATGATCAGTCCTTAGCCAGTCTTCTCTTTGCTCTCTTCTCCTTTCCGTACCCTTGTGATCCTGGTGGCACTTTTGCATCACATCTCCCTTAATTGGCACTTCATTTGTCAGGTCGCTCGCGCATACGGTAAAAGACACCATGTGACTGGAGGCGTAGCAGGCTCAGTTTAACACTGGTTGCTCCTTTCACTTACAGAAGGAGCCAGGTGCAAAGATAACTTGAAAATGGGGCTTTGGCCTGATTTCCTCTGACACGAGTGAACAAACGCCTAAACCTGAATTATGCAGTATATATCTCTAAGGGGTAGGTGAAAAACGCTAAAGACAGTTGGTGCTTTTTTTAAACTGTAGAACCTCTCGGCAATTGCAACTCGTAGGTGATGACTTTGTGTTTGTGTTTAACAGATTTCAAAGGGAGGGTCTACCTCCAACGAAGATGTGCATTATTAACGTGCATACCACCAAGTACTTGTAGATCTTAGTTGGGTTGTGCCTTACTTTTCCAAAACTGATATCTAGGCTTAAACCATTCATCCTCTTCCCTACCACCTTCATAATTAACACTAAAGCAAAATATCAGCTCAGCAAACAGTGAAATTATACCTGTGGTAGGGAGCAGAGTAAATACCTGTTTAGCTGCCAGCAAATGCATTTATTAGACTGTCGCCAGTAAATAAGAGGGCTGTCTCGTATTTTAATGTGTGGCTCTTTGGGGATTCCACCTCCCCCTACAAGAAAAAAAAACTCTGTTATGAGTGCTAATAGAGAAGAAAGGGTAACAATGATTACCAGACCTTTTTTTCTGATGGCATGCCACAACTAGTTTGGAGAAATAAATGCATGGTGTGTTAATGGGGATTGTTTGTGCATTCCAGGGCTCAGTGTCAAAAATGTAAAAAAATAAAAGGGCCCCCTAACAATTACCAACATACCACCCTGAGTGCAACGTTTTGCTGGTGTGCGACGGCAAAGTTGCAACTCGCAGATCATCTTGTCATTATCTGGGAAGTTCTTAAAAAAAGGCTATGTTGCCCCATCATGTTGAACAGCATTTATTCTGGCATATACTTACCATACAGTTGATCCAAATTCCCTGGCTTAGCGATAAAAGCGCTGCATTGTTTTGTGTTTTTTTTTTTGTCCACACAATCAGGCCCATTCGCAGAATGGTTTGGCGTGTCCTCCTCCTGGAAAGATAAATAACCAAAGTCCGTCATGTCGATTCTGTCACGCTTTGGAAAAATGACATTTCCCTAACATTAGAACGGCGTTTTTTGGGGGGGGATATTTTCATGGTACCATAACAAATACAATTTGAAATACATGTATGCTGATACCTTTTAACTTTATTTATGATTCAAATTGAATTATTTCAGGCCCCTACGTATGTTTAGATTTCTTGAAAAAATGCCATTGTTTTTTATTTTCCATGCTTGTCATTATCCAATCAGTGTGTAGGTTTAGCTGAATCTTTTGTTCATATAATGCAACAGAAAAAAAACCCGAGTGATTTAGAGGAAAGCGCATCCTGCTAAGATCAGGTTGTTAATACCCACCCACATACTCAGATGAAACAATTTAAATAGATACAGTATTATACACACACACACACACACACACACACACACACACACACACACACACACACACACACACCCCTTACCTTATCAAATGCTTTGTTCATTGGTGGATGAATGATCCATCCTTTGACAAGGGATTAAATGTGCTCAGAAAAACATGTAGATAAAACTGCATCCTTAATTCTGCACCTTTTTTTCCAGGGCCCCCCTCCCCCCACCCAGGCGTAACGTGTGTGCTTTTCTGTGTATGCAAGTCCAACCACATCACTAGCGTATTAAGTAAAATCGCACCATCCGCAAATCTATCATATTTTACTTAACTCCTTCAACAACTACCCAGTTACTTCAGTGGCTTCTTATAACTTGGAGTAACAGCAAAATGTGGACAAAGGCATCTTCAGTTTGTCCAACCGTCTTTCTCTTACTCACTCACAGACACACACACACAAGTACACCCACCCAATCTCTCTAACTATTAATTGTTGATTCGTTGCGATCCACGAGACAGAAATTAGAGTTCTAATTATTCAGTCATGTGATGACTGCCCCCTGCAACCAGTGACAGAAAAGTCATTTCCAAAAGGGTCCTGCCACTGATGCTCAGTGGATTGTTCTATGACTAATTTGTTTTATAATTCAATCAAGGCGTGGAACGGGACAAACAAGCACGGATCCGATAAAGGGCCCTCTCAGCGTCCCGGGAGACACAGTAATTGGTTTTGAATCATTAACACAGATTCCTGTGGGCAGGCCCAAAGTGGCCCGGCCTCGGCCCGCGTGTTAATCACTCTGTCTTCGGTGGCACCACTTTGGCTGCTGATGACAGGCCGTTCCCAGGTAGCGTCAGCTAGGGCCAGCCCGCCTTGACCCAGTGAGTTGGGGCCTCGAGACAAAGGCCTGAGACGTTGTTTTGAGGGTGGGAAAAGTCTGTCGACGTGTGGCTTTGTATTCGTTAGCACATTTGTTTTGGCGGAGCGGCTATACCTCGGAATGTACGTGTGCGCTTACTGCGTGGGAGTGAGTTGTATACAGTACCCACCGCACATCGGAGCAGTGGGCGTCAAGAGTTCCAATCTGCGACGCAAACAGTCTCCTGTGCAACAATGAGAAAATCAACGGCGGGTTTCGTTAGCACGGCCTTTGATGCGGCTGCCATGGTGAACACAGAGGCCCTGGTGAGGAGAAAAGGGTGAGGCCTTCCCGTCAGCAGACCTGAGGCAGAGTCCTCTGGTCCACTTCTATTTCTGTTGACCTCATGCGATTATAAAATAATTAAGTACTTAGAGGGGAGACTTTAAAAAAAGTTCATTACATTATCTTGTGCTCTTTCCTCCTCTGCTTGAACTCTACAACCTAGCCCTGATATATCCCAAAAGTAATATTCCGTTTTTCACTTTTAATTGAAAGCTGCACTTAATGTCTGAGGGGCTATTAGATAAAATAAAATTCAATTTGCTGATGATATTAGTTGTAGTTATAGATTATCTTGCATTCGGTTTTATATCAAAGTCTATGCACCACTTAAGCAATTATGTTCACAGTAGCCAGATGTGCATTCTAAATACCCAGTGTGCACGGCTGCTTATAAACAACATGCCCCTAAACCTCCGTTGAAGAAAGAGTGTTTGGAATTCATCCGTTGTGTAATTTTCCACCGACACTGTTCATATTGACACACTAAAGGGTTCTCAAGTACACATAGAGCACCAATGTATGGCATACTTCTGTATGCAGCAGCTATCATCTTTTATCTGATGGAGTAGTACATCTGTATACATACTAATAACACAGACATGTTTTGACACATCCCAGACAAATATTATAATTGTTAAAGCCTTTATAGTGCAGTCTATGCTTGTGTTTTCCTCGTAGACGCACGCAAGAAGCTTAAGGTCTGAACTGGCAGCTCTACCCCATGCTGTTTGTATTCACACACCTAGACTAATTTGTATTAGTAATCCAAATAATCGTATTAATGCCCATTAAAGCAGAGCAAGTGGTGAGCATGAAGACATCACAACACCTACGTGCAGTAAGTGATGCGGCTGGCGCCGTCTGCAACAATAGATAAAACCAGTTCTCATTGCTAAACCAACAATGACATTCAGTCATTATACCATTTTTTTTTCATGTGGGATCTTGGCACACTAGAAAATCTAATATTGTTTTGAATGTTTTTTTATGCCTAATATAACTATTTAGCAGCGCTTTACATGAGAGTAGGGGATGATACACTAAGAGTAGGAGTTGTGGCTGAGCAGAAATGACACTGTATGTGAAAGACAAAGATGAATTTGCAATATGTGACAAATAGCACAATAGTTGTTTTTAGGTTTTGTGACTTCAAGGCCTCATTTCTAAAACCTACTGGCAGGCAGTGCCAAAATAACTGTCTGTATGCACAGCATACAGATACATTCTAATGGTTTTAGTAATTACCACTGGCAACTCTGGCCTGCTTTACCACTAATGCCTCTGCACTGTGGAATCACCAATAGCCTTCGAAACACCAAAGTAAATCTGTCGAAATTACACGGCTGTTATAGGGCACGGTTAGTTTTGATTCAAAGCTAAAAAAACAAAGAGATTCATTTTTGTCGGATACAAAACTGTATATGTTAATTGATAATCAGTAGTGTTGATTCAGTGGTGCATTCAGTGCAAATCTGTGCCCTTCTGGATGTCAGAAGGTTTTCGCAGCCATGTTGGTGCCAACGAAGCTGGCAGTGTTGGCACCTGTTGGCAGTGCCAAGGCCTGGCAGGGTTATCAATGCTCTCTGATGGCCCGACAATCACAGTGGAAATGACTGCGGCTTGCTTGCGTCACGCCAGATAAAAAGAACATTTGCCTAAAATGACTCGTATTCTGCGTTATTTCTATCCCCATACTGCTCTGTTGAGGAAGCAAACAAAAAGCAAATGGGAGCTGTGGCGAATGTCACATTTTCAACTGGCAAAACATGTCTACAAACTTGGTATGGAAACTATTTTGTTACCTCTATTGGGAAATTTCCTCTAAGGTGTGCATGTCTAGGTGATGCAATGCTTTTTTGGTGGAACTGATCTTGTGTTGGGCGTTCAATGCTTGTCTGTGTGGATAACATGTAACTACACGTAAACTACAAGTAATAATAATAGCAGAAGCATGGCATGAGTAATTGAATATGGGGTCTTATTTCACAGACTAAGCTCATTTGATACTTTGATAATACACAATGATAGTATGTCAGTGACAGTTGAGAAAGATATCAGATGATTCCTTAATCTTCATGGCTCTGAACCAACATTTGGCATTTAACCTGGAGCCATTTTCCCCACCTCCCCGCATATTGTGAGAACCTGCCAATGAGGGACAGTATTGTTAATACTTGCTCCTTAGTGATAGGGGCAGTTCTAACGAGGGGTTGTGGCCCAAGTTCAAGAAATGTTTCCTCTTAAATTTCATCGTCCTTCTACACTCCTTTTTTTATTACTTTTAAAATCTGAGTGCTTCTCCCAGAATTGCTGCAGACAACATCCTCTGTGCATCACTACATTTAAATAACTAGCTTGGGTTTCAAAGACGATTTTGAAGCGAATTACAATCAACAGTGCTATGAAAAGGAAACTTAATATTGAAATCAGTATTGTTTTTTTTAAGTTCAACATGTTTAGTTTTAGGTGGTAGAATCCTTTTGCCAGCACTATTATCTTAAATTAAAAACATTTGAGATTTTAAAAAAAATAGGCTTTTCTCTACAAGGAGTTGTCTTATCAAATGTTAGCCACTAAATGCTTCTCTTAAGTCTCTCTATTATCACCTGAGGGTGGTTAGCTGTGACATTCATGTTAGACCCTGATTGAGGATTGTTTGTCAATTGTATTTATTGGTTTTACTCTCTTTGCGTTTATGGCCCTCATGATTAATACTATGATAATATGCATGCATTATGGTATATCTCTAAATATTTCTTTGACCATGTGCTGACAAGCACAGTTTTCAATAGTTTCTCATTCTAGTGTGAAAGGTATGCAAGCTTCCTCTTTTGTTGGTTTCCTGTTTTGCTCTTTCAGGTTCTGGACAAGCTTGTTTTCAAGTTGTCAATGTGTCGGAGTTAGGTGTTATCTCGATGATGTACAAGAACCTGTTTGTGTATTTCAACACTTCATTTTCCATTTATGAAACACTACAATAAATACAACTTCCTATTTGTTTTCCGTCATTAAATGCTTTTGATCGTGCAATTTGGCTGTATTGTCTTGATGCTAGGCTCTTCTTTAATTTGTGATAGCTAAAACAGTAAGGCAGTAGCCACCTGCTTAGGGATATATGCCTGTCTCTACTGTGCCTCTTTGTATGTGTTTGTATTGTGGAAGTGTGGGTGTCTGTGTGTGTGGCTTTTAGTGCATAAGCGGGAAATACTGTTAGAGATGCACTGGTTAATGTTAACACAAAATAAAACTTTCACTGTATATGCACTTTTTGGGATTATAAAAAAACATGTTAGGCTTTGTTGATAATTTCAACAAATTGACTATCTCATTAGCGTTTGAATTTCCCATCATACACAACAACACAACTACCTGCTTCTGTCTAAAAGAAAAGTTCATGAAAATATTTAAAACACTACAGATGGAAAAAACTGCAGCTCTAGGTAGGCATACCGTTATTTTTTATTTGCCTACAACCTGTACGAAAACACAACAGCGAGCTGCAGCCCAAGGCAATACTGGACGGGAATTATTCTTTCTGAATAGTACCCATGGCATTGCTAATTTCCCTGTTTATAAAGGCTATTTGTCCATTCACAGACCCCCATCAGAGAGTGTGTGTGAATATTCTTTCCTCTCTGTGGAAGCTATGTGCGTGCGTTATTCAGTAATAAATGCAGAACCGCCTCACTCTAATCAAGCTGATTAAAAATTCCTGCGCGCACTGCCGGAAATCGCACCATCCGCTGTTTTCTCCCCACTTTTTACTTTATTTTCGGCGTTCATCTCCGGCAGGACATCGGCTGTGGCAGGCGAATGCCTTGAACGACTAGACATGCGGTTAAAATCGTCTTGTTTTGGTGGTATTTTTCTTTGAGATGAGGCGGAGAAAGGGAAAGCACAGGCAGCACCAGCACCAGCGAGGGGAGTGATGAGTCAATACAACTAATAATTTAATGGGGACACAGAGGGGGAAAGAGAAAGAAAGAAGAGCTCCGTCCGGATCATATCAAGCGAACAGGACACCTTCTATTGCAAGCAGCTCTTACGTATCTATAGCAAGCCTTTCAAGCCTGTCAATTCTCGACATTGTAAAGTAAATCGCACTTTTTAACCTGTTTGTGTCCGCATATCGAAACCACATCGTCTTTCTAGACGAGATAACAGATTACTGTCGATTACTATTTTTCTATCGGATCCTATAGCAATCAAACATATTCATCATCGCGTATATATGCATACTCTTCAGGATTGTTGTTTAAAAATTGTAGGATATTAGGTTTTTGTAAGCTACAGCTTATTTAGACTATCGACGTGCTGTTACCCAGGCTTTTCGTGAACGACTGCTCAATAGCCTCAATCGCAAGGACTGTGTAGTAAACTAAACTCGCTACACTTGTAGCCAATGGACGCTCGGGATAATTGTTCTGTTTATAAGTGTCGCATCAAATGTTGCTTCGGCAAACATTCGGATGTCTAAAAAAAATTCCCCTAACTGTCAATTCGCAGAAGATAGTGCTATAGGCAGTAGGCTGCAACTGGACTTATTGCTCACCAATGTTATCCTATCAAATTCCATCTCGACCTCTTCTTTGTAGATTTGCGTCGGTCTTTTTTTTTTTGTCCCGTTGTATTTCGAAGGAAGAACACGAAATTTTGTTGCCACCTGTATCTAAAATACACAGAATCCCAGAAGTTTTCTTTACCGGTCAATACTTGAAGAAGACTCTTATCAAGACGGCTTTGCTATATGCTTTCCATCACTGAAGTGCTGAGTTTCAGGTTGGTTAGACTGATTTTCAATTACTTTTCCCAAAATTTTGTGTCCCTTGAACTCTTGCTCCTTTTGCTAAGGTCATTGATAAGTCCTGACCTGGATCTCGAATTCCGGGTCCGGATTCTTTCTCCTTTTTCTTTTTTCTTTTCTTTTATTAAGAAAATTGGTTTCCTCAATGCATACTGTGAATGGTAGAATTCATTATCGTTTACTTGCTCGTTGAAAGGTTTGGATTGATGGTTTTGCCATTTTCACTTTCAAAATGTTAAATATGATAACCCTCTTTTTAGCATAATGTTAATGTCCTATAATTTATTTATACCTTATTTATTTATCAACTAGATAATTTTTCATATTCATCGACCGATACAGCCAGATGATATACCGTTTCTAAACACCGTATAATTAGTTTGAAATAAAGTGTTTAAGCCAAGCTTTCAGCTGCTACTAAAATGTGTACACTTAATCTAACCAAAGTGATTGAATTGTTCGTTGTCCAGCTCCACAAAACAGACGAGGACTAACAGTTTCTCTTGCATGCACAGGGCCTTCTGTTGTCCCTCTCTTCTCTGAGTTGTCTGGTAGATGGGAAGTGCTAAAAGTGACTCAGAGTGAATAATGTTAGTTCCTCTCAACATTCACCGTGGCAAGGGCTTGTTCTGTGAACTGCACTACTCGTTCAAGTGGAATTGCTCGGCAAATTAATGTGTTTGCACTAAAATGGGCTTGTATGCCCTCCGCATGGGAATCTGTAGTGGGACAGACATGCATTATACATTGTGCAGCAAAAAAATGGGAACGTTAGGACAGCACGAAGCACCACGCGTGCCAAGTCAAAACGGAGCCGAATCGACACACAGGCCCTGTAAATGGTGTGGCTATTTGAATATTGTTGTACCAGAATTTTTTTTTTATATTTTCAGGGTCAACCTTGACAAAAATGTTATGTTTTTTTCCCCGCCGTGACTCTTCAACAACAACGACACCACATTCCCCGCATTGACAATCGTCCTCCTTTCCCTCTCTACTTCTCTCCACCAGGTGATAGTGAGCAGAGGAGCTGAGAATGATGGACCATCTCAGCGAGGCGTGCCTGGGGAAGGAGAACTGTGACCTGGTCAACAGCATGGCCGACGCAAAGGGCCCCCCGCCGGCCAAGCTGGCCCGGCTGGAGCACAACGGCAGCCCCCTGGGCCGGGCTCGGCTGGGCAGCACCGGGGCTAAGCTCTCTGGGGGCCCCTACAAGCCCCCGGTACACCTGCTCAAAACCTGCCACAAGAGGGGTGAGTGGCTGCAGAGTGTGTACCGTATGGTTGTGTGTGTGTTTCGTTGAGGATTAAAGAGTCAAGTGTGCAGTTTGCCTGGTGTGTTGACAATTGTCACATTGTCATGGTTCACTAGGCTCACGTTGTCAGGGCTCTGTTTCCAACCCCCTGCCCTTCTCCAAAATGGAGTGCGCCTTAGTCGTACTGGTACCCACACACACACACACACACACACACACACACACACTTATTTACTGAAACAATGGTTAATATGGAGGCACCATGAAAATTATGTCTATTATGCTGCACCGCTAATCCTCTCCCCCGCTTGTTTTCTGTGGAAACTTTTCGTCCTTTAAGAGCCATTGCTGCTTTAAGGGGCCTTTACTTTGATATGAAGACATAGCGTTTTAATATAGCCAGTGTCATTGCCTGAATAATATGATGGGCCCCACTATGTAAACACCACTTTTAGGAACCATTTTGTGGTGCCTCCGAACTGCGGGTCTAATAGTTGCTGGCGCGGTGTAGTTTTCCCAGCGCAGTGACACGGGGACTGGGGGACTGTGGTAATGCAGCTCAGTGTCCTCCAATGGGCCGTTGCTCGCGTTTGCTCCTTTAATCTCGTTGTCACGCTCCAGCTGAGTAGGTTTCATTTCCCACCTTCATCATCCCAACTTTTTGTTGGCCGCCCGGATGGCCTGGCCCGCCCTTGGAGCCCCCCTTCCCCCCACTCCCTGCTCTTCCAAACCTTCCAGCCCGTTTTTCTGTTAGCGTTACCAGAGGACTCAGCCAAGTCAGTCAGTGGCAGTTTTCTTTTCTTTTTTTTTCTTTTTTTTGCAGGGCCCAGAATGGACATTGTCTAAGGCACAACAATATTTGCCATGGGCTTCACGTGGCTGTCTGGAAACAAAGCCTGTATGGATCCCCCAAATGAACCTACACAGCAGTCTTTATTGTTATTTTATCTATTAGAATCCGGCAGAGGTGGGACACAGAAAAATGGAGTCCTTTCAGCACATTCCTGGGCGTCTGCTGCCCATTACCCTATTTATTGACTGTTTTCCAGAAGTGTTTGCGTCTCCCGAATGCCTGGGATCAGAAATATGAGGAAGCGCAACTGCTCAAGTGGAGCGGATTAGATGTCAGGATAACATTGTTACCATTCAGACAGAGAGCATTAAAGGTGCACATGCTCTAAGGCCCCCCAAACCCGGCTTCTGTTTGAGCGACACCGTTTTGTAGGCGCTGGGCTAGCCATGGTATTTGCGCAGCTCACCCCCTAGTGACGTTAAGATGAGTCTTTGGACAGGGATTGCTCGCTCCGCCATCATGGCGACCCCCCCCCCCTGTGTTTACACAGACTAGTCCACCTAGTGGGCCGTCGGGTGCCGCATCATAGGGAGGTGAGACTCCTCCAGTGAGCTGCTGTCTGTACCGCAGTAGTCCATGAGGGTGTTGACGGACAGGAACTCTTATTGAAATATCCCCTCTGATGATTTTGCGAGTGACCCTGTTGTTTAATAGTCGACGCTAGCACTCCCTTTACTCCCCACTTCTACTGCCCTGCTCCTAAACAGTTGTACGCATTGTAAAATAGCAGCATCGTCTTCAAACAATGCCATCTCTGTGCCCCCGTGGGGCAGTGTTATCACCCACTACCCTCTTCATCTCCAGACCTCCACCCCAGCCCCTGCACGCCCCAGCCTGCCCCGCTAACGGAGGTTTCCCCATTTGTCATGTGTAAGACTCTGTGCTGTGCTGCGTCTCCCCAGGCAACATGCTGCCCGTGTTCTGCGTGGTGGAGCACTACGAGAGCCCCATGGAGTTTGACAGCAAGGAGGAGCACGCTGAGTTTGTGCTGGTGCGGAAGGACATGCTGTTCAACCAGCTTATCGAGATGGCCCTGCTGTCCCTGGGCTACTCACACAGCTCCGCCGCCCAGGCCAAAGGTAAGTCGCTCACACACACACACACACACACACACACACACACACACACACACACTTGTAGGATGCATTAGTTTGGATGCATTTCCTCTTTCTCCCTGCACTTTTTCTTCTGTTTCTCATTCTTTCGCTTCTCTTTCTCTGTCACTGCGCACACACAAACACACACACACACACACACACACACACACACACACCCAGAGAGAGCCTCCTCTAGCTGCCTTGGCCTCATATGTTCCACCAGCTGATCTGAAGCCACAGTAACATATCCTGACATTGATCCCATACTGGGGATGACGCTCAAGTCCCCCAGGAGTTCCTCTCTCTCTCACACACACACACACACACACACACACAAGCACACACACACAGTCTTTCTCTCTTGCAGTGACTCACTCGGATAAACACCAACACATGCGCGCTGGTTGGGAGCCGGAGTGAAGGTGGGACCCAGGGTCTACTAATTGCACTCGACCTGGGCTGCTATTTAGAGGTGGCGGTCTGCCTGCTCTTTATTATAGCCTGTCCATCACAGCGCTAAATACACCCTCTCACTCCTGACTAATGGCTGTGTGTGTGTGTGTGGCTGTGTGTGTGTGTGTGTGTGTGTGTGTGTGCGTTTGTGTGTGGGAGGGGCCCTCTGTGCTGAAATCTGGCCTCGGGTTCTGATACTGAGTTCTGTTCTGTTAGCCCTGGGCTAAGTCTCAAGTTGGCTTCAGGTTGTTCCATACTGGTCTGGGTACTGTGATTACGACTGCTACACTTGCCGTTACTATGTTGCAACGATGTGTGTGTGTGTGTGTGTGTGCTTGCGTGTGTGTGTGTGTGTGCACGTGTGTGTGTGTGTGTGTGTGCGTGCGCACAGGTCTCATTCAGGTGGGCAAGTGGAACCCGGTCCCTCTGTCCTATGTGACGGATGCTCCAGACGCCACCGTGGCAGACATGCTGCAGGACGTCTACCATGTGGTCACGCTGAAAATCCAGCTGCACAGGTCAGTCCCCCCCTCCCACACACGCACACACACACACACACACGTGGCTCTGCCGTAGCGTGCGCACGGCGTCAGGGACAGCCCAGCCGTGAGACAGACCCCGTCCCCCAGCCCCCACCAGGCTGCTTTATAGTGACTCCACCGCCTCCCACAAACCAGAGATAATGGTGATTTAAAGACAGTGCAGCAAGACACTAGGCAACAGTGGAACGCACGCACGCACGCACGCACAAACACACAGGCGTGCAAGCAAGGCTTGTCCCCTTTAGTAGCACTGGCTACTTGGAGCTGTACGCCAAGCCACTGCTACAACAGCCCTCTGGAGAGCTGTTCTCTCTCTGTGTGTGTGTGTGTCTCTCTCTATTGTTTTAATGTACGCGCACACACACACACATTCACGCGTACCGTCTCACACACCCACGCTCCAACACACACACACACACACACACACACACACACACACACACACACACACACACACACACACACACACACACACAGCCAGGACACAGAGGGTTGTGTTTATTTCCGGCACAGTAGTCTGCCTGCACGGATAGCTGTCTGTCTTCAGCACCTCTCTCTCCCTCTCCCTCTGATCTTTCTCTTTTTCTCTCTCCCCCTCCCTTCTCCCCCCTCTCCTCTCCATCTCCCCGGAGGCCCTCGAGCTGCTAGAGCAGTTTAAGGTGTTCTGGCACAGCCATGCTGTGTGTGTGTGTGTGTGTGTGTGTGTGTGTGTGTGTGTGTGTGTGTGTGTGTGTGTGTGTGTGTGTGTGTGTGTGTGTGTGTGTGTGTGTGTGTGTGTGTGTGTGTGTGTGAGAGAGAGAGAGAAAGAAAGAGAGCAGATGTTAGCCTCTAGAACATATCCTCTCCTATCAGTCTCTCTCCTCTCCATCCTATACCTGCTCACTGTAGTGTTGCATCCTTGATGCACGCAACCGAGCACCCTCAACCCTCCCGTAGCCCATCTCACACGCACACACACATACACACACACACACACACACACACACACACACACACCCTCAACCCAGCCACTAGCTCTGAAGTGCCGGTGGCCAGTTCACGTGGGTTCGTCTTACAATGCGTGCCATACGAGCCGCCTCCATATGTCACGTACACGTGAGGTGTGCACCGCTCGCGCTCCATAAAATGCCCAGAGACTCATCTAAAGCGAGGCAGCGTGGGTGCTAAGGAGACAGGCGGGGGGTGGAGGGGGGGGGGGTTCTCACTGGAGGACCAGCTTGTTTGGTTTTGAAGTCCCTCCCCTCGCTGGTAACAGCCCCTTACAGAGGGAGGCCTCCGTTTAATTAATATCATAAAAAAGAGAGCTTTAGCTTAGTAGCTTTGCTCTTAGTCAAAAGTCACCGGTGGAAGCACTCCATATTTTGTTTACCCAGTGTACATTTCCCACCAGGAGCGTGCGATATATATGTCTTTGTATTTTCCCATCTCGCCGTTGTTTTCCTCTCCTCTCTCCCTCCCAGCCACAGAGATCTCGTCGGTAACACCTTAAATTGTTTCGCCGAGCACATCAAGCCAGGAAGGTAGAAGTAACATGAAATAATAGTCGCCACATGCAGCTGATGTATAATTCATGCATCAATACAGCAGATGTGTTGTATAAAGTAATTAACTAATCAGAACAATCAGGAGGGAGAGAGAGAGAGAGAGAGGGGGAGAGAATGAGAAAGTGGGTACGGGAGGGAGGGAGGGAGGGAGAGAGCAATCTCCAGATGCATCTGCTTGAGATGCGCCAAATGAAATCTGTCTGTCTTGGAGGGGCGCTTGCAGCAGGAAAAGCAAGCAGGCAAAGGCCCCTGTGTGCTCATCTCTCTCTGTTTTTTTTTGTCTTTCTCTCTTCTCTTCCCATTTCCCTCCTTCCCTTTCTCCGCTCTCTTGTTTGCCTGATCTCCTCTCTTCCCCCTGCTCCTTCTCTCATCCCCCTGTTCCCTTCCTCCTTCACCCTCCTCCTCCTCCTGTCTGCTCTCACAGTTGTCCTAAACTGGAGGACTTGCCGCCAGAGCAGTGGACCCACTCTACAGTAAGAAATGCCCTCAAGGAGTTACTCAAAGACATGAACCAGAGCTCTCTGGCAAAAGAATGTCCCTTGTCCCAGGTGCTGGAGCCCTCCGCTAAACCCCACCCACCACAGTAGCTACCCGCCCGTCTTGCCAAACAAAAACAAACCAAACCAGACTTGTGCCGTGTCCCTTCCTTATCAAATGCCCAGAGTTCAATAGCGTGGAAAAAGAATCACCATAGAAATGCCAAATCAATGGTTATTGTCATCCATATAGATGGCGAGAGGGGTTTGGGGGTGAGGGGGGGTGGGTTATTCACAGCTTGTGTGGCAGCAGCAGAGCAGTGGTGTCGCTCCATGCGGCGGGTTATTGTGAGGTAGACAATGGAACAACCCTGGAATAATCTTGATCTCTTTTGTGGCCTGACGTCAGCAGAGAGGAATGTTGTTTCTGGTGCCGCATTGTGTGTTTTTATTTTCTCTGCTGGTGCGCTGCTCGGTATTATTAGCTGCATATCATGGCGTAGATCATAGAGCACTGTGGCACTTCTAGAAGGGATTGGCAAGTGGCAGTATATCTCTCACCAATGGGGTGTGTGTGTGTGTGTGTGTGTGTGTGTGTGTGTGTGTGTGTGTGTGTGTGTGTGTGTGTGTGTGTGTGTGTGTGTGTGTGTGTGTGTGTGTCTGCACGCTCATGTTTGTATGCGCACACTGCGTGAAACCAACTCTCCCCTCGGCAACCATATGGTCACCTGGAGTCCTGTCGCACACACACGTGAGTGGGTGGTTGTGTGTGTGTGTGTGTGTGTGTGCGTGTGTTTTTAGCTGGGCCTGAGCGCGGTGATGATGTAAAGAGTCCCAGGGTGGCGTTCAGGCAGAACGGGGGCCGGCCCCCGTCCCCCACCCCCCCTCCCTCCACAGGCCCGGTAATCACCCTGTTTACGGCCCATATGTGAGCCGCTCCCTCCGCCATGCCCGCCGCCGCCACGCGCCGCACTCCCACCAGACGCCAGGGCTCAGCGGCAGCCTCTGTGCTCCAGCTTGCTCTCTCTCTCTCACACACACACGCACACACACACACACACACACACACACACACACACCGACTCTCTTCTAAACATAGCGCCTAGCACTGTCGAGTTCTTTTTAGTGTAATGCCAGCTCATTGTAGCCTTTTTTTTTAAGACCTTTTTGGGGGGGGCTTCTCGTTTCGGCACATTACCAGATGAACCACTACTGGCTTGCTAATTAGTCAGATGAGCTGCGAGCCGTCCTTGCTGCGGCTGCCGACTTCCCGAGCTATGCTCCCCGCGTGCCAACGAGGCCGAACCAACAGACGTCTGCAGCTCCTGGTGCTCCCCCGGCCAGGGCCTCCCTCCTCCTACCACCACCAAGCCCTCCCTCCTCCTACCACCACCAGGCCCTCCCTCCTCCTACCACCAAGCCCTCCCTCCTCCTACCACCAGGCCCTCCCTCCCCCTACCACCACCAAGCCCTCCCTCCTCCTACCACCACCAAGCCCTCCCTCCTCCTACCACCACCAAGCCCTCCCTCCTCCTACCACCACCAGGCCCTCCCTCCTCCTACCACCACCAGGCCCTCCCTCCCCCTACCACTAGGCCCTCCCTTCCCCTACCACCAGGCCCTCCCTCCTCCTACCACCAGGGCCTCCCTCCTCCTACCACCAGGGCCCTCTGTGTCCCCTGGATGCTCCAGAACACCCACCTCTGTCCAAGGGCTGCCCTGTCAGAGTAGCCGGGGCCCCAATTGGCTGGAGGTGTCAGGCCCGCTCCCACCCTCCCTCAGACAATTGGGCAAAGCAGGGAGGGGGGAGGGGGGGAGAGGGGGAGAGAGAGAGACAGAGACAGAGAGACGGGTGGGAAGGGGGGTGGGCCAGGAGGCCAGAGATGATTGGCACTTTTTTAAAAGATTACTGACTCCTTGATATTCAGAAGGGTAATCCCGCGGGGAAGAAAGGTTAACAAACTAGAGAATCGGAGAGAATTAGCCCACCTCAGAGCTCCAAAGAGAGAGGGAGGAGGGGGAGAAAAAGGGGGGGGGGGGGTTGGATGGGCGTTTAGTCAAAACAGAGCTTTTGTCCCAGGCCTTGTCAAACATTTAGTTTCATTCTTTTGTATGCTGGGAGTCATGCTTTGTGTGTTTGGCCTACAAATGCCCTGAAGAGACTGAGCAAGGCAGAAAGAGGGATAAAGACGCATAGGAGGGGAGGAGGAGAATGTGTTCACCCCGGGCCATTGTTTTATGTTCCCACTGGAATAGAACTTGACTGCTGTCTGAGGGGCTCTAGCGCTTGGCAGGCGCTCACTAAAATGTGCACCCCTTTCCCAACACCAAGTTTTATTTTTATTTGGGCGGGTGGGTACTGTTAGTGAGCCTAACCCCGGGCCTCCTTTGAAACTACGGCAACAAAGCCCCTCCCCCTCCTACCTCCCACCAGGCAGCCCCAGTGATGGAGCAGCTGTTTGGTTGCATAGCAGCAAATAGCCATCAAAATGCCATCTTTGTGGTGAGGTGGTGTGGCTTTAGCGCCGTGTGTGTGTGTGTGTGTGTGTGTGTGTGTGTGTGTGTGTGTGTGTGTGTGTGTGTGTGATGGAGGGCTGGGGTAACGAGGGACGTGGGGTGGCCCCATTTGCTGTGAAGCTTGGGCCATAATTAAGACGCAAAAGGGGCTTGGGAGAGACGAGCCATGGTGTAGGCTGGGAAATAGGTTACATTTCTCCCCCACAGACGATCTGAGATATCAGGCTACGTCGGATCCAGAGACTCTGTGTGCACGCGTGCGTGTGTGTGTGTGTGTGTGTGTGTGTGTTTGGAGGCCCTCGGCGTGCCTCTCTCCCGTGACGGAAAGTGGAGTAGATGTGTGGGGCTGATAGCAGCCCAGAGTGACTTCCTGGCCAGGCTGATAAGCTCCTGTGCTGCAGATGGTTATCACTTAAAGGGTCCCTGCCACATCTCCTGGTGCCACACACACGCGCATACACACACACACACACACACACACACACACACACACACACACTCTCTACCTGTTGGGCTGACGGTGCTGCTCGTCTGACCGGTGTTTGTGTGTGTCTGCGCATGTGTGTGTGCCCGGCACCCACACACCCACACACACCCACCCATGCACAGTGTCTGTGCCAGCCCCCTCAGAGAGGAGGAGTGATGTATTGAGGGAGCGGGCTGATTAATGAGGAGCGTTTATTAGAACATCTGTGTCAGAGATGGAGGCGTCAGGCCCGGGCTGCGTGTCTTGGGCGGGCCCCGCTCGTTGCAGAGCCAAAACGCTGTCAGTAAAACCGCGTTCTCTATACCCGCGTTGAAGGCGCCGCCGACGTTTGGAGAAAAGATGAGGAAGTCTTGGTGCCCGCAATAGAGGTGAGAGATATCTGCTCAAGTGAAAGTGTTCATGCAAAGGGCACGACCAGTTGCTGTCGTTTCTGTGTGTGTGGGGGGGGGGGGGGGGGTGGGGGGGGTGGGGGTTGGGGGGGAATTCCCCTTCCAGCTGTAGTTTTTGAACTCCGTCCCTGCACTACTCGATCACCAGGTCTTTAGCCGTGTGTAGTCTGTATGTGTGTGCACCGGGGCTGGGGTCAAGAGTTCACCGCTTGGTCTGTGCCACTCACCTCCCCGCCCACCCGTCTGCATCCTGAATGTACCTTGGGAGATGAAGTGCTCCTCTCTGCCTGGCGCGCCGTGGGTTATCTGTCTGCCGGGGAGCAGGAAGGGCCAGGCTGTGCCAGAAGGCTCCTTGTGGTCCCCGAGTGCTCATATTAAAGAAAAGGATAAAGATGGCATACCTGTAATTTGAAAACAGATGGTTTCATCTTTTGAATATTTATAACAATCAAAACAATCTCTCTGCCGGCTTATTTGCCCGGAGGCCAGCAAGGTGTTAAAACATTAATTTTAATGAAAAGAAAACTCTGCCTGGTTGTCGACTTTTGAAAAGAGAGAGAGGGAGAGAGATGGTGGAGAGAGTAGACAGGGAGGATGGCAAGGGGGCATCAGTATGGAGGAGAATTACAAGCTCAACGCAGAGTACCAGCCCTTGAAGTGGTTTTCTTTTTTTAAGAGATTGTGGAAATGGAACGATAGGAGAGAGGAAAAAAAACAATCTGTTCTCATTGCTTGACTTCCACACGCTAATATTTGATAAGTAAGATTGTTCTTTGAAGGTAAATATCTATCCTTCCTTGATGTCAACAAGGCTACTAATTCAGTTAAGCCTCTAATTTACATCCTGGGGGAAGGAAGGTTCTCTCAAACTCTGTGGCATTTGATATAAGGGACAGGCCCCTTTTTATTTCTGTTTCATTTGCTTTACCTTTGGCAGAGACCCAAATTTGTGCATGACTGATTCTTTCAGACGGTCTCTCTTTTTTTTTTTGTTATCTTTCTTGTTTGTGCATCCCAATGTTTTATTCCGTTTGACAAGTCACTGTATTAGTGCATGTTTCACAAGGCCTAATATTATGTCTGTATTATATTACCAAACTGGATCCTGAAGGCTTTCTCTCTCCCCCTCTTTCTCTCTCCCACTTTCTCTCTCTTTCTTTATCAATCTCACTCTTTCAGAGTATGATTTCCTCCATTGTGAACAGCACTTACTATGCAAATGTGTCGGCGGCAAAGTGTCAGGAATTTGGGCGCTGGTATAAACATTTCAAGAAGACAAAGGATATGATGGGTAAGCAGAATGGAGGGGCACAAAACGTTACGCTCACACACTTTTTGTCTGGTCACAGAGACACACACGTGCTCCAACCATTTCCTGTCACCATTCTAGTGTGTTATTTGTGCTCATGTTACAGCAAACTGCATTTTATCAACAATGTTTCTCCGCACGTTGCTGAAATATATAATGTGTTTTCTAAGGCTTATTTAGTTCACTCGAGTGTTGTGTATCAGATGTTCCAATAACGACTGGCAGCAAATTCAGTTTGTTGACTATAGCTAACTATTTGCCTTTTACCGTTCAGGGAGAGGGATGGCTTTAATATGCAGCCACCTTGACTACTTAAACTTGTTGTCCTTCTCAAATGTATCAAAGTTGACATTACACGCTCACCGTCTATCCTAAATTCTAGCCAAATAAATGGCCCCATAATTATGTTCTAGCATATTTAAATGCAATTCTGATATTTCTGTACGTTTTTTACAAAATCTAGAAAACTACTGTAATCAACTCAAAAACAATCACTTGGGGGTACACAGATCTAGACTGAAATAATCAAACCTGCTAATGCTTTTTGACAGCTGAGATATAATATCAGGAAGTTTCTCATGGTCTCTGCACATAGGCACGGTGCTGTGAGAACATCGTGGGCCCACTCCCCTTCCCCATAGCTTCACCCATTTAGTTCCTTTTTTAGACCTGTGTACACTCCCATGTTTGTGTATCTATAATTTAATTTATGTTTATTTGGACGGTGGGATGAGGCGTGTTGCTAGCGGGTGGCGCTTCCTGTTCTTGAGTTAACACTGTCTATCACCTCTGTCCTGTGCTCTGTCTTGGTTTGATTGGAGACTCAACGACTCAACACCCCCCCCTCTCTCTCTTTTACGCAGGCATGCGCCAACCCTCCCAGTTGGAGGGCTACCTGGGCACCTGTGTCCTCCACGACAGCCCGCGCGGCAACTCGCTAGGTACGTCACGGCATGCTGTTTCCACGGAGACGGGCACTCGCACGCACACACGCTGGCCCTCTCGTTTGCCCACGCGCCAACCCGCGCCAAGAAAGCGCCAACCCCTCATGTGCCCCTTGATCGCCCGCGGCGACACTGTTGCCCCTTTGTATTCATGATGGGATGTGGCTCAGCGGGCATGCCTGCCTATGGCTGCAGTGAGGCGGGGGCCACTGGGGAAGAGCCAGCCCAAAGCCCTGCAGGGTAGGGCCTTGGTCAGCCCTTTGTCAAAACGCCTCTGCCTTGAATGACCAGGCAGCACTTATGTGACCACTCCACACAGAACGTGATGTTTCGGTAAGACCTGGTCGGTAGCAGCGTATTTATGGAGCTTATTTAATTGGCCCTCTGTAAAATGAGAAGCATCTTCACCGGGACCTGGCGAAAGTAGCCTCTTGTCTTTTGAAGTGCGAGGGCCGTGCAGGGCACCCTTTATTCCGGCAGAGGAAAGCCAGAGTTTGGGTTTGGATCTCTCTCTCTCTCTCTCTCTCGCTCCCTCTCCCCCCTAAACCCACATCCCCTTCCCATTGTGTGTTTAATCCGGGGCTCTTTTGTGGCTGGATTCCACACGAGGACTCCCGCCTCTGTGGCTGCCTGTTTCTCCAGGGCCTGCCGTGCTATTCTGTCACCTCCGTCTTTTTTCAATTTGCATGGAAATGGGTGTGTGTGTGTGTGTGTGTTTGAGCGAACATGCCCCCCAGCAGTGTGTGTGAGTACACAAATGCACACAGGAGGAGACGAGAGTTAAGAGGCACCGTGGCATCACAGCCAAGGAATGCTTGGGATTATGGGAAAGATGTGATTATTAAGTTGTGTGTTTTTTTTGGTTTTTGTTTCCCTTAATCATTTGTTTCGGCCGGCGTTGAATAGGCCCGTTTTAGCCAGGGGTTTGTGTTTACTGACAGTTCAAAATCACACTCACCATCATTGCGGGTATTTCTGGAAGACATCCATGTGCTCAATCTTTTATCTTTAGCTAAAATATTCAGACAACCCCCCTCCCCCCTCCCTGAACACACATTTGTGCTTTTTAGAATCCATATGATATTTTATCTCTGGTTTGCGGAGGCAGTAGCACACTTTCTCACACATTTCCACGTAAAATTATTAGTCATAGACGGTCCTGTTGCAATTCAGCGCATGTTGAAAGCTACAACGTCTATCGCTCCACACCATTCTGAACCAGGCCAAAATCCTCCCTCCCTCCCTCACTCACACTTTCTCAGTTGGCTCCTTTGTGAAGAATATTGTTTTTTATCCTCTACCATGTAATTTCGACTGACCTCAAAATACTCACGAGCTACTATTATGGACTTAAAGATGCTTGAAATAAGAGCCGCCACAAATAGCATCAGTGCTTGTCAAACGATGCATTCATTCCCCTAGTTTAGACCTGAACCGGCTGGCGTATGCAGGAGCCCACTTCCAAGATTCTCCTCTTATAGTGATAGCCTCTTTCTGTGCGTCCTCCCTCCTCCTCTCCTCTCCTCCCCCCTCCTCAGTTATATTTAGTCCATTCCCCCAAAAATGTCATATTGGCTAGCTTGCGTACCTTGTTTTGGAATTATGCACATAAAGGCCGATTCAGGTTTGTCAGCGCCTCCTCTGTGTGAGTATACAAACACACACACACACAAGTACACGTACAGTACACACCACGGAAAGTCTTCCCATGCCTGCCGGGATTAGACACTGATCATACACTGATCTCCTCGGGCCGCTGTTTAATGCTCACATGACGTGGCCCTGCCGGTGATCAACTTAATGTGGGCCCACACAGGTCTCACACACACACACACACACACACACACACTGAGGGCCCTTTATCTTGCCCCCTTTTACCTAGAGAGCCATCTGAAAACAGGCGGTGGTCTGAACAGTTAGCCCTCACTGTGCAGGTTTGTTCAGAGGCAGTAAAGTTTTGTTGGGGCGAGATTGGGTTTAATGGGCTCTGGGCAGCTTTATGAGATGGAAGACTGCTATTTGGAGTCAGTAGGCCTCGGCCTGTGCTGAGCCATGTTGACGGCTCTGCTTGGAGATACGTCTTTAGGTTTGTGTGTGTGTTGTGCTTTTGAACTGACTTTTAGCCCTCTTTTCCCATCTCCTCCCTCCTGCTGGTCCTGCCTAATCCCACAGCGGAGATGGACAGCCTCTCGGACCTCTCCCCGCCCGGCTCCAACCACAGCCACAGCCACAGCCACAACCACCTGAGCTTCTCCCAGCAGCAGCAGCCCATCCCGGGCAGCACGGCCGAGCAGACCCCCTCGTCCCCCGTGCCGCCCATGTCCCACCCCCAGCCGCCGCACGGGGGCCAGGCCGGTGGGCGGCAGCCCCCCCTGGCCGGCATGCACCACCCGGGCCTGGTCTCCACTCCCATCAGCCCCCAGCTGGTCAACCAGCAGCTGGTGATGGCCCAGATCCTCAACCAGCAGTACGCCGTCAACCGGCTGCTGGCCCAGCAGTCTCTGTCCCAGCAGTACCTGAACCACCCGCCGGTGAACCGCAACACGCTGACCAAGCCTCTGGAGCCCCAGGCCGCCTCCAACACCGAGGTGTCGGCCGACATCTACCAGTGGGTGCGCGACGAGCTGAAGAGGGCGGGCATCTCGCAGGCCGTGTTCGCCCGCGTGGCCTTCAACCGGACCCAGGTGAGGGGGAGACGCCGGGGAGGAAAGACGTGGCGAGTTCCATCTGCGAGAACCTTTCGAAACGTAGCTGGAACAGGTATAAATTGGAATAGGGACATTTTGAGATTGAGGGTTCTAGAAGCTCTTAGGTAATCTTGTTGAGTTCTCTTGAAATGTTACCACTGGTATTTTCTGCAGTTAGACTTGCAACAAATTTGTCCTGTCACTAATGGCCCTCAGGCCAGGGCATAGCCACTCCTGCCCCGATGGTGGCAGCACACACTTCAACCTCACCTGGGTAAACCGTCATAACAAAAACCCAGGCCCTGTCATAACACACACACACACACACACACACACACACACACACACACACAGATAACGTTGTTCTGCGTATTTGGGGGAGGAGGTGACTCCAACCTCATTACGCCTGCACTCTCTTTGAAGTTCCTGTGCAGAGAAAGAACGATAGGCATCTATTGGAATCGGCGTGTGCGGCTCTCCTCCTCCCCAGAAAGGCGAAGGGAATAGTGGGTAGGCCAGCCAGACAGACAGGGGGTGTTTGTGTGCGGCTTGGCATGCCCCAACTCACTGTCTTATCTCTGATTGGAAGAATTAGCCCTGCCATGCGCCTTTTGGAAAGGCAGCCTCGTATTTTGTATTTTGCCTAGGTTTAGTTTTTTGTTTTGTTTAATTTGGTCGGGGGCCGTTAAGCGAAGTGGGAGGGGTGCACAGTCAATGCTTGGGGAGATTGAGGGGTGGGTGGTGGGGGGGGGGGTGGGGGGGGCCTTTGTGGCCTTTCTTTGGGGAGCCAGCAGATTGACATTCGAGATAGACGGAAAAGGGTGATGGCGAGGGATGATAAACCAACGCTCGCTATCTGGAATCCTGAATTCGTCTGACGCTCGGTATCACACAAACCTAGCATGCAATCCGCACAAAGACACAAACACGCTCGCATTCAGACACAGGCACTCCATGCTGGGTTGTCTTGACATGCAGCTATCTTGGCTTTAAAGTACAGTATGTCTGTCTTCATGCCTATCTGTTTATGAATGCGGGCAGGACCTGTCAGCACTAATTGCACACATCAAATATGTGTTGAATATTACAAAAATTTACTTCTGAAAGCAACACTATAAAGTATAGTTTGATATATAAATACTTGCGGAAGGTGGCACATTTCAAACGTTTTGAATATTTCCCTGGCACTTATATCCTTAATCCTAATATTTCTATGAAAGACGTCAAAGAAAACATTAGCTTACCTCATATGAACACCTTAAAATGACCGTTTAAACTGGTATTGTTTTGGATGTCGTTTTGGGATGTTGTAGCCTCTAGCAGCATAGCAAACAGACTTAGCATGTACAGGAAGTACTCCAGTGAGCTCTGTGTAGAAGGCAATCAGAAAAGACCATGAACTGAAAATGTTTAGCCTTTAACAGTTTGTTAAACGTTTCTTTAAAATCAGGGGCACACATTAAATAGCAATGTGTTATTGACTAGTGCCAAAACCAACATATCTTAAAGGCGAGATGTGAAGGTTTCCCCCCAACATTTGATGACATTAAGTCCCGTCGGTTTCCCATGTTACTAGTCAAAACCACAATAGCGATAAATAAGTAAGTCCATACCATCATCACCTGAATTGTTATTCAATTTTCCACCTTCAGGTATTGTAAATGATCTGATATGACTATAATACTGAAATTACATGCCGATTCCAAATGACTGACGGCTGGCCAATCCTTTTTAAATGACCGGTTTGAACGTTTAGCGTGAAGCTCCCTTCATACTCAGCACGCTGCAGCGTGTGTTCCCTAGCCACAGCACAGCAGCAGTCCTTTACCGAGGGCTGGGACTTTTAGCTGCTTTTCCACGGGTTGGGTGATATTTTCAGTTTCTGCCAAATCACACCTATTGATGGAGGAGAAGCAGAGTGATGGTTAGCACAGTGTGCGTCCAAAGGCTGCTGAAAAGGCCCAATCACTTTGCTCTGGTATGGCAGTCATTGCAATGGCCCGGGTAAGCCTCCACATAATGGCACAAATCCACAGCTATTGAGAGCAGACAGAGGAGCCACTGATTGGCGCTGTGCAAAGGCGGTGTGCTTACAAATGAGTGACATAAGTAACAGAAATTCAATTTAGGGAAATGCCGAGAACAGGACAGGCGAGAACCTTAGCCTTCTCATGCGTGTTATACAGTAAGGAACAGTCGTGCCATTGAGATGTGAACAGGTAGCTCCTTTCAAGATCTACTGAACGACTGTATAGTCCATAATCGCAAGTGTTTTGGACCCGAGTGGCACCTCTGTCTGTGCCCACACTGACGTGGGCACGCCCCTGCATCTCTCTCCCCAGGGTCTTCTGTCCGAGATCCTGAGGAAGGAGGAGGACCCCAAGACAGCGTCGCAGTCGCTGCTCGTCAACCTGCGGGCCATGCAGAACTTCCTGCAGCTACAGGAGGGCGAGCGCGACCGCATCTACCAGGACGAGCGGGAGAGGAGCCTGACAGCCGCCTCAGCCATGGGCCCCGCGCCCCTCATCAGCACCCCGCCCATCAGGCCCGTGCAGGTAGGAACCACCCTCATCCACATGTACTCATGACGACATTCTGTTGACGCGCGCACCAATACGAGCACTACGGCGTTACGTCTGTGTCACATGTACATGCCCCCTTTAAAAACATAGAAAAACTCATGATGGAGGAGCGGGACTGTCAGATAGTCTGTCCCTTAGTTTCTTAACACGCCAAACTCCCCCTTTACCCCCCACCATTTAAAAAAACCTTAATTTGAAAGGTATGTGGTGACTTTTCGCACTTAAGCCTATTTGAGGTGCGGCAGAGTGTGTCTGTGTGAGGAGAGAGGGGCTGACAAAGGCCTCTTCTGTTCAGCGCTGTCTGAAGACGGGGCGCTTGTTTGGGGTGAGTAAGAATGGGAGAATGAGGGGGACAGGGAGGTAGCGGGAGGAAAGGAAGAGGGACTTCCTTAGTCCACTCAGGCCCAGCCAAGAAGCCCCTCCTCCCCCATTGACAGTACGACACATTACCAGTGGTGGCCTTTTCCAGAAGCTCCCACTGAAGGGTGGGACTCGGAGCCAGTGGGTTTGAACCAGGAAAGGCCCAGCCGCAGTCCACAGAGCCTACAATAGGATGCTGTGTCAACTGAGCATGACACAGGGAGAATGGAGCCCCATGGACAACGGTTCACTGAACTGAAGAGTGTGTAAGCCCCTAATGCTGTTTGCTTCAGCCCTCTAGTCAAAGTGGAGGATCAGGGGGTGCACACCTTCTTTTAGGCTTCAATAATTGCATCAAAAAGGTTCCCGCTGATGGTGTCGGAAATAGGACTTTCACAGGCCTTACAAAACATTACTGTCATTTATTTTTTATTTTTTTTATAATTGCTCGTGAGTCCCTTGCCGATTTCATTTTGCCAGTGAAAGCAACGATTGCATGTCAGCCAAAAGTTAAATAGAAGTTAGTCGCCATCAACCACTATTACTGTTAACACAAAGCCCTCTGTGCCAGTTTGTATTATTGTACATACTGCAAAAAAAACTCCAAATATATTTTGCTATTCTCAATTGGCTCACCCAGACAGACAGTGTTCTGAGATCAGAACACATGCCATTTGAAAATGGGCACACACACACAGAGAGAGAGAGAGAGAGGCCTGGACATAATGTATGCTAGCTACGTACTGACAGCTCTCCTATGGAGCAATACAAGGAGACTTTTAGCCGCATAAATCACCCAGGGTGGCAATTGAGAAGAGACGGAGGAGGTTTTTATAGGTCTCGTAAAAACACATGGCGAATTATGTTTATCACGTGTGCCGTTGGGTGGCGTAACTCCCAGCTACGGTTAGCGCACGTTCAAGCCTTAACAATTAGCCCCACACAACAAACTGGAGTTGAGACGCTAGAGTCGTGAAAAAGGAACGACGCCTCCTGGAACATGTGAACATTCCAGTTTTACCACAAATTTTATTTTTATTTTTTAAAAACCCATGATAGCTACTGTGAGATGTCTAGACAAAGATCTGGATATGTGTTTAAGGGGCCCTTTTTTTAACAGGCACTTTTGTACACGTTTGTAGCAGTCTTCTCTTTGTAGATGATTATAAAGACTGATTTTTGAAAGCGGTTTGTTCTTGTTTTCATTTTTCAAATGGTTTTGACATGCCACGTCAATTTGGAGTACGTCAACGTCTTTTTGCGGTTTGATGTGAAATGCAAATATGTACATCTTGTTTTGTGTGTGTGTACTATATACAGTACGTGTGTGTGTGTGTGTGTGTGTGGGTACTATATACAGTACGTGTGTGTGTGTGTGTGTGTGTGTGTGTACTATATACAGTACATGTGTGTGTGTGTGTGTGTGTGTGTACTATATACAGTACGTGTGTGTGTGTGTGTGTGTGTGTGTGTGTACTATATACAGTACGTGTGTGTGTGTGTGTGTGTGTGTGTGTACTATATACAGTACGTGTGTGTGTGTGTGTGTGTGTGTGTGTGTGTGTGTGTGTGTGTGTGTACTATATACAGTACGTGTGTGTGTGTGTGTGTGTGTACTATATACAGTACGTGTGTGTGTGTGTGTGTGTGTGTGTGTACTATATACAGTACGTGTGTGTGTGTGTGTGTGTGTGTGTGTGTGTACTATATACAGTACGTGTGTGTGTGTGTGTGTGTGTGTGTGTGTGTAGTATACAGTTCGTGTGTGTGTGTGTGTGTGTGTGTGTGTGTGTGTGTGTGTACTATATACAGTACGTGTGTGTGTGTGTGTGTGTGTGTACTATATACAGTACGTGTGTGTGTGTGTGTGTGTATATATTCACATTGTGTTTGTGCGTTTCCTGCCCAGTCTAAGCGAACCCCCCCCTGTGTTGTCCCTGACCCCACAGCCCAGGAGAGAGGACTGTAACAGCGTGAGGGCGGACGACTGGAACCCCAGGATCCCCGTGGGCCTCTCCCCTGTGAGCAAACTGCCCCCCCTGCAGCCTCTGCAAACGCTCCTCACCGTAATAAGAACAACACAATGGCCACACACACACACACACACACACTCTCCTTGTCATGTGCAGAATTGTTTCAGTATCATTGATGAGTGCATGGAATAGATTTTTGCCTAAACGTTCAAATCACTAAAGGCTAAATTGGGGTTCAATTTTGGTGAAATTGCGTTACAAACGTGGCCGTAATTGTAAACGAATGATGTTAACCTTTCTAATCTATTGTGACGTTCCTGCCTGTCCCAGGTCAAGCCCTCCCCTCTGCCCAGCGAGTGGAACGGAAAGACGGAGAGCTGCATCCTAAACATCAACTCCACCATCTACGACGAGATCCAGCAGGAGATGAAAAGGGCCAAGGTCTCCCAGGCGCTGTTTGCCAAAGTGGCAGCCTCCAAGAGCCAGGTACGCATACACACACACACACACACACACACACACACACACACAACGATGTTCACCCATAATGTGAAACAGCCATCGCGGGTTTCAGGTTAATATCTCATAAAACCTACTATCATTTTTATAAATTTCATTGGACCCACACAAATACAGTAATAAGTATTTTTGCTCTCAAGGTCGGTTAGAAAACATTTGAACAGCATCTTGATCACTGCTTTGTGGACATAGCTGCTTAAAATACACATCGCTGTTTTACCGATGCATTGTTTTAGAGATAGTGTTTTCAGTGTTTTCGTCTACATGTCTGAGCTTGTCATCTAAATGGGTTGGCTCCTTCATAAAAGAGAACCTGTAACACAACCAAAAGTGATACACACACACACCGTCGGACTCTCAGGCTACGCTGGAAACAGAACTCTGCCGTGCCCAGAGTGATGATTTATCGTCACGGTGATATGCCTCTTTTATTGTGGGGTTGAGTCGAACTGCAGACAGTGTTTCGACACAAAACAAACCTGTTTATATTAGCTCTGCTATGAATGGCTGTTGCAGTGAGACGAGGGGCCCTGTTATCTTCGAGCAGAGAAAAACCCACTCGCACAATGGCCGCCCTGTGTTCACGGCAAAAAAAAGAAGAAAAACAGTTTAACTCATTATTAAAAGTAATTAAAAAATGTGTAGCGAGGCATTATTATTAAAGGTTTATGTATCTGTCAGAGCACAGTTGGGAGATTTTCACAATTACACTCGATAGTATAGAAAAAGATTGGAAAAATAGATTATAAAGGGCGGAATTATCGGAAATATCTGCCAAGGCCTTTTTTTTCTTGCTGATTAGGATGATTATAGCTTCAGATACCTTTGTTTTACCAAATTGCAGTTTGATGCACAAACCACTGTTTTTGTTCACAAGTTCAAAGACTTCTTGAAAGAATGAAGCAAGATTGAGAAGGGGAAAAAGGAGAGACCGCCATAGTATTAACTCCCAAACATCTCTCCTCAAATGATCATTTGTCTGGGAACAGGTTTCCACTGTGCCTCTTCCACCATCTCTCATTCCCTCCCTCGCTCTCCTTTTTCTCTCTCTCTCTTCTCTTCCCCCTCTCTCGTTTCATTCATGGCGGGCGGGTGTGAATGTGAATTGAGCAGCAGATAAGAAGTGTGCTAATTATGCCTGTGAAAGGGGGCCTAGGAGAGCACTTATCTCTGGCTCCATCTCGTAATGGGCGCTCCCCGGGCAGCTGGTCCCCCTCACCCAGCCCACACCACGGGGGGCAGTGGCTGCTCCACACCCAGACCCAGACCCAGACCCAGACCTAGACCCAGACCCAGACCCAGCCCTAGCCCTAGCCCTAGCCCTAGCTCCAGCCCAACAGGAGCCGCCGCTGGGGGTAGGGATGGGGGGGGGGGTTGTAGAGGGGTGGGTGAGTCCACTAGGGGTTTAGAACTGGCAGGCAGCCCGGATGGTTAGAGGGCTGGAGGGAGGGGGGGGGGGGGTGTGCCAGGCTGAGCATCCTCCGTGGGGGGAGGTGGGCTTCACGGTCCAGGCTCGAGCGGGCGGGTTTGACTGCCGTGCGGTGCCCCCGTTCTGCCCACTTAACCCCCCCACCCACCCCTTAACAGGAATGCCTGGGCGTGTCACGCACACACGTACATCCAGGCTGGCGCTCCGAGGGAGCTGGCACGGGGGCGGGGGGGATGGGTGTTGTGCCCAGGCTACATGTGTACGCCGTGCCCCTTTTAATAGCCAGATGAGAAAGGAGGGGAGGGCAAGGGGAGACGGGTGGAGATCAGGGGAGGAGAGGAAAGAGATGCTGGGCGGGAACAGTGGGGGTCCCCTGGGTGGGAGAGTTCCTAGCAGGAGTTCACGGATTGGCAAAGACTGTATCGGGTGTGTGTGTGTGTGTGTGTGTGTGTTATTGTGTGTTCTGTGTGTGGGTGCCTGCATGCCTCTGTGTCTATGTGGGAGAATAGTCTCTGGGTGTGTTGGGGGATGGGGTTTTGGAAGGCAGCCATCCCCTCTCAGGCCTCGTAACCACAGCAGGCCTCTCTCTGCCAGCCTGTAACTAGTCTCTCTCTCTCTCTCCTCAGCCTTTAAAGCAGCGCGTCACAAACTGTCACTCTGTCAGATTGATGGCCTTCGGTTTGCACGGAGTTTGAAAGCGCTCGTATGCCATTTTTAATTATTAGGTCAGTTGCATGTTACCGATCAATAGTCGATTCAGATGGTTGAAGAATTTGGGCATCCTCCATTTAGCTGTGGTAGATGTAGAAGTTGGGACAAAATGAATGGCCTGCAGGGTTGCTTGTTAGCTTGTAAATGTAGCTTAATGATAGTGTCACACCCATGTCCAATGGGCAGGTGAAAAGCTAAAGCGTGTGGCGTTTCGTAACACATTGAGGTGGGAGGCTAGCAGGGTTAACGGAGAGGGCGGCGTGCGTTAAGCCTGGCGCGCTGGCTGCGGTGGGAGGCCAGTTAGCGGGCTGTTTTGCTTTCTCTGAGGCCACCCGCGACGCGCTCTAAGACACCGCCATGTGATTGCGGCTATCAGAGTCCCTGCTGTTACACAACACGCACCCCGGGAGACCCCGCGCACCACGGGCCTCAGACCCCCGACCCCCACCTAGGACTCGACTGCGCGTCCAGAGAAATACAGAGAGGCACACCGCACACACACACACGCACAGACAGACAAAAAGCCCTCTCTCTGTCTGTCTCCCTCGCTCCCCTCTTCTCTCCTGGAAGAGGCTACGCTAATTAGCCAGGCTCTAATGAGACAGAATGGCACTGATCTGGTCCGCCGCTGCGGCACCGGGGGGGCTGGGCAGGGGGCTGGTGCAGTAGGGGAGAGAGGGTGGGGTGTGCCATCTGTCACCCTGCGCCCGCCTGGCACGGCACTCTCCGGGGTAGGGGGGGGCCGGGGGTAGGGGGGGCCGGGGGCCCTGAGTGCCTGGCTGGTCTGCAGTGGAATGGGGGTGTGGCAAAAGACAGGCGGGTCCAGTGCTTTCACTGTGCCACACATGACTCACTTCCTGGGTTGGTGGGAGGCCTGGTCATTGTAGTTCTGAAAAGGGCATTGAGTGCCGTTCTCAAAGGCCTCTTCTATGTGGTTAGTGGTGCACACCGCCAATCGGCCCCCCTCCCTCATTGATCAGCCTACACAAGGCACCACTCACGCTGTTGGAATAGCTAAAGCGATTACGCTTTTGCGGTTAGCTGGAGAGAGGGCAGATGTTTCTCCGGGTGACTTTTGGGAGTTCCCCCTCCTGATTTGGGTGACGGTCCGGAGGTTAATGGCCTGCTCGGCTGCAGCTGCCTAAGCAGGTCAGATGTCGAGGCCCCCCCCCCCGATCCAAGACGGATCTTGGAGCCGAGCGCCATGTAATCTGTGGGGTTGGTCTCTCGTTGGAGTAGAGCGGCATATTTCTGTTTGTTTACTGCCTTGGAGGTTGCAACCCCCCCCCCCCCCCCCCTTCTGGGAAGCAGGCAGATTGGAACCAGAGCATCATTACCCTGAGGGAAAGAAAAGGCCACAACTGTTTTATTAATTTATTTATTTATTTATCTGCTGCCTGGGTTATTAGGTTGCCATGGGTAACTGCGGGGCCGAATCCTTTGTATTATTAAAGACACAATTTCTTGAAATGGAGACCCAGATGTCTGAATAATTAATTTAGCGTATGAATTATCTCGCAAACAGCAAGTCCTCCTCCCTCTGAAATGAGCCTTTCTCTTATTGTTTAATGGACAGAGGAATCCCTCCCTCATCGCGCGCACACACACCCACACACACACACACACGCACACGTGTGCAGCTGTGCTCTGTTCTTGTCAAACCTCCTTAGGTAGGGTTGAGAGAAGCTCGCGCTCTCCACTTCCTCCGTTTGCCTCTCTGTTTCTCTCACTCTAACCCAGTCACCCACACCTCCTCTCACCCCGTCTGTCTCCATCGGCAGCACCGCTCCCTCCTCCGCCCTGTCAGTCAGTCAGTCGCTCTTGTTTTTTCCCACACTTAAGGTTTACCCCCTCCCTCCCCCGGTCAGAAGAGTCCCGGCTCGCCCTGCCCTACTCACTGGTGCAGTTGACTGTGGTATGCACAGGAGCGTTCGCTGTTAGCTGGGTGGCTGGCCCTCTCCTCGCGTCTCGGCTGCTCCTGACAGACCACACAGGGCCGTGTTCTGAGGCCCATTCCCGCTAATCTGATCAGGCAGGCAAATACGCCGGGAAAAGCGCTTTAATGATCCCCCTAATTACCTCAAGTCAATACCAACTGTATTATTAGACTCGGGGAAAATATTCCATTAGGGTGCCCCCCGTGGGATCCCAGCCCCTCCCCCTCCCATCCAGCCCCCTCCCTCCCTTCCTCGGTGACGCGCCGCGCGCCCCCCCCCTGCCCCCCACCCCCCACGCTTGTAATTAATTTTATTTACACACGCAGGAATGCACAAGGTCGCACCTGCAGCCCGGAGCCGCCCGACTCGGCCCGCCTAATCAGATCTGTCATAATTACCATTCTGCATGCTTCTGACACACGCCGGGAAATATTTCAATTTAACTACAGCCACTCGCGCCCACAGACGCTGTGTGTGTGTGTGTGTGTGCGCGTGTGTGTGTGTGTGTGTGTGTGTGTGTGTGTGTGTGTGCAGGGGAGCAGTGGAGCTGTGTGCGGGAGAAGAGCAGGGAATTACACGGCGAGACATTAGGGACCCATCCAAGTGCTCATGCTGGTGCTTGTGTGTACCTGCTCTCTCCAGCACCATTTGTTTCGTACTCTCTCTCTCTCTTTTTCTCACCCCCCCCCCTTTCTCTCTGTTCTTGCCCTCCCCTGCCTGTCTAATCTCATCATTTGAATTCCCCCTCTTCAGATCCTTTCACTCTTTAATACATTTAGGCTTATGATGTAATGGGGGTCTCTCGCTCATGAGAACTTGAGTATTTATAGTGTTTGACCTGTGTAGTCGGGATAGAACCTGGCAGACCTCTTCATGTTCTATGTATTATGCATGGATCACTCTTTGTCTACACAGGAATGGTTCAAGGGAGGGGTCAAAGATTAAATGGGTGCACACTGTTTAATTTGGTCTAACTTGCGCTTCTTGAAACCCGAGCACGCTTTATTAGTCTCAAGTCTAAAAGCAAAACTTGTTGGCTAATTAAAGACGCTGATTTAACCGACGTGCACAATCTGCAGGTTCTCCACTATTTGAATCCATAATTCAATAAGATCAGCCTTGATTTATCAGCTTAATTATGCCCTGATATTAGCAATTAAACCTCGGCTCTGAATGAAATCTCAATCAAGCGCTGATAATTGGAGTCAGGCTTCTCGTAGGTGCTCGCTATGTTTGTCATTCCGACACCGTTCGGCTCTTGTTTACCAGACAACTTTTCCTACCTGTTTGTGCCTTCTGTCTGGGGTGACTCGGTGCTCCTTTGTGCGTTCTCCCTCCATCTGTCTCGGCCGTATCGAATGTGAATACGAGCGGACAAACTCTTAAGCCAAATATGATCTAATAACGTGGAGTTCCCCGCCGCAAGGCTAGAGCTCGTAAACAAAAGTCAGCATTCCCAATTGCTTTTTGGGAACATTTGAATGTGAATTATTCAAGGCATACTCATTATTTATTTCTGGCCATTTCGTCTACATTTACTGGTTGTCCCAATGTATCCATTGTATTGTTAATGAAAAAAATCCGTCCATCGTCACTTATTTAGCGGTGCAGCTATGACGTTTTGCCATACTAAACTTGTAGGCTTTGTTTTAGGAGCCAAAGTGCTGACACGTAACATCGACAAGAACACACACACGCACACACACACACACACACACACACTTCCCGCACAGTCATGCCTCCCAACAGCTTGTGACACGACAGTGCCATGAGTCTGTTATGGTTGTCAGATGGCTTATTGTGACTGGAGAGGTCAAAATCCTGCCTTTTACAAAACGTTGTCATCGCCGGTCTCCCAGCTGGTTCTTTGATGTCTCTTTTTTTTCCCCCACAACAATTCTAAAATGCATGGGTCAAGGCTCCTCTTGTCGCAATCAAAGTAGAGAGAAACAGGTTGCCATGTTCAGATGAGCAGATGTGTGTGCATACTCTGCCGTTGACATTCCTGCAAAAAGGGGTTAGGGAACCAATCTGGCAACGGAATCAAAGAAGTCAATTTTGACAAGGCATCAGTATGTGGAGGATTTAAGCTCAAACTAGGGAATGTTGGCTGTAATTCTCTAACTATAGGATTAGTATGTAATCCTCAGAACTACATCTTCAAAAAATATATATTTAAGACTTAAAATTATATCTTTCCTTTTTAGAACATCATCATTTAAAATATTTGTAGTATTTGCCAGCCATTTAAAGTACCAGCATCTACATCCTCACTCATCCATAACGCACTACACCTTCTCACTGACACTGCCCCTGGCCGTGCAATGATTCGATGAATTAAACTGCTATGGGTTGACAGATGACACACATGACGGGTGTTACCATGGCAGACCCTCTCTGCACAGTGGTGACAGACGTGACGGGTGTTACTACGGCCGACCCTCTCTGCACAGTGGTGACACGCGTGACGGGTGTTACCACAGCAGACCCTCTCTGCACAGTGGTGGGCCCCCTCAGGTGGCTCTGCAGCCTGGCCAGCAGTCCACTGTTGTGTGGACGCTGCATTTGCTCTGTATTAATTGACAGATTGCTGTTTGTTAGACTATGCCCTTTAGTCTTACAGCAGGATCACCGTTAGTCATGCATTTGCCACTCGTCCTAGCTAAAACTTTCACTGAGGAAAGTGGTCTGACCTGACCCTGTTGGGGAAGGGTACAGTAGACATTTCCCCTCCCTCAATGCACACTAAATCCTCTTGGAGTACATGCTTCAAACACTGCATTTGCATTTTCAAGACTTTGTCCAACACACACCCCCTCATTTTTGAAGACCAATTCCTAGCGTTGCGGCATGTTTGCATGTGTCCAAACACTAAGAGCCTTTCTATTGACGCTGTCGGTATCAGCCGATGGATGTCCCTTACACGCCATGGTGTGTTTCTGACCCAGCACAGGGACAGGGAGCGGGTTTGAACATGCCGCGTTATTGGCTGCGTCTGTCTGCAGCACACTGAGGGCCGAGGCTGGGTGACTGCCAGGCAGAGGGAAGGAGGGACAATGATGCCTGGTTTTTAATCGTGGACCTAAAGATGTTGTCAGGTTCTGTGCTACAGCCACCCGGTCTTTCTGACGAGACGCTCCAGCCACAACAATGGATGCATTTCAATCACGTTCCTTCAAAGGTCATGTCTCTGACATGCAAATAGATTTGGACTGTACCTGTTTGTTTCTGGGATGGGGAACATGTAGCATTCAATTTGATCATATTGTAATACTTGCCTCAAAAAGAAAAGAAAAAAAAGCTGGGATAGCAAATTGATAGACCTGTTGATAGATCTGTTGGTATGTTTTTGTGCGGTGGCTGAGGTCAGGCTGATAACCAGCAAATGAGATTAGGGGGAAGGTGTTGGTCACGTCGTTTGAAAGTAGAGGTCTGTCTGACTCTTTCCTCGCTGTCACGCCATCTCTCTGTCTCATTTCAGAGTTTACAACTTTACTTCTTGTATTAATGTGCCACCATGGTGAAGGTGGGTGGTTGAGGGGGTGGGAATGTGGGGTGAATATCGTGCTGTTCTCTGACAGAGCAGGTCTATGCTCTTATTGGCAGCTTGTGACTCCCAACGCACGCACGCTCGCACACACGGTGCGCACTGTCGCATAGCCGGGTGAATCGCACTCATGAATTCAGCCATTGTGTTGCAAGTGAAATATTTTTATCTGAACGCCTGGCTGCTATTTATATCAGTCCCCCATAATGGCTGCTGTGCTGTGCTGTGCTGTGCTGTGCTGTGCTGTGCTGTGCTGTGACCTGCTGAAGAGGCGGTTAGCTTGCCACTCCACAGCTCTTGACCCCTTGGCTGCAGTGCTGATGGTCCAATCGGACTAAAAGTACGAGGATCACCCACTGCAGCCATTCCCAATGCCGGGTCAGTTCTCTGTATCGATCGTTTTATGTCTCTCTATGGCTTTTTACCAGCATATCTCTTCTACGGGTTGTTGGAACTGATGAGCAAAAGGGCAGTGCAGCAGTTCAAACAGTGTCCGTAACTGCAAAACAGGAACAAAGTATGTTATGCTCACACAGAGATTTGCTTTTGTCGTTGCTTGCTTGTTGCAACGCCTGAACTCTGTACTGAACTATTCAACTCTGGTATGAAGCAGATTAATGACACAATTGTTTAAACTAGTCACAAAAGTGTGGATTAATATATATTTTTTTCAAATTGCGTTTGGAAATGACTCTACCAAATCCCCTCTTCGACTAAGGCATCTACCTGGTGTTTTTTGTTTTTACTCTAGTCTGTGTTCTTAGTGTGTGTGTTGCCTTTAGCGACACCTCCTCTGACCAGCTCCCGTCCTCCCCTCACCCAGCCCTCTCTCCCCCAGCGTTCTCACCCACCTCCCCCCTCACCGCCTACCCCCCCTCTGGCTGGCCTGTAAAAGCAATGCAACTAGACAAACATGTGCAGGGCTTCAGCTGTTGAACCACCCACCTCCCCGCTGACAGTCCAGTGGACTCCACCAGTCACAGAGGGAAGCCAACACTTCCCATGAGAAACCACCACAAAGATGACGGCTCTGCTTGATACATTGTTGCTGTGGCTATGTGAAATTCAGTGATCCAGTTTCACAAGTGGATAACCTTTTACTCATCGAGGTTTAAATTGAATGTAAAAGAGCAAAATGTTCACGTTTTGAAGAACGAGAAAGACAATCGTTCCCACATTAAAATGGCGTTCACGTCAGGCTTTTGTTTGATTGGCTTTAGTACTTTAGGGTTAATGCCTGCTGGTTTGGAGAGTGTTAGAGTTGGATTACTCTATCGTCGGGCCGGGGTGTTGTTCTTCTGCCATAAGAGGTGTGTGTGTGTGTGTGTGTGTGTGTGTGTGTGTGTGTGTGTGTGTGTGTGTGTGTGTGTGTGTGTGTGTGTGTGTGTGTGTGTGTGTTGAGGAAGCAGGGAGGGTGTTATCTACAACAAGAAATCAGCAAAAAAAAAAAACAACAACACAGAAACCAGAATAGGAGGGCCGTCCAAATCCCTCTGCATGCAAATTCAGTACGCAACAATAAACATGGCAAATGAACAAGGTGGGCACGCTTTCTTTATGGCCCCCTCTCTCTGGTGTCTGTCCCTCTCCTTCCCTCGGTTCTCCCTCTTGGCTCTCTCCAAAACCCCTCCTGGGTTTGATGTGGCTTAGGGGAGGAGTTGGAACAGGGGACAACTGAAATGCTGAGTTATCTCTTGCATGCAGTGTGGTGGCGTGTGTGTGTGTGTGTGTGTGTGTGTGTGTGTGTGTGTGTGTGTGTGTGTGTGTGTGTGTGTGTGTGTGTGTGTGTGTGTGTGTGTGTGTGTGTGTGTGTGTGTGTGTGTGTGTGTGTGTGTGTGTGCGTGTGTGTGTGCGCGCAGACCAGTGCAATGTAATCCGGTGGAAATGAAAGGTGCTGCCGCACACTGGCCTGGAGATTACAGCAGGGCTCTGTCCCGCTGCCAGGACGGTCTGCTGGCTCCAAACACACGGCCCCCCACTCTCCTATACTCCTCTCTCTCTCTCTCTCTCTCTCTCTCTCTCTCTCTCTCTCTCTCTCTCTCCCCCCCCCCCCCCCCCACTGGCCCCAGCTCTCCTTTGGCCTAACCTCTCGAGGCTTCAATCATTTGTCTTTATGGGTGTCCTCTCCTCTCGCGCTCTCTGCTCTCCACCTACCTCTCCTTTCCTCCTGGCCCCTGTGCCTCCGCCCCCTCACGGTCCTATCGGGGGGGGACGGGGGACGGGGGGACTCTCGTTTAGCCCCCGCCCTCGATGTCACAGGACCTCCGCCCCCCCAAACCGGGGACAAGGTGTCTGTCTGCACCGTGCACCACACACATATGCGCTGTCTAGCTGGTGAAGTCGTACGCACTCTAGCCTGTGTGTGTGTGTGTGTGCTATCCTCTCAGGGCTCACAGCTCTATCTTTCATGGCCCTCTGCTGGAGTATTAAAATCATGGGAGCCAAAGGCTTTTTTGTCTGCCTCACTGCTTCTCACTAGTTACATTGCCTGTTCTACTCCTTTCTCTGTGCAACGGCAAAAAAATATATATATATATATATATATATATATATATATATATATATATATATATATATATATATATAGTGACAAGAACCATATGAAGGGAGCGCTCCAGTCTATTCAACTCTTCGCCTGAGGCCAGTCGTAGCAGGCCACGTTCCACTCTCCTTCCTCTCCCTGTAATTGAACCGTCTCCGTCTCTCTACCCCCCGTGTGCTCCACTCAGGGCTGGCTGTGCGAGCTGCTCCGCTGGAAGGAGGACCCGTCCCCGGAGAACCGCACGCTGTGGGAGAACCTGTCCATGATCCGCCGCTTCCTGAGCCTGGCGCAGGCCGAGCGCGACGCCATCTACGAGCAGGAGAGCAACGTGGGGCAGCAGCAGCACCACGCCGACCGGCCGCCCCACCTCATGCACGTCTCCACCGACCCGCTGCAGGTGGGCCCCGCACGCTCGCACACGCACGCATACACGCACGCACACACACACACACACAAACACACACACACACAACGAGGCAATACCAACTGTGATATATGTGCCCACAGACCCCAACTCTGATGTTTATGTCGGCAGACCCACTACAGGTGAGAGAGCACCCACCCACCCACACACACACACACACACACACACACGCAAAAAAAATGTATCTTAGCAAAACCAAATAGCTTGTATCAAGCCACTATATTAATATTTCTTGTACAGCAGAAGCTTTAATGATAAGTGAAACTGAACTTGTTTTTTGTTGTGTATAATCTGTTGAATAGATCTGATAGACTTTATTTTTATATATATTGTTTTTTACACACGCTTTGCTAATCGAGAATATATAAATAGTTTGAAGTTGTTACTTTTAACAAAAACATTGTTAGCCTTTAACTTATTTTTTTAATTAGATTAGGCTTTTGTAGGACATCTGGTCCTTAGGTGTAAAAAAAATTTTGATTAACACTGTAGTTAAGTTCAACAATACCTCTGTTAAAAAAGAATGGAACCTGAGTTGTTAATCAGCTACTTGGTTTCTGAGAAACACATGGCTGGAATTATACAAATTAATGCTTAATACAAATTAACTCGTATACTGTATAAACAAAGTAATACAAAGTTTTAACAAGCTTTATTGACAAATGTTTTTTTTGTACAGATTTACTGTTAATTTTAAAGTACCTACAATTGGTAAGGCTGGTATTTACGTTCTTATTTAGGATTACTTAATAGTTTACGGTGTTATATTTTCTTTGTAATAGTTAGTAGTTGTATACATCTAGATTAAACTAGATATAGTAGCACTAAATATAAAATATGAATTATTTTATAAAACATTCCTATTGAAATATGGGTACTTTTTGAGACCCTTTTTTTGTCCTGTGACAATTTGCACTATTATAGGCTCCTTGACTTATGCTGGTTAACCTGCGCTTATTAAGGCTCTGAATGTATATTTACTGCTCTAAAAAGGGATGATTACAGAAAGCTTATCAGCCAGCTGCATGGCTGTCCTCAAAGTGCTGTTCTCTAAACTTCATTATGAAACGCCCAATTGACAAGGTCTGAGTCAGACATGGAAAACACACACACACACACACACACACACACACACTTAGTGTGGTCAATAGGGAACATGAGTTGCCCACTCAGCCCCCTCTCCAGATAAACAATGAGACATTTTGGGAGTAACGTGTCATGTGTTTATACTAGCTGGATACAGACAGCAAAGACGAGGCCATCGATAGCGTTCCCACACCATGACCAATCGGTGTCCATCACCACACGAATTGTGAACACATTGACTTCATTTGTCGCTGTCTGTCAATAACATTTGAATGGAGTCTGATAAGCAAGAACGCACAGTTAGCCTGTGAATTCCCAGGGTGTGTACTAGTGTATACAATTTTGTTTATGGGATCCTGTGTGTGTGTGTGTGTGTGTGTGTGTGTGTGTGTGTGTGTGTGTGTGTGTGTGTGTGTGTGTGTGTGTGTGTGTGTGTGTGTGTGTGTGTGTGTGTGTGTGTGTGTGTGTGTGTGTGTGTGTGTGTGTGTGTTTCTGGTACTTCTACCCCCCACAATAAAATACAATCTTCACCCAAAAAAAATCATATCTGGAAAACTGATTACATTCAATAAGATATTACGGGGGAATTTCCTCCCTCAAAGCGCCTGTTCTCTACACAGTGGACCCATTTTTTTCCTGTGCAACTCAATTGATTTTAATGAAAGGCCTTAATAAGGCGCCGTTAAGTGTTCACTGATAACATCGGCGTCTCCTGTTTCTCTCCCACCCCCAGTCTCAGGCCCACCAGCCTCCCCAGCAGCAGCAGCACCAGCACCAGCAGCACCACCAGCCCCCCATGTCCCTGCAGCACTCTTCCCAGCCCCTGATGCCCCAGCAGCCCATGCAGCAGCTGCAGCATCTCGACATGGGTCCCCGGCTGCCCCCGCGCCAGCCCTCTACCGCCTCCCCGGCCGAGACGGAGGACGAGGGCATGCGCGTTGGAGGCCCCAAAGCCCGCACAGGCGGGGGCAAGATCTCCCTGGAGGCCCTGGGCATCCTGCAGAGCTTCATCCAGGACGTGGGCCTCTACCCCGACGAGGAAGCCATCCACACGCTGTCAGCCCAGCTTGACCTGCCCAAGCTCACCATCATCAAGTTCTTCCAGAACCAGCGCTTCTACGTCAGCCACCCGGCCAAGGGGCCCAAGGAGCCCGGCAGCCACGCCAACACGGACCCAACCCACACCACCACCAGCAGCAGCAGCAGCAGCAGCAGCCCAGCCTTCGAGGAGGAGCTGTCGGACTTCCGGGAGAGCGGCGAGCTGCTGAAGGAGCTGGACAATGGCACGCAGACCAACAACACCATCTTCTCCATCAAGATCGAGGAGCACCTGGCCCGTGCGGAGGCCCAGGCAGAGGCCGAGCGCGAGGCCAAGGAGTAGAGCCCGCCCCCCAGCTGGCCCCTCACTGTGCTGACAGAGACGCTCCCCTCCAAGCCTCTGCTGAAAGGTAGTGCTCTGGCCAGCGCAGCGCAAAAGCACTGTGGAACGAGAGCAAGGTTTTTATATAGGTGCGGAGTCATGAGTGAACGTGTACAAGTGATGTCTCGATGTCACTTTGCAGACTGAACACAGTGCTACTGCTCTCACACTGGAACACCCATTTCCATAGACTCAGTAATACGCAAATGTGTTACATTTATTTTATTTTGTAAAACTTGTATTATTCACTGTAAAGACTGATCATTTAAATAACCTGCACAAAAAATATTCTTAGTATGTTGCCGTGGATATTTGCTGACTGCACTCAATGTCTGTTGTTTTACACTGATTAACTTTTTTTCTTTGAGCTACTGATTTAAAAAAAAAAAAAAAAAGTCCCCCTTGAGTTTGATAGGACTTTGGTAGATGTTTATGTATGTGACGATTTTTAAATGCATATGAAATCAAGGACCAAGTGGATGACAAGGCCTTAATGATGAGGTACCAGGTCTGGAGCCTGCTGGCAGATGAGTTATTCTTTTTAAAAGCGCAAAATGTGATTATGGATCACTCAAACTCTGGAATGCAAATGCACCCCAGGTGTAATTGCTGAGAATAGCTCAATCTTTACACGTTGTGTTAGGGGAAAAAATATAAATATATATATAGACATATTAACTGTAAAAAAAAATACAGTCTTAAAGAAACTATGCCAACAAATGCCTTGTACTATATGGCACTGCCGATGTTAGATTATTTTGCAAAACCTTTGTCACTGTAACCTTCTGAATTGCCACAGTTAGAAATGTGAATCACAAACTGTTCGTTGTCCTACGTTATTTATTTGCAGATCATGCAGTGTTTCTGATGTAATTACTTTTTTCAAAGTTTATGTTACACAGCGCTTTTTTAATTTGCCTGATCCTTTTCTATTTATAAATGTAATTTTGATGGGCAGTAAAAACAAAGTGTCTTAACGTTTTAAATGGAAAAATGTGCTTTAAAGGTTGCCTATAAACAGTGCTGTATGTCAAGAAACTCATGCTACAAGCTTCACTATTAATGTTGTATGCAATTTATACTATCATGCAAATAAGTTTAGGTAAAATTACTAACTTATAGAACACCTTAGAGAGAAAAACATATGCAATCTGTGTGAAAATTGATGTCTGCAATGTGTCTTCCTTTGGTTTACAATCCAATTCAAATGCTATTCCTGTATAAACATTATGTATAAAAAAGTGTTTCTTTTTTATGAGTTAATTTCAATGAGAACACCAGTTATTTTGTTACAACTGACTGTTTTATAAGTGTTTCTCGCTTTCTTTCTGCAGAAATGTTCTAACTAGGAGTGGTTATTGATTGTTAACAACACAATTAAACTGTTTGTATTGTACCCTGATTCATTGTATTAATTTGACCAGACTTCATGTGAAAAGGAATTTTATTCCAAATAAGGACACAAAAGTCGTTTTGAAAATAACTACTCAGAAAGAAGTTTTGGTCAAATTAGTGATGAGCACCAACGAAACACAAAGTTTGTAATAATTGTAAATATTGTACCTTATAAATAACTTTTTTGTGTGCGCATAGAGCCACCGTACAAATGGAACCTTTCAACAGCATTATGTTATGTATATTCCTATCAGAAAATCCATGTCTTTGCTTCCCTTATACAGTCTCACTCCCAATGCCGAGTGTCTTTGGATCAGTAAAGTAAAATGAATTGATGGGAGGTGTTTAACACCTGTAATAACGAAGGTCTCTACAGGGAGGTTACGTGTTAAACAGCACAGGTGTCCTGACCTCTCCCTGAACCCCCAGGTGAAGCCAACCGCCTGTCTATTCCACAAGGAAATTACCTTCACCTGTTCACACCCTCGGATATGTGCCAGCCCGTCTGGGCTGCTATTTCTTCATGTTTTGACTTTTTTTTTTCCCCAATAAAAAGCCAGAGTGTAAAAGTGTGTGTGTTCCAAGAAAATCTGAAATGTACAGGTATTACACATGCATGCAATATTTGTAGATCCCACTTAGAAAGGCATGATCAAGTTCTGTGTTATAGATATGCTTTGAAGACAGTTGATCAATATACAGCACGCAGGTAAATACACAATACATGATTAAATTCTTGATGGCACAGATTTTAGCATTTATGAAGAATTTACCTCGACTGATTAGAAAAGGTAAAAGCGCCACCAAACACATTCTCAACTCAAGTCCAACCTGTGTAATTGAATGGGAACTCCCATCATATAATTCCACTTCATTATGGCTGTTTTCAGAGGGCTCTAGCATGTTTGCCTCAGCCGCTGAGTTTGTTTGTATAAGCAGATGCTTAATACTTCCCCATACTGATAGTCAGACTCCAGCTCGTTATTACTTCTGGCCTCTCTTGAGCAGGAAATTACAGAAAAGTTTAAAGGCATGTCTTATTTCAGTCAACCAGACATAATACGTCGTTTATAAAAGGGATAAGGTACTGGTAATCCTATGGAGGAACCACTAGGCCATACATATTTTAACTGATTAAATTTGTGGTTTTAAACTTAGCACTTGTAGCTAAAGATGCTAGGGTACCGCATATCTGGCCAACTAAGACCATTACTAAATACATTGTTGTAGGGAAGTCAGTAACATAAACCTCGTGTGTAAGTGTTGGTTGATCATCTATCAGCAAACCATTTACACATCAACCCATGCATATGCTGTATTTAAAGGCCTAGTGGTACTGATTTATTGGCCAATGCCTTGGAAATGTTTCTGCAACGTTTACCTTCAGATTAATAGGGACGTTATACTCACTTTGCTGCACAACGCAACGGCAGGTCTGGCTCTTCCCACGAGCCCTTGGGACTGTGCAGTAAATCAAACAGGAAATGCAGCAGAAAGAATAATAAAGTTATTCTAATGATAGCGATCTCCGCAGAATCGCCCAGCGTAAATCAAGAAGTTCTCTGTGTTCTGCAATGGCAAATAGTCGGAAGCTTGAAACCACAAAGAAGTATGAAATATAAGGTTAGTGATTTGCTCTATCTTCCAGATTAGAAGAGACCAGATTATACAAATCAGACCATTCAGTATATTAAACAGACTTTTACAACACATTATTCTGAGCAACTTTATGCTCACATTATAAATATGTTAATGCTACAAAAAAAGTGTAGGCTACTAGGACACATCATTATTTTATCATAATTATTTTAATACCATACTTTAATTTTGTTTTCCGGGTATGTTTCTCAACATATTTTCAGCCGAATGATATTGCATATATTCCGAAATATGCAAAGAAGCACTGGTTTGTGTGAAATTAAATGTTACCATAATTGTAAACAACATCCAGCTTTACAAGGGTCACATCATGCAGCTCTTGTCTTTATCACCTCTAATCCAATGTCCACTTTGGATATCTAGTCCTGGCCATGAAAAAAAAAATCTAAATCAAAGATGTTTATCATTTGGACAGACACCTCTCCCTCAGACTGGCTGCCCTGTTATCGGCCTCTGGGCACAGACAAAGCCACTTTTGTTTGAGGTGGGAAGCAGACATAACAAAATAACATAACATAACATAATGGCTCCACACTACTGAGGCGTTTCACCTCGGTCTTTACAGCTCATGTTGATCGGTCTGGATTGTGTAGAATGGGCAGGAAGATATCTTGAACTCAAATGAAACAACAGCTTCCATGCATAGCGAATGCCACAGTCGTTTGAAGTGGGACTTACACTTGTCGTAGTGCTTCCATAGTTTAATGTAGAAGCTAAAATCTGAATGCACGTGATCATGGTATAATATTACGCCTATGCATAGTATTCTAAATAAGTCCGGAATCAGTGCACAATTCATCACAAACCAACACATCACAGCTCTTGCAGTAAACAGTAGGCAATACGCATACAGTTAAAGGTGTAGTGTTTCCAAATTAACATAGCCATAGTCCATCCTCATGTGGAACTACCAGGCAATCTGTTGCATCTCTTTAATCAAGAAGGTAAACCAGGGTCAGCTGGGCATTGTCCCTAGATCAGATGAGGTTGGTTAAACTCTTCCATTTTTATGCTAGAGAACGACACATTTATTACTGTACTGGACACTCAGATAGGCAGAGCGAAAGAATTGAGCTGAAAATCAAACTATTTACTGATTCTCTGGCTTGTTGTTCGTTTACGAGGAATTTTGTTCAAGTGGCCTCTTGTTATCTGAAGTACTCATTGAACCCATTTTCATTTTCTAAACCTGTCTCCCTACTTTCATATTAAAGCAATAACTCATCGATGAAAAACACCATTCGGAGCAGCCACTTCTTACAATGGCTCCACTTATGCAGTGACCAAAACAGACTCAACACAACCAGACGTAACACTACAATACCAGGCCATTGGCTTTATTGGTATGAAAAGTGCTTGACAGCTTATCACACAAATTGTGGTATCCTCACTGTTCCGATTTCCCTGTTTTACATTGACGTTGTAGCCTGTTGTCTCCCGATGTATGCACTTTCAAAAGTTAGGCCTGTGGACTTCAAATTTGGAGAGTATGTAAAAGAAATGCATTCTTCCAAGGGTTCGTCTAACCCTATCTTTAAAAACAAATGTATGGTGTTCAACCAAGCTCTTTTTCCTCCTTTGATTATTATTATGACAGATGGAAAATGGTAGAATGCCTAAAAACAGTGCACAGGATGCAAAGAAGTGCCCATGGTGTAGATGGGAAGTTGTGTAGAAAAAACACTTGCTTTGACACCATCTATGACCCTTTACCTATTGTGCTCGAGTGGCAAAAATAAAATATATATTCTTATTATTATTTTTAAAGTGTTGGTTCAGAAACACAAGACTTTCTTTCTGTAGAGTAATTTTGCATAGCTGTTCTGCATATTTCTAAGACATGTGAA
>JAPMUY010004536.1:140000-317176 GCA_026901105.3 Galaxias olidus
CTCTCATTTTAAACCCTCATTATGACCTCTCCACTGGGTCTCTTCACCTTCTTTTTAACCTAAAGATAATTCAATTACTGTAAGAGCCTGGAAGATGCCACCAGATTTGTGGGGGCACATTATTGTTATTAGATAATTTGTGTAATTAGGATTCTGCATAAATAGTTTTGTGCATGTCTTTCGGCAATGTTGACTGTATGTTGGTCTGCGTATTTGAATATATTATATATACAGTAAATATACAAACACATACATATAAATACATGTTTATGCTAACCATGTATTACATAATATTTCTACTCTTCCCCAGGGATATGGGTGTTTTATCTAGCAAGTTACTGTAACTAACTATATGTCTCAGTGGCAATCAATCTCAATCTACTCTATTGGTCAATTATGGCAGTACTCCGTATTATTATTCCACCACATATTATACAGTAGCTGGTTTAGATACATATATAGTCACATACATACTGCACTTCAATTCATATTTTATTCCTGCCTAAAATTCACAAGATATTTGAAACTTCCTCAACGTGTGTTTTGAAAAAACTGCACGGAGATGTCCCATAACGACTTCCTCCTTGGACCTCCTTCTATTCCCAGTACAATGTAATAAGGCCATGGTCAAGCCTCATCTCCCAGAGACAGATTCAAGCTCCATTTATTAGAGATTGCTTTTAGTCTAATTCAATAAAGGCTTTTTTTACTCACTTATTTCCATGGTGAAATGTGCGCAGAGGAAAACCATGACAGCATTTCCTTTATTAGCCGTAATAATAACCATAATAACAATAACGACATTAAAATCCAATCATCCGAAAGATCCCATTCTCAATGTCACTGTGGCACAGAAAATGCGGATTTGTTCTGGACATGCTTTTATCAGTTTATAAAATAATCGGATGCCAAGCATTTTAGGTACAGACAGTGTCGTAAAGGACTTTCTTTTGGATAAAATAAAAAAACTGTAATATACATGATCATTTTAAAGTACCACAATCAGCCCTAAAGAAAATAACAAAGTAAAAAATGTCAGGATATTCTCACAAAAATGCTTGCACCTTTGTATTTTCTGATCTTTTCAAATATGAATGCTAGCTGGAGTATGTTTCACTTTTGCAAAGAAAAACAAGCAAACCAAAAAACACCTTAAATAAAAACAGTACAAAGGGAAGCAGAGCGATTAACAAGAGAGAGACTTCAGGATCATAACCAAGGAGATTGAGAGAGGTAAGGAGACAGCTTCACTGTCAGATCCATTTTCCATCACTGGAGGCCAACTGGCTATCAAGATGGCGGCACCGCCACCGGAGCTTAAGGGAAGAACTTGGGCTCCGGTGATCTACGGAGCAAGCAGAGCCTTCCCTGTATGCCCTGTGAAAATAAATATTTGAATATTCTCCGGCGCTCCTTAACCAGCTTAAATTGGATCATTTCATTGCGCCGCTCGCCCATGCCAAAATGCCAAAAGAGTGTGGGTCTTGGCGAGCCTCTCGTGCCCAGGCTCCCCACCCCCCTCCCGGCTCGGCCCACCCCCTTGCACTATCTGCTGACACAGAGTTTGCCCCCGGGCCTTCGCCGTTTGCCTCGGCCACCCCCCGCTGTTCGCGCTGGCACATGGTGGCTTGCCCCAACACTCCAGTCAGACAAGTGGCCAGCGGGTCATAGAGAGCAGTGACGTCACTAGCACATCTACCAAGTTACATCCCATTACTGGTTTGGAAATTCTCTTTACAGTGTGCAACCTAAAAATAATATAGAGGAGTAGAGCACGTTCAGAGCAACATTCCCTGTGTAACATCTCTACAAATTGTCCAAAAAACATATGTGGCCATCTATATGGCTTTGTTTCAAATAAGCTGATATACAACTTTACTTACTTTGCGTTGAGTTTCTTTCAGGGTGAAACTAGTTCGAACAATATGACAGTTTCCTTCTGTCAAGAATCAGCTGGTCGGCTACCATCTCAGATGAATCTCTTACACTCAGGAAACTACAGCCTGCAAAGGCACAAAAGCTGTTTGCAGTTATGCTTGCAGTTTCACAGTTGCAAGCATAAATTAGTTATCCAGGCCTAAACTGTTTCAGTAAGGCTTCTTTCACCGTATCACTGCTTCCCACTCTGGATTCAACCTGCTGTCTCTTTTAAGACTAACAAGGTAGTGATTGAGTCGAGCAAACTGCTCATTCTAGGCTAAGTATTTTTGCAAAATAACAGTTTTGAGGAATCCAAATTTCATGGGTCGAGACATTTTCTTAAAGTTTCTACACAACTTTGCAAGGACTTTTTCTTATTCGGACTTGCACCTGCATAATTAATATTTAGTGTAACTACTTTGAAAGTAAAGATTTACATGACCTTTAATTACGTCAATGCCAAGCTTACATTTATCTGTTTTCCCAGCTCTTCCTTTTTTACACTCCACTCATCAGACGGGTTTCATCAGTTGTCTATAATTGGCTCATTAGAGTTCTCCTAATTATAGTGATCAAAGAATCTTCCTTCCATGTCAGAAAAACTCTTTGTTCCTCCGTTTTGGTCTTGTTTATTAATCCTCATCAAATATTACATCAGAATGAAACAGTTATACTGTAAGTGATGGTTGTTCACCAAATGAAACCAGAGTATGGTTATTATTGCTGACCACTATCTATTTAAGGAACCATGACATGGCATTAATAAAAGAAAGCAGGCTGGTCACCTCTCTCCTTCAGCGTCCACTTTATCTATTTTCACCTCTGCCTTTTACGTAATGGTGCCGTGTTTTTGTTGGGTGCTTAAAAGGCGGCACTGTTGAAAAACGACTTAATGGCCTTTTCTTACAGTCTCCCTCTCCATGCACGACAGAGAGACCTGAACAGAAGAGGAGAAGAGCATTTAAATGTGACACTTGTGCCGACTAATTTCATTTTATTTTTTTACCCATGTGTACTCATGAAACTGTGGGGGAGCAGGACGTAATGAATATTACACTGTCTGTTCTGGCCAGATTCTCCCTTCCCCCTTTCTTCGCTTTCTTTATGTCTCTCTTTTTTTCGCTCTCTCGCCATTGCAGCTGCAGCGTCCTCTGGGTTGCCGGCTAACCAGATCAGGTGCTAAATTTACTAATTGAATAATTTCACTAGGCCCCACAATGGGGCCTTTGAAAGAGTCTGCTCTTTGTCTCTGTCCCCGTGTGACTGAAAGTGGTACGGCCTTTTAAAGGAGAGACTTCTACAGTAACTCTAAACAGCACAATGTGGATGTACTATACCGATACTTGGCTCACAGTGCCAACTGTATCTGTGCTCGAAAACAAATGTGTTTTCATCACCCTCACCAGTAGCAATGTGTAATGGAATCTGTTTTTGAAAGGTTTATGACAAAAATCACAGGCATGTTGGTCATATAACATTGAGCTACAGTAGGCGGGAAATGCAACCAGGACCACCAAAATATTTTACTGTTATAAATATAGAAATAAATATGTGTAAACTGTATCTCTAAATCCATTGTCAAATATGATCTTCATGAAATGACACATAGCTGAAAGGTTTGCTGACCAAATGTGCAAAATGTATGTGCATAATTTATGTCTCGCACGTCAGCTCCTTTAAGGCACCCAACCATGTACATGGGTCAGTTGGGAAGTCGGAGGTCCAGATTGGCAAGATTCTACTGTGCTCTCCCCTTTCCTACCAACCCGAGGGCTAACTGTCACAGGACTGTAACTACAATGACACCTGCAGCTTCCGGCCCTCTAAGCCTTTATAAGAAAGTGTCCTTTGAGGAGGCCATTTGACGTCCTTTCTTTGTAATTCACGCCACTGCCGGAGAGAATCCGTCTTTTAAAATCCCTCGAAGCCTTGAGCGCTCGAACAACTTTCTGCCGACTTTACCAGTTGCCTTTGTGCCACTTCTGAGCTGGAGGCACATAGCCACCGCTCCCCGTTCACAATCCATCACTCCCAGCACTGGAGGAACGTGGAACGAAACCATTGTGAAAGATTGATCGCCTTTGGCACCCCGCTGGCCTTTCGGCTAGCCCAGAGTCGTGCGTTCCCAATTCCCTGGGCTTAGGCTAGCCTCTGGAGCTCCCCTAACGCAGCTTGTAGTGCTCCAAACAGACCGGCGGATATCTACAGTTTCTTTCTCTCCACTTTCTAAACTTTTGACCAAATTTCCCCCAATTTAAGATTGACCTTTCTGATCCTCCTTTGTGCGGCTAGCAAGATTACGTGAGTGGGGCGATGCAAAGCAGAGGCCGATTGCCAAACGCCTGACTGTCGAGCTGCCTGTCCTGGACTGCTCAAGCCCGAAACCTCCCCATGCCATCCATCCCCAGCTCCGGCCTGCGCCAGTCTATATGACTTATGGAGTTTGGGCCCCACTAGTGCCAATCCCACTTAGAGTGCAGTTTTCTGATAAACAAAAGCACATTCAAGCTTTAGCTTCTCATTTCACACTATGTGCTTTGGCTGCAGGCAATGCTTTCCTGGAGTCCCTGGCCTAGAGTCCAAAGAATGGCTCCAGTTGGCTTTCCTTAAAAAAAAAAGGGGAGGCGCTACATGTGGAGGATTAGGCTCCATCTTTCATCCTCCACGCTCTCTGCTCGCCCTCTTCTACCGGAGCCATCAGTGCTCCCCATGTGCTAGTGAACCAGCCCCGTGGACACACACACACACACACACACACACACACACACACACACACACACACACACACACACACACACACACACACACACACACACAACCTGTTCTTACTTTTTCCCATAAACTCACCTGGCTCTCCCTCTCCCTTCTTCCTGCCTACAGGAGTCCTTCCCTTCAGCCGGGGAGACACACACACACACACACACACACACACACACACACACACACACACACACACACACACACACACACACACACACACACACACACACACACACACACACACACACACACACCATTTTCAAAGCTGGATTACAACTTTTAGTTTGATGCGGGGGTGGGCATTATTCCTGGCTACTGTAGGAGTGAAACCAAGCAACTTTGACAAAAGCTGTAGTGTTGAGATTCAGAATACTCTTCAGTTGATAGAAAAAGTTCTCAGGGAAATTTTACATATTTATTTAAGCCACGGTGTGTCTGAAACCTGGCAGATATGTGTTGCTGTGTTGTACATATGGCGCTTCGATCGGAGCTTGCCTTATCAACTGTAAATTTATTCAATTTTAGAGGTGTATGTCTTGAATACACTTAACCTGCTGAGTGTGAACAGTGTGCCAGATGGATATGGATACGAATATGAAAAAAACATGATTCTTAATGCTCCCTCCATTAGAAATGTCTCAGTTCAGATCTGAAGGCATGTGGCCTCTGTCGACGCCCTTTGTCTCCACCTCTGCCGAAATATCAGAGTGGTTATTAGCGATGTGCGTGAAACGCTAGCCATGACGCGGGGCGACCCTCAGGGCTTTGCCTGTCTCAAGGAGCAGATGTGCCACCCACTCGCAACAGTTGTACCCTACCCACTATGCCCTTGTGGGAGATGGTGGGCTAGCTGCGGACTGAAGATGATACCTCACTTAACTAGCTCCCATGTCGGCTGGAGGGAGGCAACAGCCCTTTGTGCGGATGGTGAAATAAGCGGGTGGGAGGGGGTGCAGGAAGAAAAATGTAAATGGAGGGAGTGAATAGCACACATATTTAGAGGATCAATATTTACAGAAATGTCTTTGCACAAGACCACACCTGCTGTATCGTTGTACAAAGTTGAGCAATAGAGTAAATAAGAAGAAGATCTCTGCAGCAGATTTGGTTGACTTTTTTCCCCAAAAAATCAAATTAGAAACTTGATGAAATTATCAAGTCATTAAAATATGTGGCTGCTTTCCCCACAGTGTTGCAATAAAGAACATATTAAAACTATAGAACTAACAATGAAGAGTTTAGAGGTTCATTTCCTTTACCATTTCTTAATTCTTAATGAGGAGTTTGGTTTACTCATTGCTTTTGCAGAAAACATGCATTGTTATTTTATGGAAGTTAATTCTTTATTTTCTCTTTGATATAATAGTTCCCGTTTAATTGCTTTTTAATGTAGTCAGTAGACTATAATAATGCTGAAAAAACTACTTTGGGTTTAATTTGTCTAATTTCCATTTGGAATTTGCAAATGTTATTTTTACTATTTTATTTAGCTCCAACTATCATATTGATCTGTCATTTATTCATGTTTGCATGTAAGGATTTAAATTGTAATTATGTAATTTAGTTTAACCACATGTATTAAACATTATAATTTTTTATTTCTTTTACAATAGGGAAGCTGTCTGAAGTCACAGCAAGTCACAGCTTGACTCTCCATGTTGTCAGCTTTGGGGAAAGATATACATTGTTGGTGTTGGGACTAAGTGGAATGAACTGTGTTGCCACCAAAATCAACAATCTGCCCAGACTGACTTTGCACCCAAATTCAACTGTCAATACATTGAGTCAATATGGGTTTATCTGTGTTCAGCTCCTCAACCTTCTGTCAACCCTCTGTACCCAGACAGTGTCTGGCTGCCCACCTGTCCATTTATCACATCTTGGTTCAATTTGTACTTTTTCTTTTTTACCAAATCTTTTACTTTTGACCTTTGACTGTCATTCATTTTAACATTTTAAGAGAATGATTTGTCTGAGCATGGTTTGGATTTTATCTGTACGGGGGCATCAAAAGAGCATATGTATGCACGTGAACATGGATCAACAGATTTTGTTATGTTGTGTAGCTGATTCAGGTGATTTTGATGTTTATATCACAATGGTGCACGATTGTTTAGTTCAGGTGTTTCCAACTTCTATAGGGAATTCTATAGGGTTGAGGGTTGGATCTTTACTGACTTGTCAGTTACTGGTCTGGCACTCATAACGGCAGAACGTCTTTAGCATAACTGTGTAAGAAAACGGAGTAATCAGGTTCTTTTAGTATGTATTATTAGGTTGTAAGACTGTATTCAGTATGACACAGAATGCAAGCACTGACAAAGGGAACATTGCTAGTTTGTCAGTGGACGCAAATATATGATCATTTCAACAGTATACCCACTGAAACCACGTTAGCTAGCCTTCAACCATATACTAACTGTTACAGTTCACCCTGGGTGAAATTCTTTCCCTCAGCCCATGGCATGTGCTAGGGGTTATTGTCAGGCCTTGCAATACATTGGCCTGCCTTTTCTCCATAGCATTTGAAATGACTATTTTTTACAGGTAATATATAACGATAACTTCTGAAGCTTCTCTTCTATCTCCCTTCCCTCTTTCACCTCACCTCTCTTAATGGAAATAAGAGCAGGATGGGAAGATTCCCACCAAGTCTTAAAATCCACCATGTGTTTCTCCCGGAGGGTAAAAATTAATTCCTCCTCGTCATCCTCCTCCTCCTTTTCTTCGCCAAGGTGCAGCATCCTCCTTCTTTCTCTGCAATCCGAATGAATACAAGAGAATGAGAACCTTTCCTGCGGGGATCCATTTTATATACTATTTCATCCACGTTTAAATCCTCCGATAGATGCGGATATAAATGCCTTCGCAGGGTAGTTTCAGAATAAAGAGGGATTATTTTCCAAAGATACTAATATTAGTCTTTTGGCACAGGGTAATATAAATATGAAGTATAGGCCTGGAGATGCCTATAGATACTGATATTTAATCTAGGATAAAAGCAGTGTGTTGGACAGGAACAAGGAGAGCTTGTAGAGTATTCTGTTTTCTACGTACCTATGTTATCCGATGTGCACTTTGAACCCTTCTAGTAAATAACTAATCAGTAACAAAAATAAGCTTTTTGCAAACGAGTAAAAAAAAATGATTTAAAATGAGAAAAGAATAAACAAGCCTGCATTACTGTGGATGAGATAATCAACAAAAATATGAATAACTAAAAGTAATTCCATATTTCGATAATTTTAAGATTTACACTTAGTTTGAGGCAAAAAGAAATAAGTGTTTGGGGTCTCTATTAAAGTTAGTTAAAAGTTGCTTGTACCTGTCTTCTTTCCAAAACCTTTGCAATGTAGGATACTGTTATGTATTTTTCATTCTCTATAATGTTCATTCAAATTCCACTTCAATGGAGATTATTTAGTAATACATGAATAGATAGGTTTTAAAAATAACATTATCATTCATGTATGACATGAGAAAATAATTACAGCCGTCACATCTCAACTCTGTGTAAGTTTGTTACTGTTCGTAAAGCTTACTTGGATCATCCCTGACCGGATTCCCGGTACACAAGCCCTACACTTGCTAAACCCTGGCTTTTATTTAAGAATCCTCAAGATATGCTTTTGTTATCTTACCTTTATTAGGCAGTGTATTGTTTCTAGGACTGTCATTTTATAAAGAGCCGTACAGATTTCCATTGCCAATGTAGCTCTTTCAGAATCTGTAAGGCCTTGATTGACAGCTGTATGAAAGGAACTGTGGGGATTTTTGCGCTTGCCCTTAATCTCTCAAACTGATGGTGGGAATGCAACCCAAATCCAATTATAAGCAATGTGGGACTTTAGCTTCTTTGAGAAAACATACTGGAGAAATTATGATGGTTATCTGGTTGCAATCTTTGTCTTAATACATCCAAAAATGGTTAAGAACATGATACGTAAAAGAGTAGATTTTTTTTTTCTATAAAAATATCAATTACATTTGACAGTATGGATCTGCAGTGTTGAATATGAATAGCATTACATAATGTACTTTTATTATTTTAATAATGTATTTAAATTAATACTATAATCTGTAATTTAAAACAAATAAATCATTTTACAGTGAACAGTTAAGCCTGTACATAAGGTTTAGAACTATGAACTCGTTTAAAATATGTTCTTGATAAACAGATTTCTGTAAAGTATTTAAGTTGATTTTATATGTAAATGGATCAATGATGCTAAGTGTCTAAAATACGTAACCCACTGCCTGGATTTACTGACACAAAACCTTATTAATTTTAATCCCAGTTTTTGTGAACATGTTTAAGAACATTCATGGTACAACTAATCTATGATTACAAAACATCTCAAAACTCAATGAACCCAAAAACTAAGATTATTCAAATCACTCTTAGTGTTGTCATACCATAGTGCCACCATGTAATCTCAATGGTGTATTTATCTGTCACATGTAAATAAGCACTGCAGCTACAGTGTGGGATGATGAAAACTTCAGAATGCTTTGCTTATTTAAATCATTAAATATTAATCACAGATTAAGCCCTTAATACCCAATGGATTGCCATTTTAGAATGCAAATACAATAGTTCCCTTGGTCTTTTCTTTAGTGAAACCTCATGGCGTCGCAGGAATCAGCCACATGTTTTGGTAGTGAAAGAAAGACAGGAAAGGATAGAACTGTAATCCCTATCAATGCACTTTAGAAACCACCTTCTCCCTAAAATGTGTGACTAATGGGCACAAATCTGCGGCTTTAGAAGCCATCAGCAAGGACTGCTGGGGCTGTTGTTCCGCCATTCACCGCACAAACGTAATAAAGCCGTCCCGTTTGTTTCTACCATTGCTCCAGTCTTTTTGTGAATCCGCTGAGCAAATGTACCTTGAGGTCTTGTGTTGGGTTTCTCTTTTCAAGAGGTGCATTTTTTCCTCGCTGCCTGGCCTGCGTGCTTAGCGGTGCCGTAATGACATTAAAACACGAACACTTAAAGGGCTTTCGGCGGGAGCTGCATTGTCTGCCGTAAAGGCTTCCAAAAAGGAGCTTTTATTATGTTGTGGGATTTAATGCCAGTGTGTGTTACCTGATAACATTAAGGCAGAGCTGGGAAGCAGGACTATTCCCAAACTGGCAAAGCTTCAAGAATATTGACCACCAACAGGATTGCATCTGATGGGACCATCTTTATTCATGGGCTTGGAAAAACCTGATTATATTACAGAATTATATCCGGGGAGGTGCAATTCATTAGCTCTGATTTCTCTTTAATTAGTATTGGAGTACACGGCTACCTTAGCAGTGCTGGGCTACATACATGCAGTTTTTTTGTCCCTGGCTGGCCGGATGGTAGAAGAAAGAAAAATAATCTATTGTTTAGAACCCTTTAGGTGACGTCTGGGCATTGGTGCGTCTTACATGTGGTATGGGTCTTAGTGGTGGGCTTCCATAGGTCTTTAACTTGGTATACACTTAGTTTTCACTTTGGCTAACACCGTCACACTTCAACATTTTGGAAAACTTCTATTGGAGGATTTTCTGAGTGATTTTTTGGCAGGTGCGATTTTGTGCATCCAAATCCATTTACAGTGATGTTTTCACTGTGACAGTTGAGTACACTTTTGGGAAATGAGGTGAATGAAACCTATAAAATGAAATTTGCTTCCACCTGAATAGGTAATTCGTTAAATCCATAAAACTAGTGTTTTTTTTTTTACAACAGTATTTCTGGGAGAAATAATGACAGTGTTTCGGTGTTGTTTGATCATCTTTAGCAAATTTGAATGCCGAATTTGTTTTGCAGGTGTTGCTCATGGACTGATTGAGCTGCATAATGTGCATAAGGTGTTGATACCATACCATACTTAATATGAGTTTTAGGAACCAAAACCGTTTCAATCTGTTCATGAGTCCAAATATTTGGACTTATCTTGTCAGATTATCTTGTGAAATAAGCTTGAATTGGTTAACAAGATCACATAGTTATTACAATTTAATAAAGCACACAGTCATCCACAGAAATTATGGCAGCACTTCAGTATTCCTAACTTCCTCAGAGAAGCTCACACACACCACATTCACCCACCCCTCCAACCAACCTCCCCCCCCCCCCCCCCCCCCGCCCACACACACACACACAAACACACGAACACACACACAAGGACAAGACAATGGCTATTACCAAGCACACCTGGGTTCCCGACAGCACCATCATCCTAATATCTTTTAAATCTGCACATAAGGTATGCCTTCCATAGGGCTTACAATACCATTTGCTCTAATAAATTCTTTTGGCAGAGCTGAGTGCAAGCTGCTTCTCCAAGGCCCCCGGAGATACACGGGGGGTACGAGCAGGGCGAGGCTGCCCAAAATATGAGGATAAATAGTCGGGAATCCACAAGGACCACGGCCCTGGTAATCAACATTCTTCCGACTGGAAAAATGTTACAATTCTTCATCTTCATTTAGCTTCTTTAGCTTCTAATTCTTAACAGCGGGTAGCAATAATTTGTGCTGAAGCCTGAAATGAGAGGAAGGGAACGTCCAATTGGAAAGTTTTTGAAGGGTTTTGGGGAGATGGGAAGGGGGGCTGGTTGTGATAAGCAAATGAAATTAATGACAGCGAATGTTTGTCTAGTGAAGGAAGGAAAAGGCTGGTGGCGGCTGCCATGTTAAACACTCCACATACGGCAAAGTAGCTAATCCTGACTCCCTCCATCTCAAGCCTCTGTGTGATTACAGGGAGCACTCTCCTCCTCCTCGCGAACGCCGCGGAGCAAAGCGCGGCCCTCGTTACCACGCGAGCTCCCTCCAACGAGAGGCTCATTAAGATGGAGGGAAGGGGGAAAAACCATTTTTAAGTGTTGACTAATAGAGGAGCTCGAAGGTATTTATTTCTTATTGTTTTCATGCAAAGTCATTATGCCACACACTGGAGGTTCTTTTTCCCCTCCTTGGCAGAAAGCTGCAGAGCCAAGTACAGGGAGTATGTGTGTTGGTGTGTTTTTTTTTCTTCTCCTCTCTACCTCCTACTCCACTTTGAGGGAAGAGGCGATGGCTTCGGGCTCGCCTGAAACCCTAACATCGAGTTGCACTTCTGTTGTGGCTCTTCCCCGCTGCAGCAAATGAACTGTCACTTGTTCAGTTAAATAATATATCACCTTTCCTAATTCCCAGCCTTATATTTCTGGCAGAGAAGAGGCACATTCGGACAGGCAGCATCTGTTACATCCACTCATGAGGGCCAAAATGTTCCCAGCACCTATTTGTTGAAAGGACAATAAACGTGTATTCTGGTCTAAGTCAACTTCCGTGGCAGTGATGTAGGCCTACATGCAAAAAGTAAATGTTCAAACTGTTTGCTGATATAGAACATAAAATACAGCAATACAGGAGTCTACCTAATTTGATTGGAAAATATTTTCCAAATATGTTTCTCTCATTTGGTTTAGCCAACTTTACCAAGGTTTTTGATATAATTTGTCAAAGCTTGTTGTTTCACTTTTTTTCTTTCATTAAGCCTCTGTTTAGGATATTTGGGGTCAACAGTTTACAGTCAGGCAATATTGGAATATTATATTTTCTAAATACAGCTTTTTGAATTCTCTATTGTCTTAACAATAGTTTAATTGTTAGTTAAGCCGCCCACTCACCGGTTGGGCAAGGCAGAAAGCAGAAGGGGCTCTGCAAAGAAGCAGATGAATAAAATTAAAAGACACCTGCATGCACCCCCTTTCTATTTGAGCGCGTTTCTTTGTTAATTTTTGAAGCACATACAGTCATTACGCACACCAGCTACTGTGCCCTTAGTAGCATTTAACATGTATTAGCACAATTGACTATTCAATTTTACTGATAGAAAATACTAAGTGATACATCTGTTTCGGTAACTTTTAGAACTTTTGTAATCTTTGAGCAAAATAACTTAACGTTGTAGGGAGAAAAAAAACACACGGGTGGGATCAAACTATTTCCACAGGATCACGATTTGCCTTAATTGTTTTGTTTGCTCTGTTGAGACCAATGTGTGGGAGTGGATGAGCAGCTATCTATGGTGGTTCATCTCCTTCCCCTGCAATCGTCACAGTTCTGCAGCGCGACCCCTTCTGGCCGGCACTGAGGCTGCACTGTTGGAGTACGGGTGTGAATGCTTCGTGTTAGAGAGAGAGACCGAGTGTTTGAGATTGTGTGTGTGTGTGTGTGTGTGTGTGTGTGTGTGTGTGTGTGTGTGTGTGTGTGTGGGTGTGTGTGTGTGTGTGTGTGTCTGTGTGAATGTTTCTACCCCTGCTTAGTAAAGCCAACCACCCTCCGTGTCTCCAATGGCTTGGGGCCGTTTTTTCCCTTTCCCGCGGGGGCCCTTGAGTAAGGCCAGAATTCCACCACGTTTGTACATACGCATGAGTGTGTGAGTGTGTAGCCACGACGGGATTGCATTAGACAAAGGAGACTCAGCTGCCAGCAGCTGCGGCAGAGGCAGCAGCATCCCTAGCCCACCTCGTGCACCCCATTGGTTCCCCCATCCTATCCCAGGCGGTTGGCGATGGCGCCCGCTCAGTGGAACAGGGGCCCCTCGGGAGACTGGAAAGTGAATAAAGAAAATAGACAGAAAGAGAAAATAAGCATTTTGCATGCTTTTTGTGTCTAATACAGTTTCCAAAAATAATGTGGGCCTCAGAAAACAGAAGGTGGAAGATTTGTATGAAACCACACAAACAAACACACACAAACACACACACCCACACACACAGGCACACACTTAGCAGAGGCAATGAATGGCAGTTTTCGGGAGGGTGGTGAGTACCTGATTCTTCCCCCTTTTTTTTCTCTCTCTCCTCATCTCCCTTTAAAAATCTGCAAATCCATTTGCTCAAACAGCTGCACCTCTGTACGGCACAGATAACACCGTGGGCCAGGCTGGCTCGGCAGCAAGGGGAGGCAGATAGGCCCAAATCTCTGGCCCTTTCTGGAAAATGCTAATGACGCAGGAGCACGTCCGTAGCCAAAAAAAAAAAGAAAATAGGAAAAAAAAAATGCTCTTGTAGATCTGTCAATTGCTATTTTGACAGATATTTGCTTGTAAGTACACACAACACTTGTTCCCCATGTCTTATCTCACGCTCTGCAGAACACTGACCTACATTACATCAAGCACAATATGATGCACATTGCACAAACACGCTCTGTTCAATAGGCATTTTATTCACCACCCCGCCCGCCCTCTTATTCACCTTAAGAAACAGACGGAACCAAATGAAAATGGCTGCAAATCCTACAAACAGAAGGTATTCTCCTCTAAATAAAACCTCGTGGCTTAAAGGAAGATTCTTGCGACCATCTCCGGGTGTTTGATTGCTCCTCAAAGGGCTGAGCAATAGCTCTCAGTGGAGGAAAGTCAATATTGGAACTGCAGCCACAGCTGCTCATTCACTTTCCATCTTTTTTCTGCTTTCTTTTCTTCACACCCTCTAAAACATGACTATAATGGAACACAACACATATTGATGTGAGAATTGTGTGCGTTTCTGTTTGTTATTTGCCTGTGTGTACATTTGCGCCAGTGCATTTGTGCTCATGCTCTCGAGCTTGCCTCTGTGCGTACACAGTTTTCATATTATTTTGTAAGGGGTTTAAGTCTACTATAATTTGTATTATGATTGCATAAAAGGCTTTATTCATCAGAAATCAAACCACTGGGGTAATATTTTTATGTGGTTTATGTTTGTAATCAGACATAGCAGATGAATACAAGAAATAAACTGTACAGAACTGTACATAACTATGTCCAGTAGTACAATTTTCTATACCATTGTTTCAATATATGCTCACTTTAAAATCAATTGAAGTAAAAAAAAAAATGTATTGCAGATTTTTTTTGCAGTTATAACCTGTAATTTAGACGCCCAGGACTTGACCGCACATAATATGGTGGACACATTAGTGACCTTTGAAGGGGAAACTTTTGCTCATGCAGTGGCTCAGAAATTGTTAAATACAAAGAGCTTTAGACAGACGATTTACGTTTAAAAATTAAAATTAATTTAAAGCCATTTTATATTATTTTTATATCACTAAATAGCTTTTTGTGTACTTTGATCATTTAGAGTTTTTTTATCTCAACTATTAACCACAGCAATTTTGTCACATGTTTTATGTCAATGTGCTATAATAGATCTTATTCAATATTAAACAGTTCATGTGTAACGGGTGTTACTGACTTTCTCAAAGTAAACTCAACATGCACACAGTGGTCATGTACTGTACAATAGACCTTAATGCAGGTTTTGAAATTGGCCCTCTCTATAGCCCAAAGAAAACAAGCAATGACAGAGTAAACAGTTTGTTCCTGTGAACAGCTCGATGCCAATCAGGGATTAATGAGGCGATGCAGGAACCAACGGCTGAGAGAAGTTAAACTGAGCTGAATTAAGGAGCAATATCATCCCTCACGCAGGTGCTCGCCGAACGAATAACTGCTTTAATTACTGTTATTCAATCATTCGCTTTTTTCCCCCACGCTCAAACACTGCTCTGGCATTATCAGTTTTTCTTGTCAATTTACAAACGCCTATCAGCGACGCAACGCCTGCATGTTTTGCTCGCAGCACTCAAGCATATGTGACCTCACAAAAAAAGAGACTTATCCGTCTTAGAGTGTGCATTGTGAAAGAAGAGGAAAGACACACAACAAGGTGTGGTGTGTAGTTTCCCTTCATTTGAATAGGGGCTTATTTTGGTGTGCATGCTCGACGTGGAGGTTTTGTGGGTGACTTTGATGGGACACATCTGTGTGTGACACGGCAGTGTTGTTCTGGGTGGGGAGGGAGGAGTGGGTGTCTCTGCACCTGCTGCGGTGTTCTGCTCCAAATACTTATTAGATCCGCAGTATTGGAGCTGTGATATTTTTGTAGGTTTTTTTTTTCTGGCACATTCGGGAAACTCTGTTGCCACCAACAGGTAGTAGTGTGTTCTTGTACAAATAGTGTTTTACATATCAATGCGTTGATTATCTGATTTATTGGGATGAAATAAAATGTCTTTGACCTCGTACTAATTATTCTCAATTCCTAACCTACTGGCTGATAACGTGTGAAACATTTGACCATGGCTTAATGGTGCAGGAAATTCGGATAATGGACGACACCACTCCATTTGTGTAAACTTACGTGAAAGCCTCTTTGATTAACATGGAGTTTCTGTCATCTTTGAGGAAACGCGCAGACCTGATTGATTCAGAGCATTTCAGGCATGGTGGAATTTCACAAGCCCTGTCATCAAAAGACAGGAGCACTTGTATCTCTCAAATTTTATTGGGAAATAATAGTTGTTAGTACGTATACTTCCAATTCCAAATATACATTATCATTTTTGGCAGAGGTATTTATTGATAGAGTATCTTAGCTCTAAGAGGATCATATTAACCTTCAAACAAACAAGAGCAATGTTTTAAGGCAATAATAGCCTGGGAACAGGGCAGTAGAGAATGCTGGTATTGTGATTTGAGAGTGGAGTAGCTGAAAACAAACGGAGTCAGTGGAGGGATGTACGACGTCTCTAGAGCCATACTTGCTGAAATAACACCTGGAAAAACAAATATTACACAAGAGCTAAATGGGTAACCTAATTATTTCAATACCAACAGTTCACAGAGGTCAAGTTCAAGAGCTTTATTAAATCCAGTAAAAAGGTAAAAACAGCTATGAGTTATGATTATGCTATGTCCATTGAATTACTCATTTCAATCCCAGATTCCACCTCAGTTCATCACACAGGACATGCAGGGCATTTGCTTTCTCCAATTCTGCCTTGCTCTAGTGAAGCAAGAGACAGCGTCAGCCAGTTCTACCTCTGTGTTGAGGAGGGATCTCTCAGGGTTCAGACTAACACACGCAGGCCCCATGCACTTGGCCTGATGCCTGAAAACCCCACCTCCCAGGTGCCCTAGGAAACGCCCCACTGTTAGTGTTCTCTCACAGGCGCAACACGTTGGCTTACTGCAGACAAAGCAATCCGCATTCTGATCCCCCTGGAGTACAACCCCCCCCCCCCTCCAAAGAAAATACACAAACCCATAGACACAGTCCTAAAACAAATGGTGCTCTGTTGTTGATGTCTTAACAATGTACTTACACTGTGAGACACACATCTCCTATGCATGGCCTTGTGTGATCTGCAGACAATGCCATCCCCTGTTGTTGCCACTGCCTTCCTTATTCTGTCTCGCTGTCTTGTCAGCAACATGCTTATTCAATCATTTTTTGTTGTATTGTGATTGTAATTCTTTCTTTGAAATATGAAAAACGCTCATTTGTTTTCCTCTATTGAACTTTTTGCAAATGTGCATTCTTTCAATGTCTGGAAAATCTGCTTTGTTTTGATGAGATTGAAAGTAAAACAATTGGGGTCCTTGAATTTAATCAGAATGTCAGGATTAAATATTTTGCGTACTTGAAACATGCACAATGTGTGCTTTATAGGTGTGGGTTGAGCTCTATCCCAGCAAGTGTTTCACAGAATGCATTTACAGTACGAAACTCAAAACTCTGCTGACAAATCATTAAGCTAACCCCCGGACTCAATTTAACCAAAGAATTCCCTTGTGAGAAATGCTCGTGTCATCCACCACCTAACAATTCCTGTAAATATTTAAAGGAAATAATTATAATAATCTGAACTGTGTTGGACTGCGTTTACAGTTTGTGTCATTAGAATATCATATCTGTCAGTGTTCCAAGCAATCTAATATGCTTTGTCATCCCTGGCAGTGATATCCATTCTACAACTCCAATGCCCTCTCATAGCCCTCGCTATTTACCGTGTCGTGTTTCTACTAATTTACAAGAGTGTAGTATCTGAATAATTAAGTGCAGGGGACTGAAGAATGCATGGCTAACACAGGGAAGCATGCCTGTAGTATTTCCTGGAATTCACCTTGATACTCTTGTACCATCCTCACGCAGTGGAGTTATGGGACCATAGCAAGTGGCACTGGGAGCACTTTAGCATTAGTGTTCGGTGGAGTAATGGTTCCACAGAAGGTGAGCAATAGATTAGGGCCAAGGCGTGCTGGAAGCCAAGCAACCTCTCTGTTCTTCACTGCCTCGTAGGGCCATCCTGCCGAGACCAAGGAGCCATCAGAGCACAGGGAGACGGCGAGGAGACAGGGGCTTCTCATTTAGCTAAACGATCACTTTGCTCCAGAGCTGTGATGAGATGGCGGAGCCCGTGGAGAGTGTGAGCTGTTTGAGGAGTTACTCAAACATTTGCAAAACCAATAACACCCCTAAATCAAACCAGGATGCCTCATATTTACATTTTATTCCCTCCCCCCCCTCGAAAAAACACGGCAAATATGGCGTCCCAAAAACATCACCACAAAATAAGGTAATTCCACTGTTCTCTGCTGGAGGTGGCAGGTTTATACATTAAGTATATTGGATTTTAGATTGAACCTTATTGAATATAAATGTGCTGATCGTAAAAAAAAGACTTGCAAGCATTACTATATCCAACTGCGGGAAGTTATTAGCCTAAGAGTGATAAAAAAATGAAACGTGCTGCATAGAGTTGAGTTGATTCATAGAAGGTCACTTGTGATGTTGTCCATTGGAACCCATTTTGTTCATAACAATATTGGATATACAGTCCAACTAGTGCTACATTGCAGCTGTTGTTTCTCATGAAATGCATGATCCTACCAGCACTTTGCTAAGTATTTACCAGCTAAGACTCACTCAACAATCAACAGAAAAATAAAATAAAATTGCCCGGCTTGCATTTCCTCAAATGTCTAATTAGTTTTTGTCTCAAAGTTCACAGAGAAAGCTTTCGAATAGCCTCTGAGCACAGTACTGGCTGACTGACTGATGATGGTTTTGTTAAGGTCTACTGATTTTGAACAGTCTTAGGTTAGGGCTGACTGGTGATAGTTTTGTTAAGGCCTTCTGATTTTGAACAGTCTCAGGTTAGCAGTTGACCAGAGAGCAGTTTTTTCAGTGAATCCTATCAATGTTTATTTTCCCAAAAAGTGTATCCTGTGCCTGCTGTGTATTCTGCGCCTGTTTTTCTACTACAACGTATCACCATTGTCAAAATATGTGTGTTGGTCTACATATACATAGGTTGCTGATATTTCTATACTTTTGGCACCTAACTCTCACACTATTTGGAATCTTTAGTCTAGTTATTGTTTCTGTGCATCATATATTTATGGTTTCCTCAAAATGGCAGATGTGTGCAGAGAAAAAAAAAGCGAACAAAAACATCTATTAGGCTAGTAATTGCTGCATGATTAGCAGACACAGTGTGCTTGGCATGGCGCATGGTTTTACTCAGAGTTTGGAAGAAGTACACCTACTGGTGGTTCCTGATACAATAGAGCTGCTTGGACAGCCATACATCCTGCATGTCTTCTTCCCTCTCCCCTTATTTTTTCTCTCCACCCACCCCCCTGGGTCTCTCCCTCTATCAATCCTTCCCCCTCCTTTGCCTGTCTGGACTGGGACCAGCTGGCTTCATTAGAGGCCTCCTCCATGCCAGATCGTCTGTTTTGTCTGTTGCACATTTTTCGACTGTTTTATCTTAAGCGCTGTCCATGCCGGGCCCTCATACATATTTTCTTGGCATTCCAACAGGCACACAACTGGCTTCTAATGAAACAATTTCTGTGTCCATTGTACAGTTTTGTTTTTTTAATTAATCTTTGTGTCCGGCTCCTCTTTTTTGGTCTGGATCCTCATTGTTTTCTACCATCCAGACTGAATGTATTTTAATGGCTTGAGAAAGGCGTTGGTCAAGTTTTTCAGCAGTAATTTGAAAGAGTATTTTTAATTGAATGCAGCACAGTACTTGCTTTGATTTTGTTTCACATGTTGATCCAGTGAGATAATACACCTTTTTGTTTGGTATAAAACATCACATTCTATGTGTACTGAATGTTTCACTAAACATATGCACTTTCTGTTTGATCCGGTCTGCTGACCCTTACATTTTCCCACGGCTCACATTTGACATTATCTCACTCAAGTTGAATTATTGCTTCAAGTTCCCTCCCCTGTACTCCACTGACCAAGTGTTACGGTTTTCAAGTATGTCAGCGTTTGCATTTACAGAAAAATTTAGCATGTTTGCTCCACATCAAGGAATACAACCCTTATTAGCCTTAACTTCAAAACCCAATTACCTACCTTTCTTTTTTCCTTTAAAGGATTTAATACGGTATGTGACTGTCAATTTGCTTCCGAATAGTTTGTTACACAGTTGGGAGAGTAATCAGCACCTTTTTGTGTAATTGAAAATTCAACAAAATAAAAGTCCTTTACACCAATACACAACCCGGCATGTACCTTAATCGATATTTGTCTACGTCGCTACTTGCATGAGGTTGGCTGACGGAATGATTTAATCTGAGGCTTTATTTATGGTGAGTCATTATTTATTTATTTGATTATTTTGTAAATAATTTATCTATTGAATTATTAATTCTACTTCATGACATGCCTTCAATTATTCATGACTTAATTTGAGATTATTGCATCTGGATGCCAAATTGTTGTAGTGTTGGATGCCATTTTCCCATGAAGCCAGACAAGGAAATTAAATCTACCTCCAAGGCTATTTTATCATGAAATGAGGAGATAGCATAAAAGGAAAATCCACCTGTATTTGATGGACCATAGTCTATGGTTGGATAGCAGAGACAAAAATCACATCTGGTCATTAAACCACTGACTTGACATAGAATTCACATGAATGTTATTTGTGCCAAAATACTGACTTGGTAATATATAAATGCCATTTTATTCTCCACATATAGTAAAACTTGATAAATAGATCTCAACTTGTACGTTTACAGCACACAAATCATTACTGTATTAATGACAACCCAGTGTGGGTTGTTACGGGTCACACTGCCATAACATAACCTACAGTCTTAACTGTGACACTGTCCACTATCGATGCCAGTTTAGCACATTCCGACAACTACTGTAGCTCTTTTGTGTATTCTTCTAACCTTTATTCCATGAGAGGATCCATCCATCCATCCATTAACTTTACTGCTTATCCTGTACAGGGTCACGGGGGGGGGGGGGGGCTGGAGCCTATCCCAGCGGACACAGGGCGAGAGGCGGGGTACACCCTGGACAGGTCGCCAGTCTATCACAGGGCCGACATATAGGGACAGACAACAACTCACACTCACATTCACACCTACGGGCAATTTAGAGTCACCAATTAACCTGCATGTTTTTGGACTGTGGGAGGAAACCGGAGTACCCGGAGAAAACCCACGCGGACACGGGGAGAACATGCAAACTCCACACAGAAACGCCCTTGGGTCAGGTGGGGATTGAACCCAGGACCTTCTTGCTGTGAGGCAACAGTGCTAACCACCGAGCCACCATGCTGCCCCATGAGAGGAATCAAATTAAACTGCAAAAGTCGTTTTGAATTTGGGCTCCAAATAAAATAAAAATAAAAACCATTCTTAATGCCAAACAAACAAATGGCCAATACATCAAACACAAACAGTACAACATCAAAGACACTTGACAGTGAATTGAATGGGAGAAAGAAATCCAGACAACAAATGATTTAAACAGTCATTACACAGAACAATTACAAACCATAGATTCTCGGGCACCTTAGATTAACATTTGGAAATACGCATAAACTAAGATAAAATGGATCTTTGACCCTTCATAAAGTTGAATCAAATTAGAAGGTGTGTTATAATGAGGTAGCCAAGGTTGACTCTTTCATTCTTCATATTGTGTAAGAAATTGAGGCCAAGGGGCAACAATTCAAAGTCGCTCTAGTGCATGGAGCCCCACACAAAGAACAATATTAAAAGCCATAACCACCGTTAGGTAGAAAAGTGGTTCAAGTGGTATATTACTAAAATAAAGTACTCTTATCAGCTCAGATACATTCTTTTTAATGTTGTGTAATCTGATAACAATTACATTTTCAGAATTTTAGAATTAGTTGAAAAAGTAAAAAATTGCATCCCATTTAACCCAACATAATGGCATGCCATCTTAGTGATGATATCACTTACAGCAATGATGCACCAACTGGTGCTCCCTACTCGACTCTAGTATCAAAGGTTTTACAGTACATCATTACCAGCCTGCGGAAGGCAGGGCGATGGACAAAATTACATTATTTTTCAAAATGTGTAGTAATCCAACCGTTCACATTACCAGTTCCCTTCTTGTTTCCGTTTCGTGTAATTAGTACCTGATTACGTTTTGAGAGTCATCCAACACTGGCAATGACTCACAAATAAGCCATGTCCCAAGAATGATGGACAACATAAGCTTTCTCCCTTGACCGCAATCTGAATCTGAAAGAGTCTATGTTTGTTTCATTTGAATGTACATGCTTTGCTAATTCCAAAAAGTTGATTATTGTTATTATGTTGTGCAGAAAAAATTGTTCAGTCAAAGCTGAAAGGATAAAACAAATGTATTCACTAAAATTCACCTATTTCTTGAAAACTGAAATTCTCAAATCTCACCAAGCACAAGCATACAAATATTCATGATTACGTCACGATAAGAGCTCATACACTATTTTGAAATGTTCAAATTGTTTGCAAACTTGTGTGTCAGCGATTAACACGACTCAGATCATAAGAGAAGGCTACATGTGATACAAACAGTAAAGAAAGCGTTTGTCTTTACAAGTGCAAGGGACAGAACGCCACCAACTACACACTAGTTTTGCAATAGCACAGTATTTTTAAAACCTATAAAGTATTAGTTTAATGAAGGCACTACGTTCTTAAAAAAACTACATAATACACATTTGAGAGAAAAACTGACTTTGTCACTTTGTAGACAATAATGAAAATAGCTTTTGTTCTGCATACCAAGTTTGAAACATCCAACCTGTTTAATCAATACCATTGGTATCCATAACAAAAACTATAATGGTGTAATACTTTATACCTTTGAAATGTGGATCTGGAGGTTTGATAGATATTCAAGGCTCTAAATGATAAAAACAGATCTACCAATCCAAATACAACTTTGTAATTTTTGACACAAAGAGCGCATCATTTGGGATCCGGTGTACTTTTGGTCTATAGTTGAGAAGCTATTCCATCCTTTAAACTATTCTGCAGGCAAATGGATTACATCCAGTCCAATTTAGACAGTATTACAATAGTGAACACCAGAGAAATCACCTTACAAGACAATATTTTAATGAGTAGATATGTTTCCGGTTTAACAAGTTGTCACCTTTTTGTTCTGGTTGTGTTGTTTAATTGAGCCCATGACACATCCAGAATAGTCATATTTCCCAGTCAAGCACCACATATCCACTTTAGACACAGCCTTGTTGTCTTCTTAGAAAAAGTGCTTAATTCCATTGTGTTTAGCCTATTCTCATCTTGTTGACAGCCCGCTCAGTAAGAAATTGTGTTTTAGTTGTGATTATTGTGTTCTATCTTATGTATTCCAGATGGCTTGTACGAGCCCCCTCAGCAGGCAAACTAACTTTGGTCCATCTATATTATAGGTTTAATTTAGCATCCCATTTGTATTTACCACAGTCTTTTGCTATTTCGTTCAGCTATGACTGTCTTAGAAAGTGAGTCATACAATTGCATTAGAATGAACCTGTAATGTTACTTTCGAATAAATTAATACTTGTTTTTCAAAACTGTTATGTTCATAAGAAGAATATGACAAAATGCCTTGTTGGAAGCATTACATTAGTTTAGTTGAGTTTTAAGATCCTGCAACATCAGAATTAGAAGTATAGGGAAACGTGTCAGAAATATGCCATGTTCCGTTCAGGACAAAATGGTGAACCTCTGACTGATGAGTGTGTTTAGGAGATAAGATTCCCATGGCCCTACACAGAACAAACTGTATCGTCATTCCATTACTGAGACAGCATGCTGCTTAATCTCAGCTCACTTGATAATAACTTCATAATGGTTCAATAACCCAATTTGGATAACTACTGTACTGTTTGGTCTCTATAGTACATTCACGGTACACTCAACAAGATGTTGTTCACCTGTTCAATTATACGTGTGTTATTTTTTAACATGTGATTTGATCTCAATCAACGTAATGTTTTTTTTTTGTGAATCTTGTTATTGTTCTTACCATTCTTCGTGTGAATAAATTTGATTTCACAAGCACTTGTCTAATGACTTTTACTCTAGTCTTCAAACTTGTGATTGACTTGACTATAAAACTAGATGAAACTGTAAATCATACGACGTATTGTGAAATGTACTTCTGTCTCCTCGTGCTCTATAATGAAGCAGTCATTATGATTATTTTATAGGACTGAAGTTTTTAAAAACTACAAGAATGCATTACTCTGCATAATGAACAGATGTTGTGGCAACAAAGCGCATACATTATGCATAAAAAATTATTTCAATTTTGATTGTAGATGCTGATTTATTGAGACAAGTCAAGCTTACAACAGTAATGGATTTAGGATATGCTTTTGTTGTGTTATTTCCATAATTAATAATAGGGAGGCAGCACATTATATATGCTTTGTATTTGCCTAAGTACAAGATCACTTAAGCTATAATACATTAAATGTTGCTCACTGAAGAACACAGTTAATGATATATACTGTAAATTCAATATTCCATTGCAAATTAAATTAAATGCAGTGTTTTCAGGTTTTCTCTCTACATTGTTGTTTAATTAGAGAACAGAGTGGCAGAAGTAGACCATGGAAATGGTGAAGGGGAAGGATATGGGACAAACATTATTAAAGCAAAAGGAACAGTATTTTATGTAAGTAAAATAAAGAGGCCGCAGTCCCACAAGGTATTGCACGTCCACCCTGTTGGCATTGTCTTGCTTGACATAGCCTGTTGACTTTCTCGCGTTGACATTGAAGCTCAAAAGTTTGTTTTTACTTCATCCAAGTTCAAAGTTGACCAAATGCCTAAATAATGTAATGCACAGTCACAGCCATCCAAGTAACTTGGGGAAACAGTATATATAGTTTTTGGTACACCCAAATGCCACATGAAGTGGAATGGATTTTGGCTTCACACAGTAGAATTAATGATTTGAAGACACATAGTCGGTGAATAATTGATTCCAGCCCTGAGGATGGTTAGGAGCTAAGTAAAAGACTAATAAATCATTTGTGGTGCTGCCAGTTGTCACTTTCAATTATTTCTGGGTTTGTGATAAACTGCAGCACCTGCCAGCTCCTGGGCCTCACAATCCCCTGGAACAAAAGGGACAGCCTCAGCCCAACTCTGCTCGTTTTCCATGCCTCAATCCTCTCCAAACTGTTGCACTGTGCCTTGAAGCGGCTCGCTAAAGTTGATTGTTATTGCTTGTACTGTCAGAAACATACAGTTTTGGGACACGGTATACTATATTGTGGTATAACCAGATGACTTAAGTAGTCAATTCCATCGATTTTTAGATTGCATTATTTATCGTACTAATTTTATTGATTACCATTGCTTAAAAAGATGAATTGTATTGAATTGTAGTGTTTTTCCGATACACAATAATAAATAATTTGGATAAATTATTTTCTGAAACTTTCTTTTGATTGTCAAAATAAATGTTTGAGGCTTTTTTAATTAAGTCCTCACCAAATTAAGCATCTTCAAGTTTAAACCTTGAGCCCTCCGGAACTCACAATATTCCAACTCATAGAACAGAATTTCGGATGTATAAAGAGAGTTTTTTGTAAAGAGAATGATTCAAATGGTAATGAACTAGTAGTTAAAGAATGCGACCTCCCAACGCATTCGCCACCTGTACCAGAGCGAAGCCGAATGGCCCTTGAAGTCGAGAAGTGTTGAGCAAACAGTCCTTTGCACCAGGTGCAATCAGCGCTGCAGGAATGGGCTTCGGTCGGAAAATAACCATGAGCAAGGCATGTATAGGATCTTATTAGTTAATGACAGAGTAGGAGGTAATCAAGTTGAGATTGTTGTTCTTCCAAAAGAGGGACAACGAGAGGTGCTAGAATTGAGTAGACGATTCTTAAAAACAAAAAGATGAATACATAACTGAACTGGAGTCACTTTTTGTTCAGGGTACTCTTGATGAATTCTGTGGTGGCTCTGATTCGCCTTCTTTGCTGTTGCTCCAAGCCATTTTCGAAAAACTTGTTATATGGTACGAAAAAAACGGCATTTTTATATTGTCCTCTGTACGAGGGAATGTGGCTAAAGCTCATAATCATAGCTTCTGGAAAAACAGGCCTATCACCCAACCACCACCCACCCCCCTGCCACACACACCCAATTTCAAGAGCATAAATTACACTGATTAACACTGTTGTACATTCACTTGTATTTTCAGTTTATTTCAATACAACAGATTGCATATTGTAGCAATATAAAAATGTGTCTAGGCGTAAAAAGAAAAAAAATCTGAATCTGTGCACATTGCCACATTGCCACTGTTAACATATCTGAGACGTGTCAAAAAAAATGCTCATGTAGCCTATTGTCACACGTTCAAAAAAACAACAACTAATGCAAAGTAAATCAAGGGACAGCTTGTCAAGTGGATAATTACAGCGTAGAAGATGCATGTTCCTCTAGATGTACAATGACAAACATTACACTGATGGGCAAAAGTACTGGCACCCTTGACTTACTTTCAAGTAATGCAACCTTTCTTTAAAAAAATATTGTTAAAAAAACTGCTTGGTATCTGTGTACACATTAATTTGGTTTGTGGCGAACTGAAACCAAAAATACTGGGATAGAATTTGTTTATTTGTCATAAACATTCTATTTAACACAGGCGATGTTGTTAGAACTTTTTAAAAGAAGTGAGAAATTATTCGATTTCAGGTGATTCTGCTTGATTGTCTAACAGAGTTTACTGCTAGGCACTTAATTCTATGTAGAGAAATAAAAAATTTGGAATATTAGCAAACCAATTGAGTTTTATCTTTAATTACAAAGATATAACATTGCGTTTGAAAGTGGATAACGAGCAGTTTAGCAATAAGTAAGTGGAGGCCATCTATAAGCGCACAGAGAGAGGAAGCATGGGGCGTGAGGAACACCAGAGAGGGCCCAGCAGACCCCAGCAGCATTAGCAAGAGGTGTCCCTGCCTTCGCCACAGCTTTCACGCCTCACTCCTCCTCCAACGCAAATCAGAGGCAACACAAGTTATCCATTTGAGATATTGAGTTGGTATAAAGATAAAACATGCACTTACGCACCACAGCCATGAGAAAGATCAGCAAGGGATTGGCAGCCTGTTTATCTGTCACCCGCATTAGTGCAAGCAGGCGCTCGCTGCAGGTGGCATCAAATATTAAACGCTAGCCTCGTTTCACTAACTGACCATAGCTAAGTTGCCACTTGTTTGCCCGGGTCTGCTGATTTAATGATTTATAAATTTTGTTTTTGACAAGTCACAGAGCCTGTCACCTATTTTTTGTTCTTTACTTGAAATCCTACTTATTATTTCGGATATTTAAGCTTTTATCTGGTTTATGCCTCTTTAAAGACATTTATTTTGAAGGTGCTAGTTAACCACCAGACTGGGGGCCTAGTTGTGTCTCATCAACGATTACACTTTTGAATCTCAATACATCTGCTTTTCATAAAAAACCTTTTCAAATGCTTTGATTTAAATACGAGAAAGAACTGAACCTCTTTTTTTCCATGGACACATCTAGAAGTTAGAGGCGCGCGGACTGAGCAGACACCCCCGTCCAAACAAATCAGTGTTTGAAACCTGCCAGAGTGCCTTGTCATGTGACTGGATTTTTGATGGGCCGGTGATTCTGGAGTGAGTGGCAGGCAGCGAGGTGGAGACCGGGTGGGTAGGAGGGTATGTGGGCAGGCGTTGGGGGATCTGCGAGGAACAACAGTGTTGCTCCTGTGCGTCTGCTCCCTGACACCTCCCTAATCTGATAACGGATGAGGACAGGTTGCTTTTCCTGTACCTGGCAAGTGCCTTCCCAACCTGCGCAGGCGGATTTCGAAGGATAAGGCCCAGGCTTGGCAAACACTGATCCTCTGGAGAATAGTTAAAGGGTGATTAATCATTGTTTAGGCGCGGAATGTGCAGGGAAGAATAGGAAAGCGGCATTCCACACCTCTGAAGCAATTAATCCCTGTGATCTCCACCCGGTTTTTCTTGTAGATAAGTCAGGGTACAAAACTGTTCCTAATTTATCAACCCACTCATGCCATCCAACATAAAACACACAATTTATTTCCAATCATTTATAGTCAAATTTTAAAAAGAGTGACTTTGCCACATCCTAGAGTGCCTTATATTAGCTTCATATAAACTAAGTACCCTAGATTACAATGGGAATCTTGTTTTATTGTGCACATCTGGTGAAGTCACAATGCATTTTCGCCGTCGCCGGATGAATTTTTGAGTGTTTGTGGCATAAATCATTTTGCTAATCAGTAACATAAGTGACGTGAAGCCATCTCCTCACTTGGTACAAAGGAATAACATATGGCTCAAAAAACACTCAGGTCTTTTATTTCCAAGGTATATAACCTCTGTGTACACCAACATTATTGGTCTCATTTGCATTTTTCTGCCATTCTGTGAATTTTTGTAAATGCCATTTCCTTACAGATGAGTTCAATAAAGGATTAGGAAAAACATCTTCCTGTAATTATATTTACCATTTTGAACCTTTCACCACCATGTGGTTTTGCCAAACATTATTTCTTAGTAAATTGTTGTGAATACGAAATGACTACTTAACACACATGTACAAACCATCACTAAAGCTATACTTTAATATCTGATAGAGTGCTTTGACTGGCTACATTGATGCGGCAAGATGAATTCCTTTATTATGAGACGGCTCAATCCAGGTCTCCAAGCATGGATTTTCAAATCATATTTGCCTCCAGAATGGGGGGAAATAGATAAGGTTGCCAATGGTAGTAAAATGACTCCTGTTTTAATTGCATCATTACGTACCCAATATCAGGAGCCTGCCTGCCAATATCAATATTGCCATAGCATGGGTGGAATATAGATGACCCAGGGTATGTGTGGGTCTTCTATGAGTGCCTTCATGCCAGGCTCATCCCACTGCCTGCTGTGAAGGGAATGGAAAAGTAGGCTGGAGTGAAGCTCATCTTTCTAATGTCCCCCCGTATTCCCTTAATTGCTGACGGATCTTGTTTGGATTTTGATGGCAGCCCGGAATCTGTGGTTGCAACACATAGGAATTGATAGGCCTTGTGGGAAACATCATGTTACCGCTTGTGTGCCTGCTTGTTTTGTGTGTGTGTGTGTGTGTGTGTGTGTGTGTGTGTGTGTTTGTGAGAGAGAGAGAGAGAGAGAGAGAGAGAGAGAGAGAGAGAGAGAGAGAGAGAGAGAGAGAGAGAGAGAAAGAATTAGTTCTGTAATGCGGAAATTATGTTTTGCTGTGCTTTTGTTTTAGGGATCTTGCAAATACTTTGAAGTGTATATTGTATTGTAACCCCTGAAGTTTCTGATTGGGTTGGCAAACTATATGTGTAACTGTCAGCCGCAGCGCGTTGTTTGGTACTGTAAATACACCTAAAAACAAGTTTTGATGAAGACAAATTGAATCTTGGAAGTCCTATTTCAAATGCATTTCGCATACCCCAAATGATGTACTCATGAATGAGGATAATTTTCTTGTTTAAATGTTTCATTCTAGTTTAAAAAGTATGCCATAATTAGAGTTCTGTAATGGCAAAACATCCATTTTGCCGGTTTTAATTGGTCTGTTGTTTACCTATTAATTATATATAATATCTTGCGATGCAGTTTTGATGTTAACAGATAGTATGAAAAGATAGTTTAGAAGCAGGTAAGGATTCTGCATTGATCCATTCAACTTAAACATGTTAGTTTTTTCATCACTAACTAATCATGCTCAACTTTGGTACATGAAATCCGTACTTTTCAGTGATTTTTGAAGTTTTAAGTTATGGGAGTTTATGCTGAACACATTGAGTAATAGAAGCGCATGCCAAAAGCATTTGCATTGCTCAGGCACTGAATAGCACTGTTACCATCTCAGAGCCTGCTCTACAATTTATGTGTTATTATTGATCTTGGCTCTGATCTTTACATAGAAGAGTTGTGTATAGGTGTGGAAAACCTGGTCTGGATCTGCAGGGTGAAACATACCTGTCTGAAAGGATGGCACTTTTCTCCAGCCTCAGGTCTTGCACCAGCCCCTCCACGGAGCGACCAGTTGTGTTTAAGGTGTATTTGTGGCTTTTCTAAGCTTTTCCAAGGCCTGAACAGCTACCATGCCAAAGAACCTTCCCCTTGGCTGAGGCCAAACCAGGAAGTGATATACCGGAAGAGGACCCTGCCCACATGACATCACTTCCCCTTTATCACGGAGCGGCCAAGTGACACTGCTGGCCTCCTGTGGCTCCGGCCTCAGATAACATTTGAGGTGTCAGGTCACAGAAACAAATATAAGCCCATCTGGCCCCTAAACTAAACACAATACCTAATCATCTAAAATCCTAACAAGTACACCTCTCTGATCACACTTCTTTTTTTTTTGCTCTTTCGATCAGCATGAGGATATGAATGCGTAATGGAAACTTTGATCATGGTTTAAGAGAGAGTTTATGTAATTCCTTACATCTATTTGGCATGCCGTGTCATGACCTCCCCAGTAGGCACTTGGGAGGACAGAGATGATCATTGTAATGTATCTTGGAAGTTGAAATGTTTTGGATAAGATGAATGCATCCGCAAAAGACAGCACATTCGCTTATGTCAATCGTGTCAATACCTTTTGTATTTTCAAAAGACAATGTTGTCCATGAGCTAGATGTTTACGCTGAACTCTTGACCTCTGTCTACTGTTAGTTACCAGTTACACATGAAAGAGTACCGGCCCCTTGAAGTATGGGTAGTTGAGTCATGTTTATGTCTGCCAGTTGTTTGTTGCATCTGGTTTTACTCTGGGCTGTAGATCTGGCTGACTGTTATTGTTGTGTCTCCTGACAATTGGCATGTGATTGATGGACGGGCTCCAGGACATTTCGATCGACAGCTGTTGATAGCTTTGAAAAAGCGAGAGGAGCATTCGGAGCGTAACAATGAGCTCATTGCTCTCGCGGCTTGGTCGCCAGCCCAGCAAACCCTAGCACTGGAGTACATCATGAATTTACACTGGGGCCACAACATTAGAAAAGATGGTGACTGACAACTGTGTAAGGATTCAAGCAAAAGAATTAACCTCAACGAACAGGACTTATTGCAGTCCAGGTTGATTTATGTACTTTAGGCCTTGATAGCCAAAACATGAGATGTAAAGCAAACAATCTATCAAGAGAGTTCCTGTAATTTCAAAGGTATTGTGAGAGAAATAGGCCTTAATCTATATAGTAGAGTTTAACAAGCAAAGGCATGTTTTGTAGGCAGCACCTTGCCATAATAAGGTGTGTTGCATAGGTTTAATGGCTAGACTATCTGAGGTCAGGTAAAAGGCTTGATTGCATCTCAGCTAAAATTACCATTCTAGGCAAGTTAACTTAGTTAGCTTAATTAAGGTAAATTCTAAGTTTTACTTCATGATTATATTATCTTAAAACCATAAAAGCTTATATTTGGCAGCTGTTTGTTTTGTTACAGGAAAAAATAGAAAGTAATGAATGATCTGGTATCTTCTTCTTTTGAATTTCAGCCCCATATTATTGAAATTCTTGGTTTGCACAGTGATTAAATGCTTAATAAAAAATTCATAGTTGTTGCCAACATCTGTATCGTAGAACTAACGGCTCACTGGAGTGTGCAAGGCTTGTAAAGTTTCCAAACGCATCGTTGAAAACCCTGCAAAGTTCACCGAAGAGTTTGCCTTGCTCATTACCAAACTACTTCTGCGTCTGCGATTAGACAGAGAACATCTTTAATTGCTTTAAAATCTGAATGCATGATAAGAATGGATTAATTTGATTTTTCTGTTTCTACAAGTAGCAGATGGTTTATGTCTTTGGAATGCTCATGTTGTAAAATGAGATCCCCAGCTTGTCTCTGATTGGTCACTGTTAATGAAGCATGCTGTGCTGATTATTGATTTAGAAAATGAGGATGACACGAGTATTGTGTTTGTTGCCGTAATAAATTAAAGAGGATGCTTTTTAATAGCTGACAGAAACATCTTAAATAACAGAAATTTAAATAACATACCATATTTGATTTCACATTCAGGTGGTCTCTTGCCCATTTAGGTAATTTTATTGTTTATTAAAAAAGATGTACTTTTGTTCTAGTCGCTAACAAGCAGATGGTCGACTTGACTTATTTGTGTTTTGTGTTTCTGAATGACCGATCAGATGCATGATGGGAAATGCAATGAGCTGCTTGTCAGTAGAGACACAATTCACGGGAGAGGACCCGCCAAAGCTGTAACCATCCCCAATTTACTCCAACTCCTTCGTTTTTAAGGTTAGTCTTTTTTTTTTTTTGCATTATTATTGGCTGTTGCAGAAGCAGCTGTTCCATAGCCCCATATCTTCTAAATAACCATCCTCATAGTGACAGACAGGCAGCTGATGGCAGGACTTGTTGTGAGCACGACGAGATCCAACTCAGTGATGGGAATAATGAACTTCATCAGGGGGGCTGACTAACGCTCCTCTAGGGTAGGGTGGAGGTCCAGGTCGACATCTGGGAGTGGGACTTCCAGGCCGGTCTTTGTTAACAGCCAAAGTAGGATCTTGTTATAAAAACTATCTTGCTGGCTGTGGTTTAAGGAGTTTAATCTTATTTGTTCCCAACGCTGCAGCTTCTCATTTCAACAGACTTCATTCTGCCAGTCTTCAACTCCCCAAATGCAGAGCAAACACTCTATGATACAGTGTCTGTAACTGTATGATATCGCTGTTAGTCGGACATTGTACGGTGCCGTTTTGCCACCTGTTTTCCCACCTCTGTGAATTTGTCTGTGCATCGGTCATGACTCAGTCCAACACGCTACCCCCAACCCCCCAAAGTCTCCCTAGGAACAGGCCAACCGGCACTGGTGCAGTGCTCGTAGAGCCCAGGGAAGGACTCCATGGATTTTTTGCTTCGTTAACTATTTATGAGTTGCCACTTCATGTTATTTACACTGGACTGATGGTAATGCTATTCATAGCTGAAATGCAATGCAGGACTCACTGGGGAAGAGAGGGGGTTCGGGGGCTGGGGACAGGGCGAGATCGGCAGTTTGGATTCTTAAGAAGAGCCGTTGGTGGGCAATTACGCCACCTGCAGATGCCTGGACAAGTAAAAAAAAAAAAAAGATTGTTTTGTTCAGTTATCCATTTATGTATTATTGAATTCCTAGATTGTGCATTTTATATTTCAGTTTCAATATTTACATTTCAATGTGTGCTATTCCATTTAAAACTCCCTATTTGATTTTTCTTTTTACATATCAAAGCCACCTGTATCAATCACATGTGTTGGCCGTAACAAAGAACACCATTGCATTGGCATTTGCTCTTTTACAAATCCCACCAGGCAAAGCCAATCGATCTAAACTTTGAGTGTGGTTATTTGGCGGCAACAAGGTAGCTAGCATGAAGGCTTAGGATCACTTCATTTTCATGATGGCTTTCCAAAGAATCTTTGCAATGAATTCTGTTTATAGTTTCTTGGAGATTAGTTATGTAGCTAGTCAACTTTAACTATGGCCAACTCCATCACTTGCTAGGATCAGACCTAACATCGCCAGGCAACTAACGACAACAACCAACTTCATGCAACCAGACACCAAAATAGTTTACATCAACTATCCAGCTTCATAAAACTCAGTTGTATTATGTTTGTGAAATTTGCATTTATATACCAAATCTAACTTGTGGGGCCATCCAATTGTTGAAACAAGACCTTTGAGGGTAGCCTAGAACAAAAAAAACGTCTAAAAAAGTATATTTTCATGTCAACCAAGTTCGGGAATATACCACGTCCAGAAACCTGCTTCACCTGATTTATTTTATTTTAAGAAGGCTGTGACTGGGTATACTGCGGATGTCTGATTACTCTTTATATACAAACTGCAAATCCAACTTTAAGTCTGAATAGCTAAACATAAAGATCATTTATTAAAATGATGGAAACAGGAAGATATATAATTGCACTGCATTAATGCATTATTTGAACAAAAACTTTATTGTTTCGCTTATCTTGGCTTGGCTTCTTTTGAGGCAGAAACACTGGTTCCAGGGTTTTTTGTCCTGCCCAACGCATGTGATTGACAGAGGTGGGCCAGTCACATTGAGATGCAAACAGATATACAAGGCAGGCTGAAAAATTTAAGAAGGAAAGTGGAAAAGCAAATAGGGAAGCTGAAATGGAAAAGTGCACACTGAAATTGAAATTTAGAAACTGAAATATAAAAAAACAATGTGCAATCTAGAAATGAATGAATGAATGAACAAATTAACAATTAAATAAATACAAACATACTGAAATTGTTTTGTAATAAATATATAATAAATACTGAAATAATTGTTAATAATATGATAATAATATAATAGACAAACATTTTCATATATTCATGAATCGATGTGTTTTTATTTGAACTTTCATATATTTTAATTATGACAGGGATATCACACATGCAGACTAAAACAATGAACCTACCTTCATAAACCACAAGATGTGCTTCAGTTGACCTCATTTTACTTTCACTGCAGTACTTGATTGTGTCACAGGGTTAAAGAAAATACGTCAAAGTAAAGAAAAAGTTATACATACATTACTTTCCCATCATTGATGTGTGGTACATCTGCCTGTACGAACAATGGCTTCAGCTGTTAGCTGTCTCTGTTTTCTAGCTCGGATTTAAAGGCCAATGAACAATATGTGCAGTTAACCAGAAATTCCTCAACATTGAAATGTGTCAAAATCAGTTTTGCAACATGGCATGCAAACTGTAAATGGAACACTTGCTCAGTGTCCAATCAGACAAACAGCTGTCAAACACACACACACACACACACACACACACACACACACACACACACACACACACACACACACATAAACACACTTTCACGGGTGCAGATGCTGCAGGAAATTGCTGGACGTACTCAAAAAAATGGAAATAATTTTGAATTTGTTCATCTAGTACAGTTAGGAATAAGACTGTATTAATAAGAACATCTTTATAAGTTGGTATGACTGATAAGCAGCCCAGGAAAAATTTATTGGTGCGCATTTAGTACCGTTCAATAAAGACAGTTGCTACATGGAAATCTTTTGCTCTCTCCTGAATTCCAAAATGACTTGATGTAGTCATTTGGAGGCCGTTTTAATTATTGTGATTCATAACACTCAGCGGGTGAACCTATTGCCATCGTCAGCGCTTCACTGTGGTGCTCCAGTGTAGTGTGGAATGGAGTGACTAAACAGGGTTCATCTCCCCCCGTCCCACAGCAGAAGAGCTGCACTCGTTTGCCTGTTGTATGACAGAGTGTTACCTTTAGGCCCTCTTTGGGGGCTGTTTAGCTCACAAGGTAATTTGTCAAACATTTTCTTTGCCAATACAATAAAATATAATGCTTTTTTTTTTTGGGGACCCCGTCTGTCCATTTTTTTTTGTTTCTAGAAAACACAGGCGTGCCGACTAAATGTATTTCAACCATGCACATTTTTTCCCCCAGTGTTCACTCTTGATGACCTTTCAACTTAAGGATGTACAAGGAGGACAGTGCATTCGATTTGAACCTTCCCTGCTGGTGCCCACTTGTTCTCACCTGCATCCTCTAGATAACGTTGAGCTCACACACACTAAGTGGCTACAAGGGTCTTCGTGTTGGCTCATTAAATCTTGCTCTCTGCCAGTTATTTATGCTCCTTTAACACACAGTTTGGGGCCATGAATATTGTCTGGCTCTTGCCTGCAGAACAAATGCGGGAACGAGTTGTTAGGAAACCCCCCAGTGCTAATATCTAAATAACATAAAAAGGAGTGTAATTTGACCAATGTAATTTGGGATGGTACTCCTTTGTAGAAACAATCCAGAGCCATTGTTGTTAGACGACGGCTGCCTAATCCACAGGCGCCCAGGGCTCCTTTGAACTTGGCTGATTGTGGGGCTAATTTCTATTAAGTAAGTGCACCATTATTTGTAGCATTCACCAATGCTTCCAGGACCCTTTGTGACAAGCAGAACCCAAGAGTTTAAATTAGTAACTCCCTCCGCTATCACAACTATAATTAGACTAAAATTAACAAGAAAGCTTTTCTTTGGTTAAATTATTCAGAATTATTTTTTTCACTTGTCAGGGTCTTAGATCAAATAGTTGTTTTAATGTATGATTTTGCAGCCTGCAACACTTTCATTTGTGCTTCGCTTTCTGAGGACTGCATTCACAAATTGATCAATTTTGTCACCTTATCATAGCCTTGTGGTTCTTAATTACAGTTTAATCATGTTATTTCAGTGAACAGTGGAATACAAGTTATTACGTTTGTATTGGTTTTTGATGTGGCATACAAAAAACATAGTGTAAGCTGATTTTATTTGTTTATTTTGTCTACAGTAGATTTGCTGTGTCTCTGTTAAGTAGCAAAACATTGGGCAATTCAGGGAATTATCAAAAATATTAATTAATTGTTCTATCTGAATTAAATAATATCAAACACGTTTAAGCCGGTCAACGTAAAATGCCGATCAAATCCTCAGATTAAAGCCATTGTAGTCCTCTGTCATTTGAAAAGCATACTGCACAGTGACAATGAATGAAATGCCTTGTTCCAAATCCTAACATTTGATTATCGATGGATAGATTGAAGATGATACTGTGTCTTCGGCGAGAGTAAAATTATAGAAGTCCATCACTTCATACTTGGCAGACATTAATAACAGAACTGGGACGTGAGGGGACAAGGTAATCTTTTTTGCACTCTAAATGCAGACTGTGTTAAATCTATTATACAACAAGATGGAAGAGTGTACGTGTGTGTGTGGTTTTTTGTGGGGGCAGCTAATGTGTCTAGATTGACAAGAAGATTAAGTGGCTACAGTACGATAATCATAATATGACAATCTTGGTATCCATTTTATGGTGTAGAATAATCAGAAATCCTTTTATCAATGACAAATCAAGGAGCATGTAGGTCATGCTTTTGTTAATCCTATTGAATGCTTTTCTATTTCTGTTGTGTACACACTGAATATTTACTTCAGAAAAAAATATTATACAGTTATTGCAACATTAATTAACCATATTAACTTATTTTCTCTTTCTCTAACATTTTATATTTGAAAGCATTGTATTTATTCATTTTACTTAACTTTCAAGATGGACATATCCGCATATTTTCTGAAATGAAATATATGGTTCATGTCAACCTAAGCACCACCTGCTTTTCATCAGCACATGCTTTATCTTGGATCATATCACCAAGCGAATGCTAAACGCTGCACCTGCAGTGTGGCTTTGAACCTGCTGTTTATTTGAGTAACAAGTAAGTGTCACACTGCCTTACCACAGCTCATACACCCCTGTTCTCTTTCTATACATGGTAAATACTTCCTTATAGCTACAGTGGCATCATCCAGCATTGCGTCACCTTGGTAGGCCACAGCACAAAGTCTCTGCATGGTTGGGTCACCTGGCATTTAAAAACAGCCCAGCACTGGTGAGTTTGCACTGACATGAATTATGATAGATTATTGGTCACTAATTTAACTTCTGTGTCAGATGGACTACATTTACATAACCCCCTGTTGCTGCTTGAATAGAGGTCGCACTAGAGGGAGTAGATAAATAATACTTTTTTTTTTACTGTAATACTATTAAATATCCAGCTATTTAGATGATAACATTTCCTGCTAAATTACAGCTTCCCTGGTGATAGAAAGAAGACGAAAAATGGCCAGTGTGTGCTGTGATGGGAAGCTGGCCAGAATTGCAAACAGCACACATTTGTGGTTAGACACACACACACACACACGCATATAAACACCTACATGCACCACACACACATACGTGCACGTGGGCACACACACTCATGCAAACAACGTCCAACTCCAGGTGGTTTAGAATGGCATGGATAACTTTACCTGATGTTATACTGTCTGCATTATTGGGCACATTCCGAATACATTTAAAATGAATGTATTACTTACCTAAAGTAAGCAGGTTGGAGCGAATTTGTTTTTGTTGAGAGAATAATTGTGATAATTATTACAACATAATAAATAAAAGATTGCTTTATTATTTCGGTGAAAGTGGATTTACAACTGACCCATTCAGGAACATTCTATCAGTAAACTGGCCAAACGGCCAGCTCAGTATTTACTGTGCACTGCATAAGTCAGATTTACTGCATAATTTTCTTATGAAATTGAGTTGTTATTGATATTTACCACTCTCACAATAATATAGTTTGGCATTCAAACTCTGATGTGAGAATTGGTAACCAAATTGAGAAATGAAGCAATTAGAGAGGTTCACATATATTATCTAGCTCTCATTAGCTTGCTGTGACATTGCAGGCTCTGGACCAATGAAAAGTGTTGGCAGGGTTTTGGCAATTAGTAAAATTAGTGGCACAGAATTTGGCGTAGATTCAGGCCACATGGCCCAGAAGATACCAGGCTGGTGTCACTTGTGTAATTTATAACTTTGCATTGAAAATAATAGGTTTGAAAAATCACCAGGGCTACCAATATGTCAACCTGTATTATCTGAGACAGGGGTTGTTCCTCAGATACACCAAATAGGAGCAGTTTCCACTCATTTCAGGGTGGTATGGGTGGTGGAGAGTGGCCATTTTGTGTCTGATGGAGAGCAAGGACAGAGGTCCAAGCGAGTGGTAATTAGCAGTCTGGGTTGTGTTTGTTTTCATTTACGTGTGTTTGTGCTGATAAAGTTTGACTTGCCAAAAATCCCAGCCCTGCGCTGGATCTTGCTCAAGCTGTTCTGCAGTGTCCTTCAGGAGTGATGGGAAATCTTTCTTGGCGCCAATGAGCGCATAGACGGCCTGTTGTAATCAGCGATTATTTAACTTGTTACACAGTTAAGTCTACCACCTCATGTATCAGGACCTTGTCGAGTGAATATTTCCAGGAAAAAATAAAGTTCCTGATCCTACACTGACCGATTAGCCACCCTGGTACAAAATAGTTTTCTTTGAAACCTAGGGCATCAAGTTCACCACCTACTTAAAAGCTTACGTCCAATCTTCACAACGGAACATAGTTGAACTTGAAACCCGTTGAAGAGCTCTTTTTTTTGTTTTTATGAGGGAGAAGAAAAAAAAAGGACCAGCAAACAAAATAAACAGGTGTTGTGTGCTTTAGAAAAAGCTAATGCTAACGTGTTCCAGAATACAGAGGCATAATTATACTCTGTTGGATTATGGAAAACATTTTGCATGTTAATTATGGCAGGTATGTTCATTGATTGTCTGTTATAATACTTAAGTGTGTCATTAATTATTCATTTTTCCTCCCAGCCCTTCCATTTTTCACACACCTGTGTTGATGTTGATTTGAATGAAGGAGGTTGAAGATATTTCTTTGGCTTTGTCAGTGCTTGCAATGGCTATGTACTTTAAAATAGAACTTAACATTTTAGAGCGTACTTCACCTTTTTGAGTTTAGTATTATTATTGTGTTACTGATAAATTGTTTGAGACATTAGGCTCTAAAGCTAGAAACATCTATTTTTATTATGTAAAATTAAGCATTTGTTTTTTATCAAATAGGTATCCACTTCTACCTGGCACAAAGCGTCAATGCATTCCATAGTGGGAGGGAAAGGACCCAAATCCACAAAGCTATGGGTCCATTCACTCCGACATGCTTCGGAATACAGGTGAATAAACTTATCATACTTCTTCATTTCATCCTTTAACTCTGAGTTTGATGAAATGTAAGTTGTGCCCCTCTCAGCTTGAATACCGTGTTTTCTTGTCAAATTAAAGGACTGTATCCCTCAAGGAGCAAACCTGTGAAACAGTAGGGGAGAGACAAGCAAACAAACCAACAAACAACAGCAGCGGCCACAGGCACAATCAAGTTTGTCCTTGAATTTCCACACCTGTGAGCATGGAACGTGGCAGGGCAGTTGGCGAATTGGAGGGAACGCAGAATGTTTGTCCAGCGTCGACTTGGTGCGTGTTTATCCCCTCGTTTTCCAGCATTGTTTGTCTTTTCTTTGTGTTGCTGAAATGCTCATATTGCATTTCTCAGATGTTTGTTCCCTGGAGGTGGTGCTTGGAGGCAGGTGTCTCTGGAAAAAAAAGAGGGAGGGGGAGACTGGGAGAAATAAAATTCAGTTTTCCCATTCACTTTCCGTTACCCAGTTCCCCCTTATGCTAAAATGCTTCATCAATACATCTGTCATTCGGCCACACAGAGGCTTTTTAGCAATGTAAATGCGTGCTGATCCACTTGCATCAAGTACTTTCCACATGGCTTTTCTATCGTATCAAAACTTTTCCTAACTTCATTGTTGGCAAAAGAACCCTGACTGCTTTAAAAACGACATACAATTCAGCAAGATAGTGATGTCTAAGTGTAACATGCTGTATATTGGTTTCAAGTTCCCTCAATCTTAAATAGATACTTAAGCAAGTTCAATTTAAGACAGCACATGTGGCCGGCCAGTCCAAATCTGCAATATGTCTTTGCTGTACATTCAGTTATTTTGATTGAGTAAGTTAACCTTGACTTGTGCCATGTTCTTCTAAGCATAATACAGTACAGTGGATCCCATCATTTAAAAGAGCCCCTCACTCAAGGCAGTGAATAGCATTCTAATAGATATTGAACTGTAAATTTGAATTGAAAGCCTGGGTCATTGTGCCTCATTGACTTTAGACCACAAAAACCAAATGATGTCTTAGTTGAGAGAAATATATCAAAGGATATCAACAATTACGAGTCATAAACACGCCTGGAGACGTGCCTGGCGGGCGTAGAGCAGCGGGAATTAGCATGTTGAGCTGATAAATATGCATGTAAAGACGCTCCCAGGAGAATAACTCGCGTGTGATTGATAGCTTTGGAATTGAAGGATGTGTAAATTCCTTTTATTCTGGGGGTTGTGCTGTTGTACTGCCGAAATACATTGCACTTGTTAAAAGTTTTACCAACTTTATAATCCTTAATGCCACATCTGTTTTCTGTCTTTATAGCGCCTGTAAAACGTCATTAAATTATTACCACCAGCTGGCCTCATTGCACAATAACCTCACTTATCTGTTATTCTCCGGGAATACTTTTGATTTATCGACCTTCTTAGAATAAATGATATTTTATCATATGTATATAAATAAACAAGGGGAAATGTGTTCTCTTAAATAATTCATGACTTTCACTTTGAGTAAGTTACTTGGTAGAAGTTTTGAGTTGGCCTTGGTTGGCATTTTGGTACACAGATTGAGACTTGTGAGAAGTGTTGCAACTGTAGATTTACTGAGTCTGGGTAACTACAAGGGTAAAAAGAATGTGTTCAGTGTACAGGCTTCCGTGTTTTGTTTTTTAAATAACCAAATAATTGGAACGTTCTAAAATGGAAAATAATTAAATTGTGGTGTGAATTGAATATTTGTACTACATCATCCCTGTGTTTGAAATTTTAAAGCAAACTTGTAAAGAAAATATAAAAGCCTCGCCTGAAGTACAATAATTAATACTTACAGAATAATTTACACCTCTAAATAATGTACTTTACTTATATCTTTATTCTTTAACCTGCTAAAGGAAGTTAAGTGTTTGAATATGTTTTATAACGCTTTGGCTTTTACTCTTGACTATCAATTTAATAACACATTATCACTTAATTTTGAAGAATTGCAGCACCCCCTAATGTCAATATGAAGTTATTGAACAGCATGATGGATATACTACTTCCAGTTTCATATTTCCTGCCCACATAATAACAAATTGAAAAATGAATTGTGTAAGTACTATAGAAGTGAATACAAAGCAAGTTAATGGTCCACTTTACAACAGTTTGAGGGGGAATAGGTTACTTAAAAAGCATGCACCCTAGAGTAGCAATATACTGTAGACTGTTTGCATAGCTGCTATATGTTTATTGTCTCAGTATACTCAGAGGTGGTGATGATATATTATTGCTTTAGGTAAAGAGAGCATGTCCTTTGAGCATGGTCCTCTTGGGTGTTTTGGCTTCAGAAGAGCTCAAACATAGGGAAAGGGCTATGTTTTGACATGAAAGATTAATAAGGGTATGCTGAAATGAAATTATTTTGGCATGCTATTGTCACATATGTTTTAATGTTAATTGCAGCTGTATTGTTTTTTTTCCCCTAAGATGAAAAGGGCAAGTTTCTCAATGCAGACTCAGAATTGTTCCAATCTTGAAATGTAACCACATGCCAATATATCATGTATTGTGAGAATGACTACCTTCACTGATAACATTTGTGTTCTATGTTTTACATTCCTAGCAAAACCAAAAACAATTCTGGCAAGTCCAAATGAAAAAAGGTACAAGACATACAATCACATGCACACGAGGGCCCACACATAAACATACTTTCATGTACACACACACACACACACACACACACACACACACAAACATGCATGCACACCCACATGTCCGCGCACACACACACACACACACACACACACACACACACACACACACACGCATAGACACACATGCATAGACACACAGCCAGTATCAGTGTGAAGCTGGGAATAAAGCAGCCTGTGAATTTGGCCAGGTTTCCATGTCAGAAGCAGTGTGTGTGCGCGTGTATTTGTAGGCTTTAGAAGGCTCTTTTTTCACACCCTGCTGTTTCCCCCTGATAATTCAATGTCAGTATACTTCTGTTCAGGAATTAATCCCTCTGAAGTTAATTCTCTGTGTTTGTAGCGCATGAGACTGCATGGTGGGCTGCAGAAACACACACCCCGTTGCTGCTGTCCTCTGTTGTATTGCCTACAGAGGGGCTAGGCAATTAACACATTCAAACAGGCCGCTATCAATGTGCTCTCAAAACTATCGTCTGATTTGTCCCTTTTTCCCTAGCAGTCAGACAATCGATTTGATCAAATGAATTTAGTCTACTACTAGTTCTGACACGTTGTAGAGGCACCCGTGTAGCCAGGTAGTGTGTGGCCTCCATGACAAGACAGTTTTGTTGAATCTAACAGGGCAAGTCTCTCAGTGATACCAGCTGTTGCCAAGTCACTTTGTGTTCTGCCTTCATTGTTTCAGTCCTTTGCTTCCCTTCCTCGCTGTGTCTCGACGTGTCTATGCTCTGGTCACAGTCTCATTCGTGCCGCTGAGCTCCTCCAGTAGGCCTCGCGCTCTGCGTTGTCTGCCATCTCCTCAGTCACTTGGTTGAGCAGGTTTCCTCTGTGTACAAGTGTTTGTTTTTCCTTTGCGGTAAACACACTCATTTGGTGAGAGAAGTGCAGCGTCTGATTTCCCCAGGGGGCCCCTTGGGCTCTACCTGTCAGCACACCTGAGCTCCTCAAGACAACGTTCTCGCTGACACCGCCACCTCAGTGTGTTCAAGCAGCAACAGGAACAGGAAACAAGGGGATGGTGACCAGCGTGGGTTATCATCCCAGTTCAAACAAACGACAAGTTCCATCATCAATAATTTATCTTCTGTACAATGACACGTTTCTGGCAACAAGGAAAACTCCAGCAGTTAGTTGTTTTAAGAGTATATTCTTTTAAAAGAAACGATTCACTGCAGTGGATTCCTAAAGCAATTCACTGGTATCCTGGTTATTCCAAAATAGTACATTGTTTACTGGCATGCAGCAACGCACCACCGTGGTTTTAATGAAATATAGCATTTCCGTGACATTTGTAAGTTTGCCCCTCTTACTGTGGCCACATGAACTGTGACAGTTTCACTGTGCAAAAAATTTAAATAAAATTTCATGAAATGAAATAAAGGGTAATGGAGAAGGTTTATAAGGTAACAGAAAGGTTGCAGCATTTGACATTCTCCTTGCATAGCTAATTTATTCTGACATTGTTGACATATTGAATTACACCAAACTGCCACAAGTGTGGCATTGTCATCTATTTTTAGGGTTACAGAGTCACAACATGAGCAAGATGTCTATCTGCAAATTTATGTGAATGTTCTTACAATCAACACTTGCTTAAGCACATAAAACACTTCATTCTCTTCAGAGACTTTCTGTAACTATTGTAGTTCTAAATAACTTGAGAACTGCATATCGATTATGTTCTGTGTCAGGTGGACACGTGGGAATAATTACACAAATTGTGACACAAAAAATAAGTTTGGTCTATTTTGTGAAAGCCTTTAAATAGGTCTTGTAATAAACTGTTCAGCACCATACAATAATGCATTTTCAGAAGTATAAATAAGAATATTTTCTTTTGTTTGTTAAACTTGAATTAGTTCTATAAGTAATATAAAAAATTTCAAACCTGGTTTCTAATGTATTGCACAGATGGTCAGTAAATTATTTATTTGCTTGTTCAAATAGTATTATCCCATAGTTCCAGTAGATCATATGCTGTGGATTATCTTAACCAGATCTTGTTAGAGCTCTCAGTTGATCTAGACTTTCCCACGATACAGCTGACATCCCACTCATGCCTTAAGTATTTTTCATGTCACCTACACTTATCTTCAATTCAGGGGAGAACTTATAAACAGTGACGCCTTTGTTTCTGACCTCAATGATTACAGCAACAGGATGAGATCACTAAAAGGGCAAAGTTGTGGATGAACAAAATAGCCTCATTAAACCAACATGGAATATCTGTGGAGGTGAATCTATTTCTGAATACAATGGCACATTGTCGCCATACAATTCCCAGTAAAACATTTCTGTATTGAGATGTGCTTTGTGTGTGTGAAGTTGGGAAGGTGCACACAGTGTGCCGGTAGCAGCTTCCCGAGGCTCTATGCAGAAGTGTTCTCTGCTCCACCAAGGCCGAGCTAAGCAAGTTCCCCGTGTAAAAACTAGAGCATGACTGTAGTATTTGAATATGAAATAGGGGCAGATTTGGTTTCAGACACCTTGTACTGTGTGTGCAAACAAAGCCACCAATTCCACCAGAGGAAAAGAAGAGAATTTAAAGCGGGTCTTTGTCGTTGTTCAGAACCGTGTTGTCTTTGTTTCCGTTTGTCTCATTTTTGGGGGGAAAGAAAGGGATGAAATATTTTTAAACAGTAATTACCTGGCTGGGATCCGACACGGGGGGGATTAATGGGTGGCTGTGGAGAAGCAGGTTCCGCAGTGTGCAGGAAGGTATGGAAAAGGCGAAATGTTGCGCTGTGCAACAACACACACACACACACAAACATGGGATGGCAGATTTCTGCTGCAACTGTCTTTTCTTTATCCAAACACCAGTCACGGTCTCCCGCCAAGTCCATCACAAATGAGCAAGACACGTTGAGCCCTCTTTCCTCTTCCCAGTCTCTCCAATTCATTTGCAAGACGCTCGCTTTCTTGCATTCCAAAGCAATATTTTAATGTGTTTGGTTATTTTTATCCATGTTTTGGTCCATTTCTCTCACAAGTTGACTGGAAGTAAGAAATTACACAAACATGTAATTATTCCTGTGTATTTTTCAAGAACTCTGTCTTGGGTGTAATTGACATTCAAAATCACTTGCCAATCAAGTCATACTGTATGAATAGGCATTATTGTTGCTCAAGCCGGGTAGGCTAAGCAATACTGTTGAAGACTTTGTAGAACATTGCACTAAGAAGCTGCTTGTGCTTAGTAATTACTTTAGACTCCAGGTAATTGGGAAACCAAGATGAGGTGCAGAGAGGATTTTGCCGGTGTTGTGTAACTTAAATAATAATTCACCAGATCAGTCTAATACAAAGAGTCAAATAAAGGTGCAACAAAAGCCTCAGTGGGAATAAGGCTTATCAAGTTTTTGGGAGCTCAAGGTCAACATGTCAATCGACTATTTGCACCCAGCTGTTAGTTAGCTAGTGGTTATATCGATCTAACATTTGCTTCTTTAAACACAAGTCATGCCAGATAATGAAAGTCAAAGTAGCTTCCATAAACAAGTAACATGGAGATCTTAAAGTCCAGTGACACAACCAAATTCTCGTTCAAAATGCCACACCCATTTACCAATTTCTTACAACCAGTCCAGATGTGTGTAAACACTTATTTATAGTTTGTTCACTTAGAAATGTGTTGCCTGAGCACTGCAAATACGCAGGCCACAGCTCAGCTCTGTGTGGCCAAACCTTCATAGAAGACAGGATGAAGCGTAATTATTTTATTTTAATTGTTTTTTACATGAACAGTAAGAAGTCTGTATTTGCTATTGTTTACTGTACTACTGGAATACCGTTTGTTTTGTCTGTTACGGTTCATACTTACATAAGTGTGTAATGAGATGCAGTTTTGAAAAAGAAATGTAGTAAATTAGATATTTGTTCTCTTTCTATTTGTGTTTACAATGTGTGTTTTTGGATCTATAACACACATACATATATTTGGGTACAAACACATACAGTATGTGAGAGTACTATTGTATGCCAAACTTTTACAACGGACTCGCTGTGCACTGCACACTGAGAATAAAAAAGATTAGGTGTTTGCTTTTGCAACTGATGTATAAGTGACATGTATAGTTTTGGAACTTCAAGGATTATTGTCTTGGCAGATGTCGAAAAGACAAAAATAATGAATGACAAGAAAATCGAAGCGCGTATGTTTTGGACAGTTTTGATGGTTGTAAAATTGTTTTGCTTTGTGTTAGCACAAGGCCTAGAAATATTTCAAGCTGGTGGAATGCTTTGTAGATTTCTTTATAACTTCTCTGAAAACTTTGAGTTGATGTACAGTATAATGATGCATTGTAATTGTAGATCTTAGGATTTCATCTTATGGTAAAGCAGGTGTTTCCCCTTAATGACGGCTTCAGATAGAGGTACGCCTTTGCTTTAATTAAAAAAGCTGCCTATTTTTGTTTCACTGTGCTTTTCACATTTTCTAATTACACTTAGATAAATAAATAATAAATATAAGAAAATATAAAATTTAAACTATACTTCTTTATGATGGCAATTTTGTACTGACAAACATAGAATTGCTAAAGTTGTTAGTTTATGTGATGAATTATAACTACGTGGTCATTCTATAAAATGTTCTTCACCATGGAAATTATATATTTTAAATATCAACCAATTCTGCCACATCTCCCCCCATCCTCCAATTAAGGTTTTTAATTCATGACAACAATTTATCAAATACATTTAACAGGCTGAATTGACAGAACAAAACAACAAAAAACAAAGTGTGATACCTTGATGTCCATGCTATTACATTTTTAAGCTGTTGTTATCCGTAACTTTCATGTTTGCTGATACGATCACAATGGAGCCTGAAAAAACACTATAGTCATCAGGAATATGTTGAAGTATATAAAAGTCAGCATTCATCTAATAGACCGTTGGCTTTTACTGTGCCTGTGGAACCTTAGAGTGATGCCATGGTGCGATAAGAAACTCACATTGAGGCGGTGATCTGTCAGATTGTTGAATTGAACGTGACTATCTCCCATTGGGCGCCGACAACAACAAGGCAAACTATGGAGAATGCAGATGTTCAGATATAAAAATGCATTGTGTCTAATCCTGCTTCAACGTGTAAATAGGTGCTATCCCTGTTTTGCAAATTACAAATCAATCAACTGAACGTTCCGTTAATGTAAGTTCAGAAACCATAAACTAGTCATTTCAGCGTCATGCTATATTTCATACATGTATTTAAATTCAAGAACGCATACATATGTTTAGATAAGGGTTTATATAAAAAAAGAGACTTTGTTTTGTGTGATAGTAAATTCCCTTGTAATTGCTTTATCGGTCATCAAATTCACTTTCTCAACAGCATGTTGATGCCGCTGACCCCTTTCTGCCATTTTGTTTGATAGAATTGAACAGAATTGCCATCCTCTTCCCTCTCTCCTTCACCATTATGAGAGAATTATTAACATCTGTTAGTCAGACATCAGGCCAACTCATGCGTGCCTTAATGGCCTCTTGTTTTGTCATTTATGGCTAAGGATGTCATTATTTCAGGATTTATGATCGACCAGATATAGAATGTATTTTCCATGAGTTTTACCTAGCAATCATTTATTTTGACGATTACCACAACAAAGTTTAGATCCCTTAAGTCTTTGACTATCATATTGATGTCGATGATGAAGCATATTTTTATAGCAGAAAAGAACAAAATATACCACTCATGCAGAAATCGAACACCTAAACCAAGGTCATATAGTATAAGATAAAACATGCCAAACCAATCTACTATTGGGTAGACAATGTCAACATAGGTCATAGTGCACTGCCAGGATGCCTTGGCAGCTTGAAGGAGGCCCATTTGAACCTATGTCGTTCATTTCAAAAAGGTCGATTATTATGGCATCATCCACAGCTGCAAAACCAAACCAAACCAAAGTCGTGCTGTCCTCTTATCAACACATGTTCTGACGCTCTCACAACACCATCCAGGGCATGATGGCACCCTTGTCCTGATACACACAAAGACCAAGGCCATACCATAACTTAGCAATGAGATTAGCTTTACTCAATATCCTTTCTAACATCTATTCGCAATATATTCTATCTAAATGATTGATATCACCTAGTAAAGTGACAAACCATCCGTCCTAGCCCATGCAACAAATAAGGATGCACACAGTGTGTGGGATTTTATCACAGAAGCCACCATCTGGTGTGAGAGCCTTTCGTCATACGCCGTGACCAATTGGGTTATTAGATTATTGAATAATTAGAGGGTTGATCATGACTACACACAGAGTATGCCTTTCTAACGTGTTAGTTTGTGTTGCCAAGGTCCAACCCCAGGGGACTAAGCACATAGACAAAGCGTAGGCCAGTTAAAAGTTTTATGAATATTTTTGGAATAATAATTTGAGTGATTCTTGTGTCTCAATACACTAACTGACCTCAATAAATACTGGTGCTATTGATAAAGTTAAGCAAAAAAAAAAATACATATAAAACATGGCTGATTTATTATCAGTTTGATCTTCTTTTTCGAATATTTGAGAGATAAAAAAAAGAAAAACATGGAAAACTAATGCAAATTAAAATGCTGTTGTCTTCAGATCAAATGGAAAACTATTTAAAGTTTACGCCTGTGTCACTGGCACACCAGTAAGCTAGGCAACATCTAAGGCATGGTGAGTGTTTCCATGCCCTTCAGTGAAGTATCACAAGTACACCGTCTTCATTTAACTTCAGTTTCCCTGTTATCAGGTCACTTTGTGAAGTCTTGTGGAATAGGGTGTTTGGACATTTTAAAGGGCCTCCCTTGGTCCATAGAGGCCAGCAGACAGCGACACCCAATGCTTTGCTTACTAAAGTGGGGAACCGAAGTGACTAACATTCATGTCATGCACTGATCCTCTTTTATTTCACCACTCTGTGTCTACTTGAAGTGCTGTGTCTGTGGGCTGCTAACTTGTCATGCGTGTGTGGCCCTAAGATGTGTGTGACAGCCTCTCTGACTCCCGGGCTGAGAGCTTTATTGTAGTCGGAGCCTCTCATTGAAATGATTTATGTGCAAGGCACAGATGTTGTTCAGATCCTGCTTTTTCATTCAATTACTGGATCCATCTTGCTGTTTTAATGATCCTATGAAAAGGCCCATATCTCTCCTCTTTCACAACACACTTAAGTCCATGGCCTCCTGAATATTGCAGCTTTTGGCTGTTCTGGTACTTCTTGTCTCCCCGTTTCTTTCAGCAGTGGAGCAGTAAGTTGAGGAAAAATAATGTATTTGTTGTTGATATCTTTAGCAAATTTATGTTTCATACTCAAAAATATTTAAACTATTGACATACTATTGATACAGATATCCATTTCTCCAAAGATATAGGGGATATCATTTCCAGAGAGTTTTAACTAGCCTGACTTTAAGTTATTTATAATCTTTCAAATTGTCCTCTAAAATGTATTTATTATCTAATTTTTTTAAATATTTTAATCAGAAACAAAGCTTCTATTCCGTATCATTCTTTTCACAAATCTTCATGCATTTGCTCAGTATTTGTCAACTCAATTCTGTTTTGTTCTTGTCTCCTGGCATAACAAAATGCACTTTCCTTTGAAGCTCCCTCCAGGTCCTTGGGGTATCCAATTGGAGGCAGACTACCTGCTTAGCTTTTCTCTTATATTTTGGGGATTTTCTCTTTCTTAAGTGGTTGGGCTCGTCATGGTTCCAGCAGACCTCATGCATTTTTATAGCCATCTGGAGAATAGCAACAGGTCCTAACAAGGTGTCCCGCTGTAAAAACGGCAGTTGAGGGCGGATGCCGAGTCAACGACGCTCATTTGACAGGACAAGAACCTTTGCGTGTGTTTGTGTGTGAGCGGGAGAAGGACAGGAGTTTCTGTATTAAGGTTTGTGTGCGTTCTCGTTGCCACGTGTGAGGTTAAACATCACACCGCCGCACATAATTCACCCTCCTCTTCCCCTCCTCTTTTCCCCGCCACAGGAGCCCTGGAGTGTGATGGGTTTGTCCCAGACGCTAGCTGACACTGTGTCCCCAGTCCGACCGAATGCGGCATGAAAAATTCACTGAGGCGTGGAGTCTGGAATGCCCTGCGTCCCCCGCTAGTGCAGGCCGCTCTGTGGGGAGTGCAAGGTGAGCAGAACTTGAGCTTGTCAAGGCTGCATGCCTCTGACAAACATAAGTAGATGCTAATGGCAAAATCGTGACAGAGCAGAGTCCCTCCACCATATGGCTAATTGCCACAACAATATCCTCTGTGTTATTAATCAGGTTTTCATAGCATGCCATGATAATTGGAATAATTAGAGCGGGAACAGGCTCTGGGATGCCTCGGCAACGTCCCCTTGCTCGGAAAACAACAGACCTGCAGAAAAGATGTCGCTGTGCCTCCTCCTCCTTGCCGTTCTCCAACCTGTCCTCCTCTTGCTCCCTAGTACCCTCCTCTCACCTCCTTCACGTCTTCCCCTCCAAACTCTGCCCGCGGCCTATCTCTTCTCCCTTCTCGCCTTCCTTCCACCCACCTCCTCGTTTCTGTGTCGCGCTAATCGCTCTCCAGTTCCCCATCGCCCCGTCTTGTTTACAGTGTTTCGCAGAGGAAAATGGAGTTGGTAATTAATGAACACGGTGACTTGCCTGTCGTGGGACTCCTAGCTGGGCTGCTAGTGGAGGGATGTGCAGGGGGTTTATCAGGCTGCTGGTGGAGGGATGTGCAGTGTCTTAGGCTGCTGGTGGAGGGGGTGTCTGAGGCTGCTTGTGGAGGGATGTGCAGTGTCTCAGGCTGCTGGTGGAGGGGTGTGGAGGGGGTGTATCAGGCTGCTGGTGGAGGGGGCGTATCAGACTGCTAGTGGAGGGGTGTGCAGGGTCTCAGACTGCTAGTGGAGGGGGTGTATCAGACTGCTAGTGGAGGGGTGTATCAGACTGCTAGTGGAGGGGGTGTATCAGACTGCTAGTGGAGGGGGCGTATCAGACTGCTAGTGGAGGGGTGTGCAGGGTCTCAGACTGCTAGTGGAGGGGGTGTATCAGACTGCTAGTGGAGGGGGTGTATCAGACTGCTAGTGGAGGGGGTGTATCAGACTGCTAGTGGAGGGTGTATCAGACTGCTAGTGGAGGGGGTGTATCAGACTGCTAGTGGAGGGGGTGTATCAGACTGCTAGTGGAGGGGGCGTATCAGACTGCTAGTGGAGGGGGTGTATCAGACTGCTAGTGGAGGGGGTGTATCAGACTGCTAGTGGAGGGGGTGTATCAGACTGCTGGTGGAGGGGGTGTATCAGACTGCTAGTGGAGGGGGTGTATCAGAGTGCTAGTGGAGGGGGTGTATTAGACAGCTAGTGGAGGGGGTGTATTAGAGTGCTAGTGGAGGGGTGTCTTAGACAGCTAGTAGAGGGGTGTATTAGACAGCTAGTGGAGGGGTGTATTAGACAGCTAGTGGAGGGGTGTATTAGACAGCGAGTGGAGGGGGTGTATCAGAGTGCTAGTGGAGGGGTGTATTAGACAGCTAGTGGAGGGGTGTATTAGACAGCTAGTGGAGGGGTTGTATTAGACTGCTCAATGAGGACACACGACCCGATGTGTCTACAAGAGACTGGGAATGTACAAACTCTTTTTTATTTGCACATTCTGTTCAACAGCCTGGTGTTGTTGTTCGGGTAAACACCTACACACAGTGAACTCCTGCAATGAAATAATACCCGCAGAAATGGTGGAAGTGTAATGGTCACACTGCGATGGGGTGAGAAACAACTTCCAATCATGTTGACAAACCAAATCACAGTGGTGATGATTGATTATTGAATTACTATTTAGTATTCGAGTGATCGCCTCAAGAGACCGAGCACTCCCTCCTTCACTCCACCTCTAAGCAGGCTTGTAGGGCACGACTTACTATGCAGAGAAGAAACCTTTAGGTTGTGCCACTGGGCCATAAATCTCCACGTTTCGCCAGCAGCAGCGGCATCCTCGTCCCGCTGCCTCTCAAACAGCCATTTGAAATGCCTAACTTTATCGATCCCGACAGCTCGTCAATCTACAGGACATCTGTATCATCACTACCTGATTCTTGTCCTTAGTAGCTGCGGTGCTTCTGGCAGGGAGAGCAATACAACCTTTCCCAGAGGCTACTTGTGAGGCGTCCTCATGTGAACCCATGACTTCTGAGGATAATAAGAGGAGGACAAAGCAGGTCTTAAAGGGGAGGAGAAATCTGGGATACTAGTGACTGACACTGAGGAAGATAGTGTATTAAGACTGGTGTCCCTGTCCTTCCCCTGTACTTCGTTAGTAATGGAGTTGAATTATGAGGAACGAGTTGATTTAATCCATTGATTTCGATGTGGACCTTTCAAAGTTGTGAGCGGGGAAGGATACAGATTATCCCTTAAGTATGTCCTGACCTGTTCTGTAAATATATCAATTAGCAGCACATCTAATGCCATTTGGTTAAGTGACTGAAAATCTTTAGACAAACTGTCCATTAGATCCGTTACAAAGCGACGGCCTCTCAACAATGACACAAAGTCATCGCACTGTTATCCTCGTTAACATCAGTGTCTCCTTAACGACTGAATCCCTTTGGTTTGGTGAACCGCAGCTCCTCTCTGGACAAGCCTGTCATCGCTGTTCACACCTCCTCCTTCCATGTCTCTGCTCAACACTTCAGACTCCATGCTGTCAAACGCCCTCGCTGTTTCTTACACAAAGGTTCACGATAACAGACACATGCATGCTGAAATACTCAAACACACAAACACCTAACACACACACACACACACACACACACAGGCACTCTCACAATTGTCTATACATGTCTCTTTGACATGATCTGTTTATAGTTGACTAGCAGAGGGGTGGGTTATGCAGAATAAGCAGGGAGAAGAGGGGGTAGGAAGTGTTGCAGTGACAAACTGTGATGAGGAGAGGAGAGGAGAGGAGAGGAGAGGAGAGGATGGATGGCTGGCTCTGTGACGGTAGATACTCATTTGGTTAAGTATGGAAACACCTCTTTTCATTCCGGGTCAAACTGATCTGAACAAATGTTAGAAAAAGGTGTCTGCTGGTGAACCCTTAAAGCTTCAGTACCTGGAGCTGTCACAGCAGATCAGTTTCTAGGAAATCCCCTTCCCCTTGTTATGGAACTGAATCCAGCAAAGCTATAGACAATAATTTCAAATGCACATTTATCATTGCACCAGCATCCGCATTGTATTAGACACAAAACTCTATCCGGTTTCCAAACTCCCCACATTTGACAAGGTCTCGCATAGTTTCAAAGGGCCACAAGCTGGGCTAGTGGAAGTGTCCTCCAGGTCCCTGCGTGGCTCAGTGTGTGTGCTCCGAGAGGCCTGGGCGCTGCGAGCAGACACTCCTCGTCTCTAGAGGTGAGCTCGAGGTGGCTCCCCATATTAGTTTGCCTTCCACCTAATGAGGCGGTGGAGCATGAAGGTCCAAGCCCTCCTAAAGGCGGCGTTCATTAAAGCAGCGGTGCTTAATGATGACGCTAAAGACGGTGGCTGGCTCTTGCCGGGGCCGTCCTTAACGTGTCACAGACAGCTGGGGGGGGGGTGGGGGGGGGCCCTGTCGCAAAGGACACCAACATGATTAACCCATTAAGTGACCACTCCAGGGTTCAGTGGCTTAATGATTCGTAATGGCGTCATTGATAAGGACATTGTGTCGTACGGATATTGAACATCTACATGCATTACGCGTCGCATATGTATTATGTATTAGGGTCAGTTTGCCAAATTATAACTTCTTTATACTGTAAGACAACAGCAATATTTTCGCATTTAGCATAAAAAACATTAGGTCAACATTGTTTTTAGTTGGAGACACAGCATGATATATATAATTTGCATCAAGATGCTTCATACATTTGTAACAAAATACACTAAATATAGCATCTAGAAGAAAGAGATTAAAATGTAAAGGGTTAAATAATTTCTTTAAAGGTGCAAACAACCTGATGTAATCATCTTTGTCTTTATCACGTTGGTTTTACTCTGTAACCTTGCAACAGTGATGCGATAATGACCCACCTTGTTATCTCTGCAAGTTGAAGTTTTCGCGTGCTGTATTTTTAAAGCAGCCTTCAGGAGAAATGTCCACTCTCTGGTCCACTGCTGTAACAGTTGAGCCCACTGTGTGTGTTCTTGTGTGCGTGGACTGCAGAAAGCCCCCACCCCCCACCCCTCTCCAGAGAAATGTGCGTGCGCGCGCGCACACACACACACGCACGCACGCACGCACGCACGCACACACACACACACACACACACACACACACACACACACACACACACACACACACACACACACATACTGCCGGGCTGTGTGTTTTCTGCCTCTCCCAGAGGACACACTAATGTATCCAAATATATTTAGAACAGATGTTGCATTTTATTTTTCATGATAAAAACCCATTTCAGAAAATTTACTTCATAATGGGCACAGCAAGTTTTTTTTCCTCCTTTCCCTGAGGTCCCTCATGTATGGCGAGAGAAGCATACCACCTACTGGTAGTTTACAGCACTTCAGTCTAACGTGCTCTAAATAACGCATCACCACTATGTTTTCCACCAAAGTTTTTTTACTTTGTGCACTTACGTTCTCGGTCACATACACAAATGAATTTAAGGTAATTGTGGCAAAATAAACAAATGTATTGTTCTTCACCTTGTTTTATTAAGATACAGCATACTGTGCACACTAAAGTATTATTGCTCTTGACCTGTCATTTTAATGTTTTGGAACGCCCACACTAAATGGACCTGGTTAGAATAGTCAGAAGAAAAGCCAATCTCTCCTCAAAGGTTACTTTTCCTAGCAGCCACTGAAAAGCCTGAATTTAAATATTAAGAATATTCCAGGTATTGGAAAGTGCTGTTACTGGTTAATGCCTCTCCCATGACTTGATTTTGCAGGTTCATGTATGAGTTCTCATGCTTTCCTGCTAACCCTCACATATGTGATCATTGTTAGCCACAATGTAGGCTACAGCTTTTGTAAAGCAAAACAAAATACACAGCTAATCATTTAACATACCTGCATACCTACCTACATTCAATCAATTTGGATACGTTTATAATTTACTTTTTCTTTTAATACATTATAGCTACATTACGTTCTTATGACAGAAATCAATGAATGTAGAACCAAGAATTTCAGAGTTCCAAGTAGTTTCACTATTCTTCTCCTCAGGAAACGGTCAGGAATGGATAGACAGATGGATAGAAGCGGGAAGGAGGGATAGCCCGCGCACAGAACTACGAAGAGTGGTCGTGTCTGGGAGAGGGCTAAGTGAGCCCTTTATAAATGAAAGCAGATGTCTGGCATTTTGAACTTGTCGGGTCGCAGATGGGTTTCGCGGTGATGGAGCACTCGACTCCCCTGATCGTGATCACTCACCCACACTCTCTCGCGCCTCTCTCCGCTAGGGCCCCGCTTCCCTCTTCCGGTGATGGGGAGAGAACAAGAGAGCATGGCTGATAAGGAGGAGCACCTTTCAAACAAGTGATTAGTGGCCCTTACAGACCCTACCGGAAAGAAAAAGAGGCAGAGGGAGACTAAAGTAACACTTAACCTCTCTCTTCTCCTCTCTCTCTTTTCCTTTCCTCTTTTACAGAACGCGCTTGATTGATCTTCCTGGTGGTGTGCGTTGATTTATAGGGTTGCCTGCGGAACATCATCATGCTAACTATTCTCTGCCAGAGAGTGAGTTTGTCAGTGCCATTGATCTTCTGGTAAATGAAATGTTCCGTTTCCAGCGCATTTTATTGTTAAATGCAGTTCATTAGCGACAGAGAGATTTATGGCCGTGTCTGTCTCCATCGCGCGGGAGGCCAAGGCGAAGCAGCGTTCACTTTGTACGGGCCCTCTCAGTCTGGCCTAGGCTTGTCAAGACAATTGTGTCAAGACAATTGACTTGATGCAATGATGATGGCGAAAAAATTGAGGATGATTGTTGAGTACTTTAGATGGAACGCATAGCAAACATGCATTATGTCTTTTTTCGTTTTCCTTTTTGTTTTGACAATGTAGCATTTCTTCATAATGTCTTGTCTGTGCAAACCGTTTATAAAACTGAACTAATAGGGCAACATTTATCACTTTTTTTTTGTTAAATTCTGCATAGGAGATTCCCAACCTTTATTTCACGCACTTTTCAACATTCACACAAACAATCACAGCAACACACACACACACAGCAAGTCCAATTAAAAGCTGTCATTTGAAGAAATCTTGGGCGTCCTCGGTTTCCTGTCTCACCAGATGTTTTGCGGCACCTGCAGGCTACACTGCTCTGTCTCTTTCTCTCTTCTCACACACAAGAAAAGGCGTTCTGTACTTTGTTTCATCTCAACTGTTAATAGGCTCCTTAACGTCGTTGAGCCTTTGGGGACATGCTTGCGCTGGAAGTCTCAGGTACATCAAAGTCCAAGCTGCACTCTGTTTGGCCCTGTCAAACAGTCTGGGCGCGGGGGAAAATTACAAAAGTAAACTTTCCCCCACGCCCCCTTTCACAGACACAGACACAGACATATTGTTGAGGAATTCAATGAAACAACCATAAAGTTAATTTGCAGGTGGGAGTTATTTCTTTTCAATGTGTTTGTGTGTAAATATTTCCATAGCAATGTGTTTGAATGAGTATATGTGTAGGTCTCAGAAAATATGTGGGGGCTCTTCTTGAGAAAACGTTGTCTGTGATAGTAATTGATGTGATCTAGTTTCCAAAAATGCGACTTTTCAGTCGTGCGTTAGATCTATATGGTCTAGCTTGGTTCTATAAAGGTGCCACTCAGAAATAACCCAGAGTAGCAACTAAGAACCCCCCACCCCCCTCTGCACCAACAAACGAGGCCCATTGTCACAGGTCTTGTTCAGTTCCAGAGGCAGTGTGGGCACCCTGTGTGAGCGCTCATCCATATTCATCTCCCTGAATTGGGGACGGTGACATATGGTCGCTCCTCCTGTACACCCCCCCCGCCCCCAGCACACACACATCCCCCATCCCACCCCCAGAACCAGAGACATAAATTCAGAATTGGATTTAACACTTGAATTCCCCACTGACCAGCACGGCTGACACAATTACCATCCCAGTGATGCCGCACACACAGCACTCACAGGCCTAATCCAATTAGAACTGAAGCAGTGTGTGTGGCTTTGAGTGTGCGTGTGTGGGGGGCCGGTGGTTTGCCGGCCTCTGTGTCGGCCTGGTTTCAGACGTCGGCCGGAAGGACTCTCTCGTGCTCCCCGTCTCTCTTCTCTTCCTATCTCTGTCTGGTTCAACTTTTTGGATCAATTCAAATTTTGTCCTTTCCACGTCCTTGGCTTTCTCGATGGATTCTCTAATTGCGTACACCCACTGTGTTCTCGCTAACCTCGCGCCATATACACACTTTGAACGAGCACAACGTCCCCCATAACTACTGTGCATATCTGTTACTGTTGTCCATGTGTCCATATGCTTTTGAGCTGTTCCCTATGTCAGTGCTACTCTGTTGGACATGACGGCGTGTCACTGCTCATTATCATTATACCTGTGTCTGTGGTTGCATGTACAAAGATCACCACGTCAAATTCCCTGTAGAGGCCGAGCACCGCGACCAACAAAGGTCATTCACATCTTTTGATTAAATACGATAAATATGGCTGGCTATGCCCTGAGGTGGCTGAACCTCGCAGTAGCTTTTGTTGGGTCGCGCTGCACCGTATGTTACTACTAAGGGCACTGAGAGAAGGAGATCCGTGCCCCATCCACGCTCACCACCGAAGAGACTCCCGTTCCCTTCAGATTAGCGTACGTGTTAATCCTCCCGACCTGTCAGCCGCAGGCCTCAGTCAGCCATGTTTTCACAGCATTACCTCACCTGTCTGACTGGTGCATCAGTTCACCCGTGAAAAGGTGATGCTGATGTCTGCTCTCTCCCCCTTGGATGCGTGTGTGTTTGAGTTGTATGCATGTTTGTGTGTGTGTGTGTGTGCGCGCAGGAAGGCAGGTATTAGCCCTGACAGATCGCACTGTTAATTGCTAATTGTGTTTCTCATTAGGCGCAGGGGTGACAGGTGTTGTTAGTGTGTTGTGAGCTTTTTCCACGCTCTCCCATGACTTGCGCTGGCTCCCAGTGCGCCGCGATGCCGATCCGCTCGCTAATGGTTCCCCCGAGAGCTCCCATCAGCCCCATGGCGCCGTGCAGGGAGAGGTCGGCTTTAGATACTGTGTAGCAGCGGGTCTCCTAGGGACGGGCTGTGTCAGGCGACCACATCTAAGTCTCACGTCGCGAAAAAAAAAGAAGCTGCGTCTTTGCACACGTTAAGCACCGTCGATAAAGTTGTAGGCAGACATTATTGTAGATAACTGGTTTGTTTCAGAGTATTTAGAGTTTCGTGACTAAAGAGACCCAAAGAGGCACACATTTTTAAAATAACAACCGATTTAAAGAATAAAAAATGTATGTGTGTGGATGTTAAAATTTACATTTATAGATTGGACATGTTCTTACAGTTAACAGCATGGAAAACACGTGTTATTTTGCGTTCTAAGACTGATCTCTCTTTTTTTACACAACACGACTCGTGTAATCTACGTTATGTGTGCAGCTCTCATATTTAAAAGGCCACTCAGCCAGTTAAACATTCTAGGTCACCAAATCTAGAGTGGTTGTTCCATCGGGGACGATAGAATATTCAGAAACGCCTGATGTTTGTGGGAGGACGCAACTGGTCTTTGAAGAAGGCATGAATAATGTTCTGTAAGTGAGCAAAAAACACAATAAAATAAACATAGTCAAAGACATTCTATAAAACTCAAACCCTGGCCTGAAAAACAATAGCCAAACCAACATGAGACTTCTGCCCTGGTTCTGAGGTAGAAGTAGTAGGTGGTTCGCAGAAATTCCGGGTCACCATAGCCAGGTAATAGAATGCATAACATTGGGGCTGATTGTTTTGGTGATAGATAATTATTGTTGTTGCCAAGACAGTGCAATCCCTGTTTACCTTTGCCATTGCTCCTCTGGTGTAAAGTGTTGTCACTGGATACTAATTACAACCCCAGGACATGTCCCCACATGGCCGACCATGTCATATGGGCAACGTGTCCCAGCAGTGGCCCCGACATGTCCCCCACCACCAGCGCTTTTAGCTCAGTGTACCTCCACTTGGCAGCCATTATTAGCCTGGGTATTAGCGCCTGGCTGACGAGCCTGGAGCGCAGCAGGGACCCAGTCACGGCCCCCCAGAGTTTGCTCTTTGTTCCACTGTGGAAGGTGGGGACTCAGCAATGCATGGCGCTAATAATAATAATTATCCCCCCGGGGCGTTGCTCAAGTCCCCTTCCACGCGGGCCAACTAACAGCTAGTGAGCCGGGCTGCAGCCCCCCGAGCTCATGAACGTGGAAATAACCCATAATGCACTTTGTCCTCCTAAATCCCCTGCTGCCTCTCAGCTTTGTTACTCTTCCTCATCCTCTTTGGTGCTAGTCCGTGCTTCCTCAACCCCCCCCCCCCCCACCACCACCACCACCACATTTGATGCCTCACAAGTGCGGTGCAGGAAGTGAAACACTTGACTTTGCCTCAGTAGCAGACAGAGTCCCCCCCCCCCCCCCCCACTCCTTCTGCCCTTGTGGATTTGATTCCATTGAGAAGCTCCGTCTCCCTCCCTCCCTTTTGCCCTCCCTCCTTTCCTCTATCGTGGGACTGTTCAGGCCCCTCTGGGCCTTTTTATTTTCCCGCACACACTGCAGATCTGTCTAAAGCCAATTAGCTCATCAGCTGCGCTACCTGCTTGCCTGGAGTTTCACCCGTGTTTGATTGAGTGGGGGACTATGAAGGCTTCCTTTAAACAGTCAAAGCCAAGCAAACTGTAAACATTATAACATACATGCAATAAAATTTATTACAGGGAAACTCAAATATTTGTCTTAACTCAAATATTTGTCTTTAAGGACCCCTCACACTTCCGAAGGTCCAAAGTCTATTACAAGAGACTAAGTATATAGGTAAGAAGATTAAACAGTTGATGTCATGAGAGACCCATTGCAGTGGACTAAGCAATGTAAACATTCACCAACAACTCTTAGCTAGATCGCATTGTCTACTAGTTGTAGGCCTGGAACCTGAATGAAATGTCTAAAATCTTCAAATGCCAATAAACAATAAAACTCTCTATACAAAACAACCCACCTCCAAGACGTCAACAAAACCAAAGCAAAAAGATCCAAAATACCCTAACAATAGTCAAAGTGTTCCTCAAATGCCACCCACAGTGTGCGCCCCCGCCCTGGTTCTCTGGCGGGCGCCGGCGTGCACCTGATGGGATGTGACAGGAGATCCCCGAACAAGGCTGAAGTGTCCACACACGTCTTTGTCCTCGTCACACAGAGCCAAGTGGAATGGCACCTCATCGCGCGTCGGCATTGGCCCGGCACAGTGTGTCCGGGTGTGTGTCCGTGTAGGCGGGGAGACAGACACAGGTATGCATTACAACGTATGCATTAGGAAGTCTAGGACGTGTTCCTGTGGAAATGAATGTGACATCCACGGTAACCATGACGAGAGCCTGATCATCTGTAACCAGGCCAGTGCTCCTTGCCTTGTACTATTAATAGAGTCAGTGTTGTAGACTACAGCAGTCTAGAAAAGAAAACACCAAAGCAACGATTGAACGTGAAATACAGGTACATCATGCATGGTTGAAAGCTTTCAGTTTGAAAAGAACCAACGGTCCTTCTTACTAAAAATGGTCCCTTCGGACAACTTTGCTGAGTTGTCTAGAAAAGAGAATTCCAAACTCTTTACATAATGATGGATGGCGCCAAATAATGATCCAAAATGGTGCACGTTGGCCCATCCCCTCTTCTTTGTGCATCATTCATCATGTTGCATCAGTCTTCAATAAGCGGTGGACTCCCTCTTCCCCACCACTTCTAAAAAACAGTCTATTTAGACCGCCCGTTCTTCTAACCAACACCGACTCGACAACCCGCTAAACATGTCTGTCTTCATTCATTACTCTCCTTCTCATCACCATCAGGCCTCCCGCTTTAATGAGGCAAATAGATATTTCTCCGGTGATTGTGTCTCTCCCTCAAAGTATTAAGACTATTAAATGGACACATCTGTTTTTAATTAGCCGCTAAAGTCACCTCAACGTTGCCTTCCATTTTAATGTACTCGACGCCGCGATTCCATCAAGCCAGCGACAGACAAACAACACATTGCTTGATGTGCTTTGCAGCCTACGATAAACAATGACCTAGAATGTGATAGGACTGAATACAAGGATAGGGCCTTATTAGTGTTTACAGTCTGGCTGTCTACATTGACAATGTGGACAATATTTACATTGAAGTTCACTTTGTGAGAAATAATAGGGGCAAACTGGTATCACCCTGTCATTGCCCCTTCAGAACACATTGAAAAAAACACATTGCATCAACACATATTAAGCCATCGAACATTATTGAACTGTACAGCTAAAAACAAAATGTCACCAACATAAATGCATTGCTAAAGGTGACACTATATGAGCCACTGTTGATTTGGAGAGGTGTCTGTCTGTATGCTGACAGTGGAAACCTGTGCATCCTCATGGAGCGGGTCTGCTAGGCATTGTGGGAGGCCGTAGTTACCTCTGCCTGGCTTGTCGAGGGAAACGGGCAGGTGTGAGACTCCGGGAGGCACCACTAAGAGGCAGGTCCCTGTAGATTACCTCCTAATTAGATGGGGAATCTCATGAGCACCTTCTGGACAGATGGCTTTTCTCCACCTGCCCCCTAGTGGAGGAGATACAGGATTGAAACGTATGGAGCAACAAAACCATACTTTTGGGTCTGCTGAAAAAAAACCTGTATATTATCAAAACAATAATTTAATGGGATGTCAAACATGTCAAATATTAACTTTATTTTATTCTATATATATGTAGTTAGCTGATACTAAAAGACAGTCAGAGATACATATATCTAGAGTTGCTATTGGCACACAAATTACAATTGTTATGTTTTTTCAGCTATAGAGAGAATTGGTTTCTTTGCATGACAGGATCCTGCAACACAGAGACAAGCCTAAAATGCACACAAAACCAAAAGGATCATTTCACAACAACTTGTTATGTAAGGATAGTTACTGTAACTATGTGTGTGGTTGCACTTGTATTTTTCCACATCACAGGAACATATTGTATAAGTCATTGTCATTATTAAGTGCTTTAGGTGTCCTCTATTCAATCACTAAGCTTTGTTTGAATAGCTTCATGAAGACATTTTTCAATTTTATTTTAAGTGGGACAGTACTCATGAAATTATCAGTATAATTGCATGTCTTAAGATGCATTTACACATTTTGTACGACTTTACTTGATTGGGTGTAGGGGGTTTTGACATGTCCCAAGTGTTGCATTGTAAACTCAAAATAAGCAATTAATAATAATCCGGAAAACAAAATACCTTTCATGGTTTCTCATATTCATAACAAATTTTGAACATTTTGTGTGTTAGTGGAATCACTGTCCACCCTGTCATTATGGGATAGTGCTCTTTAGGAACACTGCCTTTCATTCAGAGACATCACGGCCACCACATTTTCTTCCTTCTGTGTGTGGAAGACAATTGTTGTAAAGGTAGTAGTACATTAACGTAAGCATTTGCACTTACGTTTCATAATGGTCATTTTATCAAGGTCAACCAACAGATTGCCACCCTGTTGCAGAAGGATGTACGACAGGGTGGATAGTGACAGAGTGGACAGTTTTAGCTAAATTCAGCATGGAAGACGTGTAAAGTTAGCCTTTTTTAAATATCAGTCTATGTAATCCAAGTGATTAATCTAAAATTGTATTTCCCACACACACACTGACACACCAACATACGCATAATTTACACAGCCATGTTTTTGTTTACAGTTAATCATACACACCATGTTATATTCTCACAATATATATATATATATATATATATATATATATATATATATATATATACAGTGCCTTGCAAAAGTATTCACCCCCCTTGGCATTTTTCATGTTTTGTTGCCTCACAACCTGGAATTAGAATGGATTGTTTGAAGGTTTGCATCATTTCATCCAGAGAACATGCCTACAACTTTGAAGATGTGATTTTTTTTTATTGTGAAGCAAACAACAAATAGGACAAAATAACAGAAAACTTCAGCGTGCATAAATATTCACCCCCCTAAGGTCAGTACTTTGTAGAGCCGCCTTTTGCGGCAATTACAGCTGCAAGTCGCTTTGGATAAGTCTCTATGAGCTTGCCACATCTTGCCACTGGGATTTTTGCCCATTCCTCAAGGCAAAACTGCTCCAGCTCCTTCATGTTGGATGGTTTCCGCTTGTGAACAGCAATCCTCAAGTCTGACCACAGATTCTCAATTGGATTGAGATCTGGCCTTTGACTAGGCCATTCCAACACATTTAAATGTTTCCCCTTAAACCACTCGAGTGTCGCTTTAGCAGTATGCTTCGGGTCATTGTCCTGCTGGAAGGTGAACCTCCGTCCCAGTCTCAAATCACAGGCAGACTGAAACAGGTTTTGCTCAAGAATATCCCTGTATTTAGCACCATCCATCTTTCCCTCGACTCGAATCAGTTTCCCAGTCCCTGCTGCTGAAAAACATCCCCACTGCATGATGCTGCCACCACCATGTTTCACTGTGGGGATGGTGTTCTTGGGGTGATGGGATGTGTTGGGTTTGCGCCAGACATAGCGTTTTCCTTGGTGGCCGAAAAGTTCAATTTTAGTCATCTGACCAGAGCACCTTTCTCCATACATTTGGGGAGTCGCCCACATGCCTTTTGGCAAACTCAAAACGTGCCTTCTTATTTTTAACACTAAGTAATGGCTTTTTCTGGCCACTCTTCCATAAAGCCCAGCTCTATGGAGTGTACGGCTTATTGTGGTCCCATGTACAGATACACCAGTCTCTGCTGTGGAACTCTGCAGCTCCTTTAGGGTTACCTTTGGTCTCTGTGCTTAATGCCCTCCTTGCCCGGTCTGTGAGTTTTGGTGTGCGGCCGTCTCTTGGCAGGTTTGTTGTGGTACCATGTTCTTTCCATGTGAAGATGATGAATTTGATGGTGCTCCGGGGGATCATCAAAGATTTGGATATTTTTTTATAACCCAACCCTGACTTGTACTTCTCAACACTTTGTCCCTGACTTGTTTGGAGAGCTCCTTGGTCTTCATGGTGTGATGCCTCTTGCTTAGTGGTGTTGCAGCCTCTGGGACCTTTCAGAAAAGGTGTGTTTATACTGACAGATCATGTCACACTTAGATCACACACATGTGGACTTCATTTCATTAATTATGTTACTTCTGAAGGTAATTGGTTGCACCAGAACTTTTGAGGGGCTTCATAGAAAAGGGGGTGAATACATATGCACATGCCAATTTCCAGATTTTTATTTAAAAAAAAGATTTTTTATATATTTTTTTCTCATTTCACTTCACCAACTTAGACTATTTTGTGCAGATCCATCACATAAAATTCAGATTAAAAAACATTTAAATTACAGGTTGTAATGTAACAAAATAAGTAACTAGCCAAGGGGGGTGAATACTTTTGCAAGGCACTGTATATAACCAAAAAAACTGTAATACAATGACTCCTGATGAGAAGGAACTGCAACTGTTGGATTTGATTGAAAGTGCACGTTTTGCATAAAATTTGAATTTTTACATTGACTAGCCCCAGCATGGTGGCTCGGTGGTTAGCACTGTTGCCTCACAGCAAGAAGGTCCTGGGTTCAATCCCCACCTGACCCAAGGGCGTTTCTGTGTGGAGTTTGCATGTTCTCCCCGTGTTCGCGTGGGTTTCCTCCGGGTACTCCGGTTTCCTACCACAGTCCAAAAACAGGTTAATTGGTGACTCTAAATTGCCCGTAGGTGTGAGTGTGAGTTGTTGTCTGTCCCTATATGTCGGCCCTGTGATAGACTGGCGACCTGTCCAGGGTGTACCCCGCCTCTCGCCCTGTGTCCACTGGGATAGGCTCCAGCCCCCCCTGTGACCCTGTACAGGATAAGCGGTAAAGTTAATGGATGGATGGATGGACATTGACTAGCAGTTATGGTTGAGAGAGGGTCATGTTATCTAACCAAAAATGTGAATAACACAATGGAATGTAATATAATGAATCTATTCTGCATATACATATATATTCTGGGTATACATATCTTGCGCTTTATTCACACATTGTCTGCATGCAGTTAATTCATAAAGTGTTTAAACTTGACGTACATGTTTTTAATGTAATTTACCTTCTTAGTGTGGTGACCCTTCAAAGAAACTGAAAATCTAAACATTTCTGTGGAAGTTATGCGGTCCCAAAAGTACTTTATGCTGAGAATGACCTTTGGGATTTAAAGCTTTTCTAAATAACAACACTTTTCTGTGAACATTTGTGCCTTTTCGTAGAAATGAGTAATACATTAACAACAAAAATGCGATTAAAAACACTAAATGAAGATATGGTGAACATTTTATGTTATTTAAAACTGAGCTTATTAACCACAAGAACAGTTTAGAGACTTAACATTTTTCTAAATTCTTATAATGGAATAATAACCAACAATTATCATTGTTACAATTCACATGGTAATGGCTTCTTTTTCATTACATTGCTGTCATTTAGCAGACGCTTTAATCCAAAGCAACTTACAAATTTTGCTATCAACAAGAGAAAGTAAAAATAACCACAAGTGAGGAAGTTAAATAAGTGCATCCCTGACCCAATAGCCTAGATAAGAGCGATGCGAGTGGCACATTAAACACCAGGATACAAAGTGCATCCAAAATCTAATCTACAGGACTAAAAAATAAGACTACATAAAAAACATGTGCAAGCAGACACAACTGCTACATAATAAAACTAAGAGCCGAAGTGGAGTCTGCTTAAGTGGGTCCATAAGTTTCGACATAATTTGGGCAAGGACATTGAGGTACTAACGCATTGGAAAGTTTGTTCCACCACTTAGGGACCCGCTTCTATCATTCACCAAGAAATTTGTGAAATTACACAAAAACATGTGTGACTCTTTTCGATAATATCAAACGTACCTCCAGTGTGGGGGCAAGCCCAGTGTGTCAACCCTTTTAATATATATGTGCGTACAAGAAATATTAATATATTTCAGTCCAAAAACAATTTTTTTTTTTTTATAATTAATAAAAAATGTATATACTTAGATGCCCACTTGTCACATCACAGCTTTTGTAATGTCTGATGTCAGCTAAATAACATCTCTTTATGCCTGATAGTAACCCTTTCAAATTGAAATTAGATAGACATAAAATAATTTTAAAAAGCAAATCATCAACTCTCATTTAAACTCATTGACATTCCATTTGATATTCTAACTCAAAAACTTCCTGATGTAAAGTGATTTGGCTAACGGTCCTTAAAAAACGAGATCCCTGGCAGTGTGAAAACCCAGGCCCGGGCCGGCCCTGCTGCTGAGTAAAGCTCAATGCACCGCAAAACTCCTTTGTGAGACTCCTATGTACCACTAGAGGGCAGTATAAGACCACTCAGCCTCAAAGTCATCAAAAAGTGGGTCCATCAGTTTGTTAGAGGGATGCTTTGTCTTGATTCATTCAAATACTTTTCCAAAAGCATAGTATTAGTTTGGTGGCATAGAATAATGTAATAGGTTTCCAAATAACTACAGTAACAATTGTGGGACATGTAGTGAACGTATTGTAGATTACGGTCAACCACTAAAAGAAAAGGCTGACGATATTTTCTAATTGACACACAAAATCTAATATTACTACATAGTAATGTCTTAATTACTCAAAAGCTTGGTCGAGATCCTTAGTGTGAAGGATTCACACACTGTGAAATGTTCATAGGTTGCGAACTTTACTAGTCGTAGTTTTATATGAAATATTAACTGTATGAGTTAGTGTCAATGAGAGCACAATCTATTTTACAAGACAGATGAGGCCACGAGAACAGCAGCACTTATAGCAGACCAAAAGCCACATAGAGACAACAGTCCAAATCGTTTAGCTGAGCCAATCATTCATGTCTGAGTGTAAGTGCTCTCAGGTATGATGGGCCCATGCAAGACTCTGGTAGAGAGGAGTCACACACATAGACTGAGGGGGCGAATGATGCTCATGAAAGGGCAAAGGCAGGAGCAATTTTAAAGACTGAAGTGGGTCTGTTTTGCCTCCATCTTCATTCATACACACACACAGCTGTACAACTGACCTATAGAAAATACAATCCCAGAACGTACACAGACACAGGATTCACACCAATGTCATCAGAGCTACACACACATTCATGGATTGGTAGCATTTTACTGTGTGTGTGTGTGTGTGTGTGTGTGTGTGTGTGTGTGTGTGTGTGTGTGTGTGTGTGTGTGTGTGTGTGTGTGTGTGTGTGTGTGTTTGTATGTGTCGTCTCGTCTGAGGTTATTTTTACCATCAGTGCTATCTATACATTCTCTCCTTCTTTCACAGTCCAGTCTCTGGCTCCAACAATGGATCATCCCTGAAACAGGAAACAGCTGCCATCAGCCATCCCGTTAATATCTTGCCTGTCGCTTATTGGTCCACCGACCACTCTAATAAACTTAAAGGAAACAAGGCCGTCTCTCATTGTATTGGCTAGGCAACTCTTGTCCTAGTTTGATTAAGAATAGATGTCATTCAAGCACCATGGACTGAATGGCATTGTTTTGCAGCATTACATGAGTTAATGCCCGGCAGATACAGAGCCAAAATCAGTCAACAGCCATCAAATTCATCAGAAACATTGAAATTGTGCCGCAGAGCAAGGAAAGTGTGATGGATGACCTCACCGACCGGGGCATTACATCAATGCTGTCACTCCACTATACTTCGGCATTGTTCTCTGGGAATAGGCCATTATGTGCTCGGCGATGACAGAATACAGATCCAGTTTGTTTGGGAGTTAGCGAGAGGAAGCCAAATCCTTGCCACCGGGTCACAGCACCAGCCCAAACAGAGGCACAATGTTTACTGGCAAGAACAGTCATCCTGTGTCAGACTGTGACAAACGCTGTGGTAATGAGGACAACACTGTAGTATTGTTAGTAACCACAGATAATTTTTCCTCCCTTAAGGCCTCCCTTAGACACCTCAGCTATCTATTTCCAAGATACAGGATTTAAAGTGACAGGATTATTTTTAACAAATTTGAATTGTCATAGGAAGGGCTTTACCAGGGTTTTAACCATTTAGAAATTCCACAACTAAAAAAAACAACTATTGATACAGATTTATTTTATTCAACAGTAAGTATTTAAAGTAGAAAACCTTACATCATAGGCAATTTTACAAAAGGGAACATTTTGTATTGTCACACTGCAAGAAGTAAGTGTAAATTATTTTAAAAAGCCATTAAAGGGAAGTAGAGCAGTACCCACTTTACAGTTTAACTACATAACTCGTAAAAGAGTAGTATAAACCGAGTGGCGTCCCTGTCTGCATGTCAGATGTAGATATATTTGTGTTCCATTGAGCTCATTCCCAAACAAGAGCATTACATTCTTTCTTCCCAATATAAAACGATTTGGCATATTACTTGGTAGAATGTCGGAAGCAGTCTCACAGTTTGTGGCACAATTCAACCTTGCTAATCTGATAGGTATACCACTTTCCTCTGAAAACCATCCTTTTTTTCATTTTTTTTGTCATCATGCCTTTGTGTGTGAAAGTGCTGTTGGCATGTCATCGTTAGCTACAGCGAGCCCATGGCTCGGTCATGGTGGCGCACTGCTTAGTCTGTGACGAGACACCGCTGCTCTAAGTGCATTGGAAGAGCAACACTTGTTTCCTACAATGGAGGAGGTGGAGCAAGAGCGATAGCTCTGGGACAGGCAGTTTAGTGACTGGCAGAGCGTGACAAAGTCCACGTGAAAAGATATGAAGAGGCGGAAAGGGGCAACCTGAGTGCATATCATAGTGCAATATTGCTCTCTCCACGCTCAGAGTGTCCCTCTGGACTAGAGGTCTAACTCATGTGATACTATGACCTTAAAATACTCGACTGTGATTGGTAGATAGGTGGTGTTCTGCAACGATTTAAAGACAAGTATGATTCTGATCTGTCTAATTATTGTTCAAGATGAATGCTCCTGCTGCAGTATATGCATATGGCCTGACAATTGTCAAAAGGTTTTAGAAGTAATACACTACTCTTCAAAAAAATAACTACAGAATTCCACCTTGCAAAAGTAGCCCAGCCAGAAATCACACTCTGCAAAGATCAAGAGTGTTCTTCTAGAGCTTGAAGGGATCCTAATGATTTATCTGAAGCAAAAATAAATTGGCTTCCCTTTTCACCGCTCCTGAATGTGTGTACACGATGGGGTTTTTATCAACTTGACCAGTCTTTCTGATGGTGGAGACTTGAGAACCTATTCATTAGCCAATTTTAGCAGGATGGCCTCTATTCAGAAGATTGAATAGGCCTGCTTACTGCTACTAGCAACATTTCTCCGTTTGGACCGTATACAATAGCTCTGACTGGGGTTCAGTGAATTTTATGACCCATAGAAATGGCTTGGTCAGCTTTTCCAGCATGATAGACATGGGCAATGCTTTTCATTGCCTATTTTTTATTTTCTAAAACATTAAGTTAAATAGGGATATGGATCATGCAGGTTCACCTTTTATGTAGTTTTAGATTTTGACTGAATATTTGACCCTACCAATGAGGCAGGGACTGTACAAAACGCTTTTTACAAGGGCAGTGCATATTGAATATCCACAGAAATGGACCCAGACATGAACAGAGCAAAAAGCGTTTTTATAAGCACATTAGGAGAGAAGCCATTTTATTTGATGAGGATAATGTTCCGTTTCTGTAATGTACTGATTGCTGTGCAGTCAGCAAAGGGCAATACGATACAAAATGTATGGCAGAGATAGATGGATTGATGTATGTTTGCATGGCTTATCTCCAATATGTACCTGTCTGTATTGGTGTGGATCCAGTGTGTCTGTGTAGTTGTGTGAGTTCCCTTTATTTAAATGTCCTAGTGAGTATGTGTCTTAGAATATGTGCTACACGTTCTGCGGCAAACTTAAACAAGACTTTCCTGGACTTTTTCCTTTCCACTCTGCCACTGCTCTTGTTGAAATGTACAAAAGCTGAGAGAAACAAAATCCCACATCTGCCATCTTGGTGCCCATTTCTCATGTGAATGAATTACACTTAGATTTATAACAAAGTAGAAACACACTGACAGTCAATGACAGGTAGTCATCTTTAATTATTTAATATAGTTTCTTTCAAAGTTATTTTAGGAGTGGACAGATAAGAGCAAAACTGGTCTTCAGTTCAGAAACATTTTCTTTTCCCAATGCTGGTACTAACAGCAAATAAATACAACTGTCACAACACAAAAGTTTAAAAACTAAGTTTTTGTCCCAGTGTGGGTCCAGTTAAAACACTGGTGATGAATCATGGGATCTGGAGTAGGCTAGTCAACCAATAGGTTATACAACTTCAGCAACATGTAGAAGGGAAGCAGGAGACAAGACAAATGGTTGCATTTCATTTTACAGTCTTCATTGAAAATAATTCTTATATACTAATTAATTGAATTTAAATTGTTTTTTAAAATAGCTGAATTATTATCACCACATTGCACTGCTATACAGTTGAGCTGTTTAAACATTTTAAACGTTTTGAGTTTACCCCCACTAAGATACACACTAATATAAAGCTAAAACCTACACCCCCCAAAGAGGCAGGATATGCTTCAGTGTTGTGCTCTGGGACACTCCAAAAGAGTTGGGCACAGTCCAGACCTTCCAGTGACTGTTTGACTCTGAGTCAGCCTTCCGCTTCTCCACAAATAAACATCACAGTTCTTTATTTGACTGTAGAAAAATCTACAAACAAGTTAAATCGTTTTGGCATTGGTTATACAATGGGGAAAAAACAGACTACAATACAAATTACAACCGTGAAAACAGAGAAGCAACTTGTGGGGAAAGGCAGAATGAAAGGCAGAGGAAGAGTATCCTTACTTCCCACACGTGTAGCAATGAGGAGACACATCAGACAATACTTAGTTGTTTGTTACCAAAAATGGCTGAGAAATGTAAATACTCCTTAATGTAAATACATACTATACATACCTCACTTGACCAGTACCAGACATCTTACATTAACGGTCTCAAACACTCATTCTGTGATTGACTGAACTACTTTCACAATTTAACCAATTAAACGCTCACTAAAGTCCACCCCCCTCCCCCCATCCCCAGCCTAATGCCGCTAACGTTTTCTTATTTAATTTTTTTTCGAACAGTGGCTGGGGTTTGCTTTGAGACTCAGAAGACATTTTCTTGGACCACACACACTGAGGTTTACATTCCTTATCCGTTCCTTTCACCTTGACAGAGGAACCTTCCAGGGGGAAGGTTTAAAGCACCCCAACCCTATACGATCTGTATATACAACTAAAATATAATTTCAAACCAAGAAGCTTACTAAAATAAATCTGATTTCCAAGAATACAATACTAAAATGCTGCCCATTGCAAAAAACATAAGACATGAAGTAACAGCAAATTCCATATAGACGCTTTTGGCAGACAGGAACATGAACATAATTGTAAACAGCTCTTTTTCCATTCTTTCACACTTTACAGCTCTCAGTCTACCAATCTCTTTCCTATTACATTCACACAAGTAGTTCCTGATTGGTAAGAAACCCTTTTAAGTTGTGCTTTTGTGTGTTGCTAATGGCCAGACGTTGGTCTGCTCCATCTAAGTGCATTGTCTCTACAGTGGGTCACTTTATAGAGACGGTCCCGTGGCTGCAGGTTTACTTGGCTCTCCCAGTTAATCTGGGAGCTTGAAAGTAAGGTAGGCGGGAAGGAGGCTGAGGGACTGCGAGCACACAGACTTAGGAGTGGAATAGAGGTCAGGTTCAGTTCAGCATTCTCTGCCCTTTGTGGGGCAATGGAATACAAATGGTTATGTTTGCTCAAAGATCGTTGTGGAGGTCTTATTTGTGCTTGGTCTACGGGAATGTTTCACTAGGGGGATGTTGAAACCAGTGTTGTGCTGAGCTGATGACACGGAAAGTGCAGGTTCAGACCTGGGTCCAGATCTCGGTAGCGAGGACTAAAAGCTTTGGGTGTGCGCTCGGGGGGGCTGGGAGGGAATGTGTGACCACGACAATAAGACTCGGGGGAGATGTTTTTGGATGATAAGGAAGATTGAGTCCTTATTATTCGTCGTCAGAAAGCTCTTCACTGCCACAGGGCTTTTCAGAGATGACCTCCAGACTGCTTGGGTGCCGTGACTCTGTGGAGCCCGAGGAGGAGGGAGCCGGGCCCCCCTTGGACAGGTTACAGGTGAGGGCAGCATAGTGGATCTGCTTCAGGTTCTCCTGCACCTCTCTCCTGGCATGCTTCAGCAGGTCTGCCTGGCCCTGCACACGGACAGAGAAATATCAGAACTTGTGGAACAGTTCAATGGTCCAAGAATCTGGAGATTTGCGACCCATTTGAAATGGGACATTAATAAAGTATTTTTTTGTTAATTAAAGACTCTAATAAAGGCAGTAGTCAATTGAAAGGCTGAGTAAAGAGGCCGTCTGTGTGCCTGTTACTAAGCTGTGAGGTACTAGGAGAGAGAGTCCCACATTGCTCCACACTGGTCACAGACAGAAAATGCTGTACATAATGAATTATTCAGAGCGGCCACACACTCGCTGGGCTCCCTCAATTGTCTGGAGAGAAAAGTATAAATTATATTCCAGAGATGCTTATAACGTATTCCTAATTAACACATGCAAATACCCGAATAATATGCGGAAGGCCATTTTTCAATAATTACCTCTCTTGTTGACATCGTGGGTTAAATTAATAAGCAAGGTACACACAGGCTCGGAGCAGCCAAAATGATTGGGGGAAAAAATTCGTCCTAGCATTCTTGTGATGCTGGTTCAGCCAAAGAAAGAACGGGGGATACGACCTTTTCCATAAACAAACGTCCATGCTGTAAGTTTCATTCCCAAGTGAAATGAACTGCACTTGCTGCACTTCTGTTCTCAATTTGAGTGTTAGCGAGTTCAACCCGCAGCCCCTCCCCTTTCATTTGAACAGTTTCTAAATGCTTGATGTGATTCAACGACCACACAGTCCTGGCAGACGAGGCCCAGGTTTGGGAGGTCACCTTGAGTATGGTGATGTTCCAGGTGAAACTCTCCACAGCCTTGTGCAGCTTGCGGCCCTTCAGGCCCTCCTTCACCGCCAGGTCGTGCAGGTTCTCGTGGAACTCCATCGCTGAAGGGAAAAGACAATGCCAAAGGTCAGCGCCATCACAGTTTTTAGACAAACAAGAGGTTGGATTGATAACGAAGAGTTTGAAAGAACATGTTAGGATGTTATGTCCTGATTAGCATTTGAAGGTGGCGTTACTGAACAGTAGTGTCAATATTACAAAGCAAACATGATAGCAATAAACAAACGCTACATGAAAATGCTTCACTCATCAGTGTGTACTCATTTATATTTCAAAGGACTAGTCACTGTTATAACTATAAACAGTCAACTTTCAGTGGTATGCATTAATTCTAAATATGGTGTTAGAAACTGAAGGTGGGAAGTGGCATACCAATGTCAAGGGACCAAAGGAACAGTGAAAGAAGAAGTGAATGAAAACATGAGGTATGCAGCAAGCATAAATAACTAAGGGACAGAATAGGAGAGAGAGAGAGAGAGAGAGAGAGAGAGAGAGAGAGAGAGATAAGAGTGTGAGGGTGGAGAAAAGATCATACGGCTTTGGGACAAAATGGAAAGTGTGGGTGGGGGGGGAGACAGGACGAGACTAGGCGAGACGTACAGCTTGAACCTAGCCTAGCGCGTGGGCGGTCGGACCTGACGTCCTCTCACTGTGAATTAGCATCAAGGCACCGACCGAGGAAGGACTGGTCTCCGGAGGAGCTCTCTGCCTCTTCTCCCTCTTTCCCTCCTGTCTCTTGTGTCTAAATGAGCGAGCGGCCCCGTTCAGTGAGGGGTTGTGACATCCACAGCACTAGCCAGGACTGTCTGCTTGTTATAGTGCTTGCTGACGGGGAAGGAAAGCGCACGGTCATTCTGACTGAGAGCACATGCTGGCCCGAGTCCCTCCGTCGGGCGAGCTCACGACAGCCAGTGTCAGCGCCGAGTCCACGCCAAGCCCCGCTGGCGTTATTGCCATGGCAACGTCTGCGAGACCCTTCATGTGAGAGTGGGAGTTGCCCAGGATAAGTGCAAGGCTGGTGTTGCTGGGGATTCTGGAGATACGCGAGGTCTGACAGATATCGATGCCCTGTGGCATGAACAAAGGCCTCTCAAAACAATCGACTTTACTTGGATTGCTTACAATCAATAAATCAGATCAATATGTTAACGCTCTACAGTTAATGTCTATCCTAGCTGCTAACCAAAGCTGGCCTTTGCAATAGTGCATGCTCTATAATGTGGCAGGCCACAAAACGAAGAGATCCAACGGCTGTATGATTTGGCAAAATAGTTTGTCCCTCCCCCTTGGGCGATGTGCTGTGCAGTCCCTGTTTTTAACATGAAGCATGACATTGCTGGTGATGGTTTAGCACCAGAGCACAGACACACGCACAGACACACACACACACACACACACACACACACACACACACACACACACACACACACACACACACACACACACACACACACACACACACACACACACACGTCTCACAGTGAGGGTTGCTTAGCAACTTCCTGTGCAGCAGGGTGGGGACTTGTTCTGTCAGTTTGAGCAAGGCCTTTCCTACTTAATTCGCCGTGAGCTCACTGTATGCTCGCTGATGGAGACTGCATGGAGCTAATGTAAGACTTGCCTTGCACTCTGACAGCCCATAGCAGGCATGTGGAGCAGCAGTTAGACAGTGAGACTGCCAGGGACAATGAGTCCACACAGGGGGATTCAGCTCTGGAGGGTTCACTTCACCACTGTGTGCTGGGAACTAAAGAGCAGGTCATGAACTTCAAGTACTGATGGTCATCTGAATCTGCATGTCCCTGTCTAACTGAACCATGAGTCAAAGACCACTGACTAAAAGCTAAGTGCTATTATATATTTAACTGACTATATACAAAAAAAAAGACTTCAGGAAGTTAAAAGGAACAGAAAAAGAAGGCAGCACTGGGAATATACAGCTAGCACGTCAGCATAATTGTAAGATTTATTTCACATGCATCTTTTAATAAATTAAGCTACAAGCTTAAGGCTTTTATTGCAATGGCAGCGATTCAAAGAAGTGATCGTTCATTGGAACTCATTGGCACATTAGCGTGTTCATGTAGTGATGCACGGTAAGTTGTTGATTGCTAGCACTAAACTAGCAATGGCTCACAGATCCCTAGCATCGCTTCAGAGGTGTGCGGCTCTGACTGGCTTTGATGGATTATACACACTTCAGTAACTGTTACGGTTGGGAACGTCCCGTCTGGCATCTACAGGGAATGGTTTGTTTTTGACCCACTTTCAACTGCACACAAACACTAACAGTTAGCATGTACACCCAATCACACATGACAGAAGGTAGGTACTGTGATTGCCACAGGAACAAAATGTACAATTCTATCACTTGTCTCAAATGTTGTAATTGTCAGTTGTAAACAAGTTCCTGTTTCAAACTTCAATATTTCAGGAACTTAAGAAACCACCTTAAGTCAACAACATATTGTAGAATTAGAAGTGTCTATGGTTTTATATTCACAAAAAGCTCTGAGCTTTTCTAACCACGAAATTTGGGTTTGATTTATATCTGAACAAAACGTGATTGTGGAGGTCTAGGAAGATTTCCTGGGACTTATTTCTTAGCTTGTGTTAGCTTGAATTGTGGGACCTCAGTGTTCATATGTGTGTGACTTTCTAAATAATGTTTAATGAATAGAAATGTTCCACCATCCAAAAGAAAACAGGGTAATCTTAATTTTTTATTGTTTGTTATTCTGGGTAAATTGATGGCCAGAAAACTAATTTGATCAATTTGAACTATAGTCTACAATACAAAGTGTGCAGAAACTAAATGGGTCTGAATACTTTTAAGCAACAGAGGTGTCCAAAAACTTAAAAAATTTAAGTAGGCTGTCAAATCTGTTTGTATACACCACCACATTTTCCACAAAACTTTGGGGCTTTCCAATAACTTTTAAATGTAAAAATGTTCGTTGGCAAGATGCCTTTACAGTACAATGTAAAAAATGTAGACCCTTTAAAGTCTGTTTCAGGAGCTAAAACTCATAAAACAAGGCACTGAACATGGTAACCAATGCAACTTTCAGTTTTTTTTAATAGTTTGTTGATTAGCTCTTCTTGGTGTCTTAGATTACATGGTTTGATAAAAATGTGATACTGAAGAGGTTTGACCTGTATGCTAATGATGACTGAGCAGTGCAAAGATTTTGATTTGTTCTCTACAAAGACACCTTCCAACTTGCCTCTGATGCGGCAAAACAAAGGACTATGAATATTTTAAATGCCATCTATCTAGAAACCAATAAAGCTAAGCCTTGGTTACGACATCCCCTTTTATTCCTCCCCTCAGCAAGTTTATTCAATGATAAATAATGAGAAATAATACTAGGTGCAATACAAAAGCGGTGCACTATAAGATACAGGCAGTAAATTCACCTTTGTCTTACTAATTAAAAAGTTGGTCATTGGAAGCCAGAGCAGTGTTTTCATCAAAACAATATTAGGTGTAAGCCCAAGCTCATCAGTTTTGTTGAGTTGTTGTAATAAAACAGGAAGATATCAGTTGGAAGCCTGGAGCCAAGAATCCTCCACCTGGGAGAGAATGAGTATGCGTTTGCTTCGGTGAGCGCCAAGATCCCTTAGCAGTGCATACATTGACGAGCTGCCAATCAGCCCGTAAAGACAGAGTGTCCCCTCTCTCAAATGGATTAGCACTGGCCCTGACCAAGTTAAGTCAACACATTATCTGAGGCCAGAAGGCCCGTCTCACACAGCTCCGGCCAGAACTGTATAAACAAGAGAGGTAGCATCTCACAACGAGGAGCTACAGTTAACCCAGGGGCTAACGTCCACTCACAATAAAGACGCTCATCTCTCAGCCACCAGTTTCAGAAAAATAATATTATGGATCAAATGTATGTCCACGTTAGGGGCAAGAAAGGACTTTACAGCTGCTTACCACAAAGCATCAGGCAATGATCAAATTATCATACATTTTGTCCTAATTTACCTTAAGAACTAATTTAAAAAACATACCTACTTGTGAGTTAGTCTTTTTCTATTATTTCTGTACAGATTTGATATACTTATTTTGTCGGTGAAGACCAATTATCCGACCGCCATTTACCCACTTTGATGTTGTTTTGAACGGCACAACCCTTTTGATTATCAGAGCGGCAAGTTTGATGCTGGCTTGATTAAAAAACCCTGTGCAAATCCCAGCTTTTCAAAAACAAAGCTAAGTGCAGGTCACAAACACAAACATGAATGACATGTTAATAACACTTATGCAACTAGGCACAGGACAATCAGTCCCATCTCTTTGTATTGCCTGATCTTTGTCGCATATTTCAGAGAAGTCTGGGGGTGGAGGGGGGGGGGGGGGGGGGGGGACACACATAATTGTGTATGAAAGGAGATCTGAAGGGCAGTGGACCATTGCCAATAGCCTTCTATGGGCTTTCCCCAGGCATCTTGCTCATCTGATCTCACCTGCTTTCTGGGTCTGCAGAATTCGCTCGTATACCCCTTCCGAGTTCTCCAGCAGAATCTTGCTGGTCTGGATCATCTACACAGACAGAGAGACACAGTTTAGTTCAGCAGCTGAGCTCTGGTTAGCTCTCAACTGTTCAGAAAGACAATGGCCGGTACAAATGCTTTTATTGGAAAGCAATTTGGTACTCAAATGTATTTTATACTGTGAATAGTTAGTCAGTGGTATGTTGACACTCAAACAACAAAACAGTTTTAAAAAAGTTGTGTTTTCAAACAGTCATTTTGTCTAATCTTTATAGAATGTAAATAAAGTCTAACCCTAACCCTAACTCAACCCTAACTTTTTTGGCATTCATTTAGGTCTTAATCGAGTGCATAGCTCCTGACCTTCTGACTATTAAAATCCCCATGGAGACTACATAGAAAGTAAAAGGCCTTGGAAATCCATTTAAACTTCTAATGCCAAAATAAATAATCACACAAAAAGTAATTATTCTGCTGTTCCCAAAACAGCACAGGACAGGACAGGCTTTGTATGTCAGGAGTTTTGTACGGTCATTCAGCAACCCAGGAGCCGTATCTCTAGCCAAGGCCCTCTGGGTGCCTTTCCATATTGTCTTAGTTGTGCTATTACTGAAAGAGATGACGCTTGATCTAAACTGACAACGTTGCTTTTATCCCCTAATATGATTCAGGTCATGATATCACATTTGCTAAGCCTTTGGTTTCAATTAGAGTGGTCGGGTACCAAGGCCTTTGTGTTCGAGGCGTTAGCATAATTGACTTGTACATCTCCTCAGTGACTTAAGTGCAAGCCAGGTCACATATTAAAGAGAGGTTGCCCTCTTAAGTGACAGGACAAGGCCTGGAATAGAGACAAGGAAAAACAAGGGCAGGTGTTCAACAACAGCGTGCCAGGTCAACGGCTGGGCTTTCAGATCGATCCCAGCGATATGCCAGGAGCTCTCTAAAGAGGGTATATTAGTAGGGCTGATAGGAGCTAAATGATACAGCCTTGGTGTGAATTATGAACTTCTATCCTGGATTTAGTTTGACACACCACACTCCTGAACAATTTGAATTTCCCTTTCCCCCCAGAGACAGTTTTTTCATTTTCAATAAATCCCCATGAAATGGTCTACTGCAGCGTAATGACAGAGAAAGCATATTTATTGATACCTTACACCCTAGAGGACATTAGGAGAACGTAGACTGTTCTGTGGGAGATGGGCACCGCATGCAGTTCTCTATGGCCCACGAGGTGCATCTCTAGAGAAATGTGCAACACTTTGTGACTAAGCTATTGGGCGGGTTCTGGGGGTAGATTCGGTTTGGATTGACTGTCCACAGCTGCACAAGCGAAACTCGGAGCTGTCACACACACTGTGATTACCTTCCTAATGGATGAAGAAATTAGGGTGTTAGTGGCAGACACAGCGTCAGAGACATATTTTTAGAACGCCAAGTTAATTGGGTGGACTCAAGCCTGGCACATGCACGTGCACATGAACATGAAATGCTAGCTTAGGTAATTGGTGTCTTTTGTGGTAGCTCTATCAATGTTTTGGAAATTATTTTTCGAATAAATCATACACAAACGGACTGCCCTTGACAACAACTTTTTGAATCGGTTAATTGAAGCAAAATGTATTTTATTTATACATTTGGATATTCAAAATTTTATCGACTATAGCTGTAGTGGATTCTTTTTTTTACCAAAAGTCAGTTAAATATTATTCATTAGCTATATTAATTACATGAAATATGTATACCAATGCCTATGAAAAAAACACACTTAAAGAAATGGCAACCAAAAATATAACTGCAAGCATGCGGTGGCCGGCTATATAAAAAGAATTACAGAAAAAAATTATACTGAGAAAAATAAAAGATGCAAAAAAGTACAGAAAAAGAAGATTAAAAGACAGAAATTTGGTTCGAATGGTCATAGATCTCTCAGCAAATGGAGGAGGTTGCACACCCACCAACCTACACCACCTTCAGTATCCTAGATAGAAAAATTAGACTGTTCATGTACTGTCTTAAGAGGTTTCTTGTCATTTAGTTTTAATTGTTTTAAAGCCTCAAATAGTTTGAAATAGTTCACATGAACTGACTTGAATGAGTAGACTAATTAATAAGACTCAGACTGCACATCACCATTGACTTCGGTAAGAACAACAGAGACCCACGTCTGTTCATCTGTTTAATTTCCGTCATTCAAGCAAAAAGGTCACATACAAAAAATGATGAGACATGCTCTGACCTTATTCACAGACACACCATACACAGTCACGGTGTCACATCTAACAAAAGTACAAACCGATATCTGCGTTTACAGCACTTCATACACTTTACATAAACATGATAAAAACATGATAACAAGGAAACATAAACATGACAACAAGGAAACATTAAGAACCTACTGTCCATAACATTAAACAGAGTTACTCGCCAGGCATGCTAGGAGTTACGCCCGACGCTGTTGATTAGTCATGTTTCTTCAAGTACAAAGATGTCTGCCATGCGCGGTGAGGACCCCCAGCTCCAAAATATATTTGGTAATCCAGCTAAGAACAAATCTAAAAATTTATAAACCTCTCTTTGTCTTATCTGACAAATCTGGAGTTCCAAAGCGTATAAATATCTGCTTTGCAATGTTGATTTGACACCTCATCACATAATCGTCATAATAGGCTATAGATTCACACGGTGGCATCGCCACCGCTCACGTCTCACACAATAAAGTCGCGTTGTTGCTGCTTGTCGCGTCTCTATAAATCCTTTGGTAATAGCAATCATAGATTTCAATCTGACAATGTTTGAAGCAGGTTACTCAAAAATTCCGAAGAAAATTCTCAGTCACGGTTGCAAGAAGATTCTCTCTCATTGCCACTTGAGGGCGGATCCGACACTGTGTCCACTGCTATGTGGGGACAGTATCAGGTAAAAAAAGAAACTACTAGTGGCGTTAAAACAACTTTGTGTTAACACGTAAAAACAAATGTGCTTTAACATGCTAATGGTGCAGTGTGAGCTCAATTATGAATGTATCCACAAGCTTGGTTTTGTGTGTGAAGTAGACCATCTGAGGATGATATACAGCAATTTTAAATAAATTTGGAGGAGTTGGTTCAAATCCAACCAATAAACGACTAAACTCGGCTATTGATAAAAAATTCAGTTTTCAAGGCACATTTTTTAAAACTTTAAAACTGTACTAGCTGGCCAACTAACAATAATACTAACAATTACAAGAGTTGACCGGCTCTACCAGCCGGCCACCTCATAAACTGAGTGTGGAAATGTTTTGGCCACATTGGTGAACAAATGTGTAATGCAAAATCTGCAGTAAGCTTGAGTGTAAATCAACCCCGCACCCGTCTCTCCCACGAGCACATAGATATGCAATTAACTTTTTGCAAGAATGAGTGATAATAAGGTGGGCTTGTGTGTTATGTGAACTGGGAATGTTTAAGCAATATTTCCATTTTACACATAACATTTTTGTTGATGTTGTTCTACTGTTTCGATATGCGCACCATGTATAATACGAGGCATGCCCATGCACTGCCTGGTTGTTATCCAAGGCCACTTACACGTTTTGCTAGTTATTTTCCTTCTAAAATGCTCAATACATTTAACAAATTAGATTTCCTTGTTTTTTTTTACTAATAGATAGAAAATGAATACATGTGTTTAGTGAAGGCCAGATTACGGAAGCCCTTCAGGCTACATTGTGAGTGCGCTATGCTTTATTTAATTTTTTTTGTTTGGTTAATCAGATTTTTTATTTGAATATTTTAATAGTGATATGCATTTAAATGCCAATCCTTCATTTGAATAAAACCTTTCAAGCAGTTGGCATACTTTTAAGATCTGTATGAGTAGGGTTCGACTTACCATGTCATACGCTGTGACCACCTTCTTGAGGACCTCTGGCAGCAGGCCTTGGGGCTCTAAGGTGGGATACTGCTCCTTTAGGTTGAACACCAGGAGAGGCCTGCTGTCGGCCCCGGTCAGCCGTGAGGACAGGGCCAGGATGCATTGCTTCAGATTAGCCACTGGAGAGAGGCCACAGAGCTCCTTGAAGGGCACTATTGCATTCTGCAGACAGAAATGGACAGCTTAGTGTACATGGAGCATTTCAAACTAAATGTAGCGTGCCGGTCTAACACAGACGGTATTAGGTTTATAAGTGAGGAACAATGGTCTCTCATTGTCATGGGGGGTAGAGTACTAGGGACTAATACTAAAACCAAACACACATAACAATAAATACATACTACATACAGTATACATGTGCTTGCACACACAGGCAGGTAGGAACACACGCACGTATAACTTCTACTCTTAACGTAGTCTAGGAAGCGAGGGAGATGTGCAAAGGATTCATTATTTATGAGAAGTATCCTAGTGGTTCCACTACGTGAGCCCAGTCTTGTATTCCATACATCGATGTTACACCTAATGGTTAATAAATGTAATGCACCAGGTAAACAGGTCATTGTGGGTCTGCTTATCTCTAGAACAGTCCATCCTAATCCTCTGCCTAGTATACAATTGACAAAGCTTTCATAGCACATGTTAAAAGGCAAAACAGTGTGTGCGCACACAACACACGTAAATTTGAACCTTCCTGTGAAATGTAAACACTGGTTAAATGACTGAGAAGACAAACGGTGAAAGAAAAGACCCAAGATGCATTATAATTTCAGGGGCAGTAACTTGATGACTGAAATATAAACAAAGCTACTGAAATAACAATGTGAAATACAATACCAAAGAAACCAACAAGAGAAGGATAGTATCATAGAACATACTATACAGTAGACTGAAAATAATGACGACATCAACAGGAACTGTTTGTAGGTCACCATCTACTTTGTATTTCATTGTACTTTGTGGTAATCATAATACATCTGCAGGTACAGTAATCTCTTTTCAGAACTATGGCAGGCACAAGCCCATTAGCTGTGTGGTATTACGTAATGCACATTCCATCCTAAATATTAAAAAGCTGCTCCAAAGCTGCTACCTGGACGTATGAATTGTATTATCTCAATGCTCGGATGGATATCACCAGACAGCCCCTTAGAACTTTAAAGTCTGTGAATGTGCCTTGAGTGTTGCATAACAGACAGGGTTTATATCAAATCTAATTAAATCAAGCCTGGTGGATTTGTTTTCTCTTGCCTAAGGGTGTTCGTTCTTTCTCAGACACTTCCCAGCCGTTATAGTCATTATGGCAGGCATGTATTCGGGACTTGCCGTTCTTAGATTTCATGATTTCAGCAAAACATTCCCATGAAAGCAGACGTTAAATAAAGGCAGATTTTAGCCCATGCTAACCAGTAGGCACATAAAGTCTGAATGGACTTCTTACCTGCATGTTCTCCCTGAGGTCGGTGGCCTCTCTCAGGGGAAGGGTGGCGGTCTTGAAAACGTCGTCCAAAGCCTTGATCACCAGCAACCTCATGGTGGCATACTCTCGATTCCTTTTGCCCTTTCGCACCGACAGCCCCCTCTTGTGGGGCTTGCCCCCTCCTCTACGGTTAGTTATGGCCACGTGAACAAACAGCCAGACGTGGGGTAGAACCTCCCCTGTTAAAGACTGCAGGGGTATATGTCTGAAGCCCGGCTGGAGACACTCAAAGGGGATGGTGTACTGGCCAATGAACTCATCGCCGATGTAGTCGTCATCCAGCACCACGAAGCGCACCATAACTAGCTCGGGGAGGTTGATCTGAAATTCAAAGCTTTCGTCAAACAATGGGTTCTCCCCGTTCTGATTGACCGTTTTAGTTCTTTGCTCAGCACAGTCGGCTGGGATGCCATGGATTTCGACGTAAACGTACGGGTCCACTACATCGCCTTTAGCGCCTGAGCCTTTGGGCTTGGGAAAGTTTTGTCCACTTATGATCTTGATGTGTAAAAGCTGTGGAGACACACCAGGTACAGAGTCTTTAGTGTTGGCACTGAAGTAAGACACCTGTTCCCTCATGATAGCTGGCCTCAGCACGTACCCACAGTTCCCATTCTGACGAAACCAGCCAATATTTAGGTCCATCATCAGGCCAGGCGTCTGGTAGTTCATCGCTACAATCTGGCAACCACACTTCCAAAAGTCCTGAGGGTTCATGTTACTGGAGTCAATTCGCATAGGACTAGGGTAAACACGTGCCAAAAACTTTTTGTTGTAATTGACAAAGTCACCTGGAAAGTCGCTGGCACAACGACTGGCAAAGACTTCATTGAAAGAGCAAAGCTCCCAATGCCTCTGCTTTTGAAACGAGGCTGGGAAATCTTTGAACTCTATTGATTTGCACAGGGTCACAAGGTCAGAAAGGTCCTTAGAAAGCTGAAACTTCTTGGGTGGAACAGTCTGTTGCTCTCCAACTTCAATGCTCATTCTTTGGGACATTTCAGCCCCTTCGTCTTCATCTGTTACCTCGCCCTCGGTACTCACGCAGTTTGTACCCAACTTCTTTCCTTTCAGCAGAATCTTACCCCTAAGGTCTGAGGGTGAGGGGAGGTAAGTCTCTTCCAGTTTAGGAGGATCCATGTAGATTTTATCTCCTAGGATTTTTTTCAGATGCTGAAACATGACCCTTTGCTGCGTTAAGGAACAATGGTTTTCCAGACAAAGTATTAGAGGAAACTCAGATGCCACAAAGGCATATTTGTTAATTACGTCAATGACACTGCGAAATACTATCTGTGAGGTCATTGTGTGGCCAGTGTAAATGACAGGTTCGTTATCTGGTCCATCCCACACGTCAAGCTCCACACTACGGCAGCCCATCTTGAGGGCACGGATGTACCCAGTAATGTCAGAAGGTCCTCTAAATTGGTCTTCAATCAGGTACGTGTTGTGCGAAGCATTGATATAATAGTGGGACAGCGGCTGGTTCATATCCTGGCATGTCATTTTATGTTCAGGGTCAAATATGTGGCACTCTGGCGACATAAGGTAATTGGTAAACCCATCGAGAGAAAGCCAACCTTTGAGCTGGCCCTCTTTGGAAGGTTCGTAACTTTGAATAACCTCCAAGCTGGTGTTTTCGCTAACTTGTTCCATACCCTGCTCTGCTTCCAGAAATATCATCAAGTCCTTGGTATCAAGATACTCCTTGTTGCTAGAGAACTGAACAAGCAGAAAATAAATCTCTGGTCTAGTACAAAGGTCATGAAATACCTCAATGAACTCTTCTTTTGTTACATCGCACGCAGCCTTATCTTTAGCTTTGTGGAACTCCTTAAACTTGAGTTCTACTTTAACATTTTTAAGTCCCGGATTTAGATTTTTAATGAGCTGCACAGCGGCACATATGCTTATGTGTTTGCTGTGGTTGCCAGCCTCATCAAATAGTTCCCCTAGCCAGGAGGAGCGCATGTTGTTTTGATTGCTTTCTATCATATTTAAAGTATGCTTTCCATAGGATATAAGGTACCTAAGCCCCGTAACCCATATATTTGCCACATCTGCAGAGTTTGCTACTAGGTCTAGGGACTCATAATTCTCCCCATAGATAATTGAGAACGCACAATCTTCAGATATCTGATCATAAGTTCCGTTAGTTCTAAAAGTGTCCGTATTTTTCCCGGTCCGAACCTCCTTGATGGATTTAACGTCAATTTTAGCCTTCTCCGACTCCTTCTTTGAGGGTTCCCACCTGAGAGACTGCATGTCAGCCTCAAGAAGGAAATAACGATGGTAAATACGTGAGTTGAAGCGCACCTTTTTTAACTCTGAGCCATCAACCATGGCATTGATGCAATCACTTGCACTACTGATCTTCTTTTCAGTGGGCATGCTGCTAAATGAAACTGTCTTTTTCCTCTCCTTGCACTGCCTTGAGCCATCCTATAAAAAACACAACAGGAGATTAAAATCTTCATAAAAATAAAAAAACTGCGATTAACGTCAAACATGCTAATGTAATCAAGATGTCTTTAAGAATTGGGAAATATTTGCTCTATGGCCTATTAGTTATGTACATTTGAACTAAAATGTATTGACAAAATCTGCACAAGTTCTAGGCATAGACTAATAAAATGGTTTGAACTTTCATCCTTTTATTTTAATTGCATCAATAACAATAATCTGCAGTAAAGTGCTTTCAGATAAAAGAAAACTATGGATTTAAATAATCTCTTGATGAACGGATTTTACTGTAAGACTTTTTCATTACATTTATTAATTTAGCACACAGTGGCGCCATGTAACATTAGCTCTTTTAGGTGAATAACAAGTACAGAAGTAGATATGTAATAAGTAAGTACTTGTCACAGAATTGCAAATAAATAACTTGCAATAAATAGATGTCCAGAACATGAATTTTATAAGTGTTCGTTCCTTTGACAAACTGCCTGTCGTAGACTTCTTTAAATTAATGGGTGTGCCTGGTTCAGTTGTATTATAGGGATTACAGTCTTGTTTTCTTGTAGGGATTACCGTTGACAATTTACTGGGACCACGGTAAGGAGGACCAAACCTGCCAACATTTTTAATAAATACATAAATGACTCGAAATAAAATGCCATTTAAGGTATTAACCTTTGTATTAATTTCCCTATTTATTTAATTTCACATTTTCTTTATTGCTTATTACATTTTGTTCTTTCATTTAATTTGCCTTTCCCCCCAAACTTATTTATTTCTGTATTATGCTGTTTTTATACATTGCCGTTTTTATTTAATTTTAGGTTTCCTTTTACATTTCTTTATGCATTGCTTCTTCATTATGCAAATGAGGGGGTAGTGCTTTCATTGTTAAGTCTTTGCAGTCAAACTCAGACAATGCACTGGTAGGAAGTAGTTGTAAGGAATAAGAATAAGTGGAGTAACAGGCTTAAAAACCTTCCTTTCAGTTCATTGGTCATATCTTTCAACCCCAGCAGAAACCTTCCCGAAAAAGTGATGCTTGCCTGGAAATTGGAATAACATAATATAGGCTAAACCCACTGCTTCAGACAGGGCTGCTGTCAGAGGAGAGTTCATTAGACTCTTATAGGGAAAAGCCCAAATGCATGACTGAAGATAATCTTTGTGATCTGAACAAAAATGTGGATTTTGTCTCCAGGCATTTGGGTTGCTTTCATTCATGCTGACCTTAAGGTGTGGCTGGTTGCTAGACGTGGTTCTGGGCCCTACTGCATGACCATGGCTTCAAGGACAGGCGTCCTCTACAGGATTTCCTCTTGCATTCACAAAGGACGGGCTTGGGCTCCCCGGGTCAGAAAACAATACAGCAAACGCCACTTTGTGTCTGTGATGCTGTGTTATTATTTCTCGACAAGTCTATTTTCAAAGTCTTATGCAATAACCACTTTCCCAACTCAGTTTCCAACCAGACAGGGTACTTAGAAATGTCAGTTAATTTATATTATACAAATAGTCAATATAATATGTAGATTGTAAAATAACATATCGGCAGATATCCTAATATTTCCTTAGATATTACGCAATAACAATCACTGTACTAACAGTAGTCAAATTAACATTAGTAGTGAGCATTCACCCTTAAACTACAAATACATTTATTCTATTAAGAAGAATGCCTGTATGCCTGTATGTCTGTATCACACTCCCCAGATATAGTCTCCACTACCAAGCCACTCCCCAGACCCACACCGCCAAACCAACAGCTTACTTCCACAGGAATTACTGTACTTGAAAACAGTTCAGCTACGCTTTAATACATTGAAAGGATTCAACATGTTTTTTCTAAAATCTATTTCTGCCCAACATTGCATAGCAAACATGCATTTGGGACATGCATAACTTTCCCAGGTACCCCAAGGGCACAACTGGTTAACTGGTTAGACCTCTAGGCTAATTTGATTGATTAGTTGCTAGTCACTATTGACTATTGACTAATTATAATAAGATTATCCATGTGAAAGTATGTGTGCAACCGGCTTCTCACCAATCCCGAAGGATGTCTAATGCCCTGTTGGACTAAACCCTATTTTTCTGGCTCAATGAGCAGTAAATGACTGTGTGTACATCCAAGGATATCACAGGAGGCTAAAGGCTCTTCAGGTCCCAGAACTGCATAACATCATTCTGCATACAACTAAGAGTGCATTTTGTTTCAATCTGAAATCTGTAAACTGCTTGGAATCCTCATGCATTGTGCTGTTAAATTCCTGAGGGGCCTCACCTCAACAAATGCCCAGCTGTTGCCTCAGTTTACTTTGAGTGTCAGGCAGAAGCAGAAAAAAATCCAAACGCCAGCGAGCCATTGTTGATTTCTGATGCAGGCTATCATGTGTGAACTCACGTTATACATGTTAGACCACATGATGTTTGGCCGAGACATGCTCCAGCCAAGCCAATATCACATGGCAAACTCATTATTCTCACACTCATGTTTCACACAGGCACAATATTCCTATAAGGAATAATATAATTTCAGAAAATTTAAAGTTAAACAGAAGGTAAAGAGGACAACATTCTGAAAGATAAAGGCAAAACATTTCATAATTATTGTTTAGGCTAGTAGCTATTCCTATAGTGAAAAGCAAGGAGGCTCAGTATCCGACAGGAGAAATGTCCTCAACTAGTCGGCTAGTTGCCTTTGTAACCCATATATTTGGCCAACTATTCGGGCAACTCTTTTTCTGTTTGCAATAGGGTTAAAAGTAAAGTGTTAAAAAGAGAAAATGTTAGAACTGTTTTAAAAGCAATACAGGGTGGAGGGTCTGTGCTAAACTGAAGATATCAAAACTGGTGTGATGCGGTCAAGGGCAGAATATGCTTACACAGAGTACAATTCCAACATCCAAAATCTCCCTGCAGCATTAAAGATGTCCTTCACTGCTGAATGTTCGTTGTCACAAACTGGCACTGGGAACATGACAAAAGATGGGAATCCACACAAGTTTTGAATAGAATGAAATTTAGAAAGATATAATTTGATTCATTACAGTCAAATAAATACAAAATCTTCCTCACATATTAAGTTTGTGAAAGTGACACAGGACTTGACTTGGAGCCAATGAAGCTGCATGAGGGTGGGTGTGATGTGCTGCCTTAAGAATAAGAATGTGGCAGACCTATAGTCTTAACCACATCCTGTCATACATTTAGACAAGCAACTCCATGTTAGATGACAAAGGCTCTTGCAGCACGGAGGTCTAAATCACTTTCAGTAAGATGTACCATGAAGAGCACACTTTAAATCTATGTTAATGTGATTGATTTGCTTTACAATTTTCTAATGCAATACTGTCAATTGCTATTTAATGATAGCGCTATAATTTAGGCAGTCACTTAAATGTGAGCTTAAGAATCCCAGTGCTGAGGATGAATCTTTCTCTGTTTAGATTCAACTTTTTCTGACATGAACATTCAACTTCGCACAGAGCAAAATCAATTCTCTACACTAAACTCACCAACCGCTGAAACTATAGCCAAGATAAGGATGATTGGTAAAAGAGGGTCCGTAATATGGTTTGTAGCAGGTTCTACGTGACCCACACCACATTCGATAGTTCTAATAATGTCTTCAGTGGGACCTGTCAGTCTTGTCTTTTCTGTCTCTTACCGGCCATGCTGTGCAATGCCATGGGTGATTGGGAAACGTATAAGGGTGTAAACCTCTGGCTTCACAACGGTTCGATAGGATTATAATTCAATATTGTCCGATATCACAAATCTTTCCTTTGCTACGATTCAGCAACATGAACGATATGACACAGTATGTTTCGCGAACAAAGTGAACTCTGCGGAGAGGCCATGTTCAGCCATGTGTGCTGTCTCTCCTCTCCATGTGGAGGAGGCAGAGCCACAGCGCTGCCTGCAGAAAACACACGGGGGACGTGACGTATTCAGAAATAACTTATTTGTTTTGTAAAGTAATGCAAATGTTCTGCAGTTTTGAGCATATTGGATGTAAAGCTTATTTGAAGTGATAAAAAGTCTTGCTCAGACAGGGATAAAACTGGTGTGGTGAAATACATTTTAATCATCAAGGTACAAAACTTAGGCAAGTCCTTGTGTGGTGGAAAACTACTGAAGATTCATGCTGCTTTACATGGCGACATTTGTCAACATTTCCACCATTAATGTCCAGAAACAGAGTGCTTTAAGTGCAACACCTTTCATTCCACATTCATTGAATGGGGAAAAGGTGAAGCCAATGGAACCACCTTGATAAGCAAACATTCTGTTATGTGAAATGCACATAGAAATCCCCAAATCTTTCCAGGCCTTTGTAATGGGAGATAATGGGAATAGTTCAAATCAAGTACTTGATTGGGCTTTTTGGGTAAGGTAAAACTATGCATATACACACACATTGGCTACCCTGCACACAGGCACCAAATCACTTTTGAAAAGGACCAAGTAACCCAATACAAGGTCCAGCTGGTAGGTGCTAATGAGGAACATAATACGTACTTGAGGTCTGATGGTAAAAATAAAGCTGGTTTTAGCTCCACACATATGAAGACACATGTAATTCAAATATCCCTTTATTATGAAATCAGACCTTTAGGAAAACGTAACCAATAATAGACTTGTAGTGAAGATCAAAGATTGCTTCCTTAACTACTACTTTCACTAAGGCTACTTGCACAGTTGATGTAGATAAGGGTCCTAGTCCAAGGATGTGAACATATTTGTTTGAAGACCAGCATTAATTACTGGCTGCCCCTGTACATGTATGTGTGTTGACACACAGTCGTGAAAAGATAGAGCCATGTCTGGACGGGAATAAGGTGCACTAGCTGTGCATTAATAATAAAAAAAGACTATAACCACTAAGTTTCACTGACAACAGAATATTATATTTTGCACTGTGTAGTCTGAACTTTCCACTGATATTTAAAGATTTTATAGGAGAATGTCCAGTACATTTAGAGCTAACTTTAATTAGCAATTTTCTATAAGACAATTAGGCCTCAGTAAGTAAAATATCATTGCAAAGGTCTTGACGATTGTATCTCTGTATCATTTGCCATCTAAGGGTTTAAAAACAAGGCCATGACAGATTACACAAACAAAAAGTAGGCATACGAAACACCTAAAGTGTCATCAATAGGGATGCAACGGAGTTTGTTGGTTCAGTAGACCAATTAAATCGGTTTTAAATGAGTGCCATTTCAAATAAATGTTGGTGGTAATGCATCTAACATATTTGATCGTTGTTGAACAATGTCTGCATACTGTTTATGTTTTATGTTATATGTTTGTAACTTTGTGCCCATCATTATTCTAATTTACTGTAAAGGGATAGTGTTCCCAAACTGGAGGGTAAAGTGAAGGCAGGAGGCTCTACTTGCTCGGTCTTGAAATTTACAAAAATGTTATGGAGGTATATTTAGCAAAGCTACAAGGTAAGCAAAATGTTTTATCATTATCCATCTAAATTTACAAAAACTTAAATATAAGCTGAATGTCTGCCTCTTTGCGTATAGTGGCTGGATTCATCAAACAGCCCTGTAAATCGATCATTTTGCTCACTATCCTAAGTTGGCACCTTTCAATCTACACGACATGTATGTTCTGTTGCCGGACGTCAGCTCCACTGGGAAGTAGAAATGGCAGCAGAATTCAATTAAAAATGTGTGTTGGGTCAGTGGGCAAGTATAAGGGCAGGCAGTTGTACCATCTTCTACTGCCTGAGAAACCCACAGCCAAGAACATGTTCATTTAGTATTTTTGTTCTTATTATATTGATGTTCCATAATGTGTTATTACAAATAGAAAGTAAGACTGAAACTATTAACAAAGACAATTGTTTCATAACCTAAAGTGACAATTTTATTTGTTTAAATATGTAACAACTAGTTTTTCGCAAAACTTAAGTTGCTAATGTCTTAGCAAGTAAGTTACCATTAAAAATTTAAGATTTTCAACAATTGAATCAGTTGTTTGGTCTTTATTTTAAATAAGGTATTATATTGGTTCTGGCACTGTTATGAACCGGCAGTACCTTTTCAAAGAATCAGTGTTGACATGGTATTTGTAAAATAATAAAAGTATTTATTTCAGACCGGGTATCATTTTAAATTAATCGAAATATTCCAAACTAGGCCTATACCTAATCATATTTATTACCAAACACATCAGGCAGATATCAGTAAATCACATGCTCCGAGAGAAGATGCACATTCTCTATGAGCGGCCTAGGCCCTGTTTTCAGCCTCTCAAAAATCTTTGGATGCACAGCAATAACTAGCCTAACCAATCAGGACAGTTGCAAGGAGGCATGGCTACCTGTCTGTCAATCACCTTGCATACACACTGGAAGTGTGACCATGTTCCCATACACAAAGTTGAAGTTCAATACGTTTACGAAAAATGTCTAAACGTAAAAAAGTGTTAAAAAAATTATGTTATAGCCCAAAACGTTCTCAGAAATGGGGCCATATTCCTGTTTAGCCTTATTACTATAATTCATTATTTAAAAGAAAAAATCACGTTTCCTGGACAGCAGTGAATAAAACATGGTGGCTCTTCTTCAACAACAAAAAAATACAGACAAGGTAAAATGTAAACATTGTAAAATATAAAATGAACATACTACTAACAATACAGGGTCTGTGCTCAACCATCTGAGGTGGAAGCACCCAAACAAAGTTTAACGAACTAACAACTCTCACTGGTGCTGGTGGTAGTATTTTAGTTGGAAAACACACACAGATTGCCATTAAACCAACAATGGAGCAGATCAAAGAGTGACTCACGGTTGAGGTTTGTAAATAGCAACATTTGAGCGACCACTCCGCAAAAAACTAAAGAAATTGTGAGGTCACTATCCCTGGTATCTATGCTTCTTCTGCTGTGTGTACATTCTGAATTAGTAAATGCGACACCGTCCCCTGGTGTAACCTTTCTCAAACTTCTTTGTCCTGGGGCCCAGTCATGTTTGACTTACAAGGGCCCCATACGGTTTCATAGCCTTGTTGCGTAGCATGGTTTGGCAAATTACAGACTGGCTTTGGGGGAGAAGCTATCGCTGGAAATGAAACCAAATGTAATATATGATGAGTTGTTATTACGAGTAAATCATCTGGTTCTTCGTTTAAATGAGCATCTTTACATGCAACAAGAAATCTACTTATTTGCTTGAAACATGCCAGGACTAAACAACAGTTCAAGTAGCGTGTGATTAAGTGAGTTCAGAAATGACTGAGAGAATAATATTATTTTCGAAGCAAGAAGTTCAGTCAAGAGGGCAGGGGCCTGGCAAGCGACAGAAGCACCGAGCATAATTTGATTGATGCAGCAGAAGGACTATGCAGACCTACAGTTTCCTTGTCTGGCACGTAGTTTGAGAACCGGCTCCCTTGTGTACCTGTTAAAGTTATTTGGAAGCATGTAGGCAAACTGCGGTGCAAACGTCAGTGCACGACGCACATGAATGTTTGCAGATGAACCAACAGAGAAGCATAAACCAGCCCTCAGGGAGCATTCTGGCATGTGTAAGAAGGGAGGGGCTTAGAAGAGGGACAGTAGGGATCAGAAACTCAGGAGTCAGGAGGTTGGCTCTTTGGGCTGTTGTTGCAATTCAAATTCTTGCCCAATTATCTAGACTTTTCACTGGGACCTCAGGCAGGAACCTTCAACAGCTGCAATACATCCAGAACAGTGATGCCAGGATCCTCATGAGAGTGCGGAAGTATCAACATATTACTCCATTCATGGCTTCTCTTCAACTTCAAAATCTTTGCTGACTTTCAAATGTTCCTATGGCAATGCCCCCCCTTACCTCAAAGAGCTAATCATAACCCACAGACCCTTCCGCTATCTCAGGTGGTCTAGGGACAGCCTGCTTCTCCTTTTCCCCAAACCCCCCCCCCCCCCCCCCCGAAATACCTTCTCAGACCATCTGAGGGTGCCACAGAATCTATCTAAAACTTTTCTATTTAGGAAAGCCTTCTGCTGCCTGTGTTTTAATGTTGTTATTTTATTTTTTAATTCCCATCTGTTTATTTGTTTAGGCATACAACAACAACAAACAATATTGTATATATTTTATTAAGTTATCTATATGTTGTTGTTGTAGCGCTTTGAGATTTGAAATTGTTGCCCTTACAGCCTTTTGAAGTAGCTAGAAGTAGCACATTGCTTAAAATGCACTTTCCCTTTAATATAAGTCAGTCTGTCCTGTGTAAATAAATGCATTAATAAATAAATAAAAATAAGTCATTATGTTTGTATCTCCTCAGACTGAAGCAAACATGACCTAATTAAGCCTATGAAAGTGTGAATAACTGAAATAATAACATAACTTGAAATAACACCATAACCTCTTTGTGCCGGCCAACTTATTTATCAAAACTTTTAGTCTTGAGGACGGAGTTTTCCTAAATTGTAAAAGTAAATTTTTACAAACAGTAGTATAACATGTAGTTAGACATGTAGTAGTATAACCTTTTACCTTACTTCATTATTAAAACACAAATCCAGTAGTCATAGGACATGCTCACAGGACTATATCACCCTTGAAAGATGTTGCTGAAGAGGGTTCTTGTTTTGGTTTAAACTTAAACATTGTACTGTATTGTAAATATTGCATTGTAAAACATTTAATTTATTTTAGCTTATTATTTATTTTTGTTGTTGTCATTTATATATTCTGCCTTTAAACAGGGCACTGCTGGAAAAGAGACCTGGTCTCAGTCGGTTAACCATGTATAAATAAAATAAATAATAATAATAACATTATAAATAGGAGTGACGTAATAGACCCTCTATCTATTTAACTATTCGCACAAACCACGTTTCTGATGGGCGAGGCTGCAATGGCAAACATACAATTCATGCACACACGATTTCTCTATTACTAGTATTAGGTAACGTTGAATGCTACATTTATGCTAATTGGCTAGGCTTTAAAATGGTAAGCGGATGCATGGAAATTACGTGGGGCAATATGGACCGCTAGTCTACTATTGTAATATTTACCTTTATGATGCTGGTTCTGCGTGGTATTCCAGATTTGATATCCGAGGTGTTGCTTGTTTCAATACCTTGACAGTCAGGTACGACGAGAGATCCTGGCCCAACCATGTCTGTCATTGTCCCACAGACCCCGTTCAACACCGACACTTCGCACTGCGTCTTCCCCGCGAACTTGTCGCTTGGCACGGCCACATCTTCAGGATTTGATTGAGAAAAGGCGCCGTTCTCCCCAAACTCCGCCATAGAATAGGCACTTCTTGAACAGAGTAACTGTCACGCTGCTTAAAATATATTTGTGCGTCTCAATTGCAAATAGGTCTTGCAATAATGTACTGGCTGTTACACAATTTGCAGGCAAATGTCTTTTGATCCATATTTATCTGGTGCCTGGCTTGCAGTGGTGCTCTGTAGACGTATCAACCACAACGACAATCAATGTTAACGGTTAAACATCACCTAGCCTACCAACAAAGTAGCGTTTTGTTATTAAGATAGTTTTTCGTTAAAGAGAATTTTAGTGAAATGACAACTTGCTATTTACTATTGTTTTCCAAGAATAGTGCAACGTTAGTTAACAGTTTTACCCCATTATGAAAATTAACTACATTGGCGTTTTAAAATCTAAAGAAGAAATTTTCTCAGTCGAACATTTTAATATTCTTCAAAAAGTTGAAAATTTGCAACGCATTTATTTCGCGTGCATCAAGAAGCTTCTTCTGATGCCATAGCATGGACTGTCTGGATGCTGCACTGCAGCTACTGTCTTGCGGCTGAAGCAGCATGCTTTTTCCTAATGTTACCTCTTTTCACTTTGTAATTAACAGCACGAAGCACGTCACTTTGTAATTAATGAGATTCCAATGGCAATGAAAATAAACGCCAATCATGTTTAACATTACCTCGCTCTGTTCAGTCGTCTCTTTTGTCTTCTTGTAGTACATAAAACAAAGCCAAAAGGTCTCTAGCTAAACATTCTGCTGGCTGTGACCAGACACAATAACGCTATATCTACCAACATAACGTTACCTGCCTCAGGACGTTGACAACCGGGTTAATTTAACTTTTGAGTAAAATTAGTGGCACCATATCTCAAGACTGGCTAGCAACGCTATCGTTAGCTGTAACTAGCTCATGGCCATGTCGTGTGTTGAGTGTACTGACTGAGTGACTGGTGACCAGTTAAAATTCGATTTAGATAGAGCTAGCAACTGACTGAAGTGAAGGAGCAAGATTGGCTACACTGTCTAACGTTATACTAAACCTAATCGCGAATTGTTAGTTAACAAGTTAGCTACTTCATATAAAACGCAACGCACAGTACACTACAGTATCTAACTTGACAGCCAAAGTAATCATTAAGTTGTTTCCTCATTTAATCTCTTATCTCGCTCTCTATCCCTCACTTACATTTTGAGTGTTTGAGTATTATTTTGAAGCAAGTGGATTTTTTTCAGTATGCACAGTAATAGCTAAGTATTACTTCTCGAGGAAAATATTTTATAGATTGATTAGGTTGATTGTTGATTGCAAATATGCATATTAGACAACATCAGAGCAAGATGGACAACAAATATGTTCTCGTAGCAGTATCATTTGCACAAAAACATATAAAAGCAAACACATGAATTAACCCATTGTCTTCAATTTAATTAGGTTCAAGTTGCAGAAGGGTTGCAACCTAGTGAAGGCCTTTGAAAACATTTGCGTTTCCAGTGGTAATTCGCCAAGAAAACCTACTACAGCCTACTGTCTGTCATGTTAGAATACTTTGTACTGATGATACCACAATGACAAATTGAGTATTAGACATGATGTATACATTCCTGTTATGTGGGGGTCCTTATGCCCCATATGTGGGTATGTGATCTGTTTGTGCGAAAAGGTTGTGGTAGTCAATGACATATCAGTGAATATTTATATAACAGTGCTCTCTGCTGGTGACTATGGTTCTACAAATTCATAATTATGAAATAAAAAATTAATTAAGAAAGCATGTTATTGTTTTATTGATTGTTTATTGACAGATCATTGATTGATTGTTGCCAGGTGATTATTTGACAAGTATTTTTTAAGTATTTAAATGAGGTATAGCAGATATAATCACTTTGCCATTAGAAAAGGCACACATTTGTAGGTAAACGTAAGTAGCTATGTATGAATATATTGGATTAATGCCTATCCTGCATGTCACAGACTGTATTTGAATTATATAGTGGCAAACCTGCATTTGGCTTAAAAAGTAGTAACAATAAGAGTAGTAACGTGTTTCTACAGCAGTACAAGTGAGACATCAGACAGTATATAGGTGAACCACCGAAAACAGCAAATTCACATTGCCAAACTGCTATGGTCATAGAGACAGAACACAGGACAGGTTTACATACAACACAGTGTGTGAGTCGATTGTAGTGGGTGAATAATGAATGCATAAGTCTAGTGTTGATTTAGCAACTAGACAAGATTTCCTACAAAATATATATTTTCTGCTTCTGGTAAATATTTTTTTTTTTTTACTAAAATGCCACTATATCAGCAGTACTGATTATGGTATTAATCTCCCGATTGCCGAGTAAGAATATTTGCATTGGATATCCTAGTCAAAAAAAAGCTTATTCCTGGTCTTTCACCGTAAAAGTTTTTTTTGTTTTATCCTACCCTCAAACAGGTATGTTAGTATTTGTTCAAAAGATCTGGCAAATCTAAGTTTACAAGCTATAAAAGATTGTCATACTTGTTCTGATGAATGGACTCAGTTTACAGAAGTTGGTCATCGTCAAAGACCAGAAATTAATCAAAGGGAGAACACCCTTGGGACATAGGGATTTCAAGTGAATTGTGTAGAAAAGATGGATTCTCTCACTTTCCTACTGGTATGATTTCAGTGGTGCATTTGCAGGCAGCTGGGCACCAGGCGGCCACCTGAGCATTGCCACACCCTGCTTGTTTTTTCAGGGTTGGACAGTTGGAATACTTGTTTACGTAAGGACAGGGGTTGGCTGCAATGAAAAATTTGAAAACAAGGCATAGTAAATACATCCTCATTAACATTTGGCAAATATTGTTTATGGTGTTTGATTACTTTTTTGCTTGCTCATATCTTTACGTCATAATATATATCATAATGAACTTACTGCACAGCCCATTCTCACAAGAGTTGGGGCAGTCAGCGCAAGGAGTTCCAGCGTTGTACGGTGCGTATCCGTTGAAGTTTCCCCTGTGAACCAAATGAGACTGTCACGATACTTGCTGTTGCCACCCAGGATAATGTAGGCTGTCCTAGTGCCCTTTCGACATTTTCAGTAATATATCGCCTTTGGTAAGACAAGGTGTAGGTGTGCTAGAAGGTTTGCTGCTGTACTTACGCTCGGAAATAATGACATGAATAGAAATAAATTGGGCCTGGGCACTTGGCTAATCCACAGCCCACTTTGTACGAGCTGTTCCACACCACCTGGTTCAAAACAAAGTTGACACCACATCAATGTCTTCTTTTGGGAATTGCTATTGCCTGTGACTATTGATTGTTTTGTTTTTTTAATGCAGAAGCTTTTAATCACAGTGTGTATGGAGGCCTATCCGCCAACATTATTGTATTACCTGCGTGTAGTGGCCGGTTGCTGCACCGTTGGTAGATCCAGTAGGGTACTTGTAATTACGGACTTCATTGTACCATGCAGCAATAACTTCAGTCCAGTTGCGAGGTGAGTTTGAATAGAACAGGTTCTCCCCCATTTCATAGTCTGTTTATTAAAGCCCATGCATACATTGATTAATGTTTTTTTTTCATGGGTCAGCAGCTAAGAAAAAGATTCCAGAGGTCTACTTGTGATTAGATATCTTAACCTAATGTACTGTAACTTGTTTTGAGAAGCCGATACAGAGATGAGAGATAAGATCCCCACTGGCACCATTCAAAGACGTCCTAAAGTGCTTGTGTGCTCCACTAAGGCAGCTTGTAGCAAAGACAGTAAGGCACGATCTTAATCTGTAACATCAGTGTCTTTTTTTAAAGGTAATGAATATCAACTACGAAATAATCCTATTCAAATATGTATCTTCCAGTTACTTATCAAAATCTTCTGGAAGTTCTGATCTATGCAGTAAGTCAAGGAGCCGGGCCAAGGAAAAAGAGAGAAATAAATGTGGGAAAATTGTGCGTCCTACCTCCGAGCATGCGGCTGCTTGATGGTCCATGAGACAGTGTGCAGTTGTTCACCCAGGACTGAGCACTGACAGCGGCGCCAGTATCGTAGCTCTGTAGAGAGTGTGATGGAGACGGGCACAGAGACAGTAAAGAATAAAACAAAGGCTGATCGAGTTCTGCACAATACAGACACATAAGGGAACAAACAATTCCCACGCAAGGTAAAGAACAGAATACTAAAGAAAACAAATGAAAAATGAATTGTCCATTTGCAGTCTCATAACAAGCAATCGTGGAAGAGCTGAGGTCTGAACGAGAATTACATCACATGACAGTGAGATCTCAAACAGTAAGCCAAAGTCAGTGTCCTATGTAGTCTATAGTAGCTGTGACCTACACCAGTGCGTGCCCCTCACATTTTTATACAAGACACAAGACCATGGCTCTCCATGCATAAAATAGTTTTGACTCTGCAAGTTGGGGCAACTCAAACTAAATATGAACGCATGTAATGCACCCCCAAACCCCTAAGGCATTGGCATTACATCGGTAGGACAGTTTCTGCCAGACGACAATGTTTTGTAGCTATAAAAATGTAAAATGCTGAATCTAAAACAAGACCATCAATACTTGTTCTTTTTGTAGGAAAGGGTGAACATTGTTTACTTAAGATTGCTGTGGCATGCATTATGGGAGGATTTAGGCATAAAGTCAGCATGATTTAGAAATTGTCCATGTAAATTAAATGGAATTATGAGTTTTGCGAAAAGAGTATACTGTGTAGGTGAAAATAATGTGAAACAAAACTTTGAAACTGTGTAGTCAAAAACTGAATAAATTATTTCATTTTTAACTACACGGTTTCAAAGTATTGTTTTGCATTATTTTCCAAATAACTCACCATCTTGAGCATGTTGCTGGCAGCTGGCACAACCATTCTCCTGTAAGCATTGTGCCGGTTGACAATTTCATTCTGAACTGTCGTGTTGTCTGTGCACGCGACTATTAACACACATGCACACATACACACAAATGCACAAACACACATACATTTACATGAGAAATTGCAGGGTAAATACATTGCTAAACCTCTAATAAGTAGGTATTTGCTTTTGTGCCTGTTTAGCATATGAGTCACAAATCTGCAGTATCCACCCATATTGAAACATAAAACCCTTCTGCTTTCAAAGTAGAACACATTCATCATTGTGCACATTTTTGGAAAATCATACCTGACTCATACGTGATTTATTCTCAAAAGGTTACGTGAGGATAAGTTAAGTCACTTAATGTCAAGGCAAGGTAGATGAAAATGTGCTGTACTTACTTGGCTATGGATGACGGAAGAAATCATGAAAAGAAAAATAAGTAAATGATCTTTAGTAATGCATTCTGCAAGATTATACTCAGTTTACAAAATAATACAGGAATTTGATCAAGTGAGATCAAATGACCTCCTATTTAAAAGGTATTTTAGCTATCTATATTTTGGAAAAGAAAAACAGTGCTTACCACAGCACAGGATGAATAGACGCCATTAATTGTCAAGATGAAAACCATGAATGTCAACATTTTTGCTTGAGCGGGAGGGAGACACCTACGTAATCAAGAAAATATCTCTATAATATAATATGTCTCTTTTGTTGACAAGGCTTTTGTCATGCAAGACTGATGCCCTGTTGTCTAGGGTAGGGCGTTTTGCTGAACAAGGCTTCTACGAAAACAAGCTATACTCTTACTACAGCTAGAGAAGGTTAACCAAAATTGTCAACATCTCAATACCTTATAATTAGCCTTAACCACTAATAAATATGATCTATTTCAGGCAATCCTCATGCTAAAATAACTTATAATATTCCTCATGAAAAGAGAGACAGACCTTTGATTGCAATTTTATTTTCCTACTTTAAAATATTGACAGGAAAAATTGTGTAATTTGAGAATATTTACAACCTCAAATTGCAGCATGTATTTTAACATCACAGCATACATTGGAACATTTCGAAAATGCAAAAGAAAACACTCGTGGCTTAGAGGCTTACCTGCATGTAGATGTTCAAGAATTGGAAGTAAGTCTCTTTGCTTTCCTCTCCCTCCTTTTATAGCTGCATGGGCATGATCATGAACACGATAGGATAGCCAGAAACTGACACTCCTACTGTAATTATGCAGAGGCTGCTGGCATCACACATTAGAAACTTGAAAGTAACATGCCTTCACATCAACAGTGAGATCACCTGACAGGAGCAAACATAGAATTGTAAGCTGAAGGGTGCGGGGACAGCTTGACATATTAGCATGCTAACAGCAGTGAATACAGAGAGCCCTCCTAATGTATGGGTAAATATCAGAACAAGGATAGATGACCTGAAGAGTAAATACATTAATTCCTGGGTAAATCCTTGCTATTAATATATCTATTACATTCTTTGGCACGCATGTGCAGTTGTAACACAAACATTTTGACCATGGCCAAAGACTTGACAATGGAAAAGATAACGATCCAAATACGATTTTGTGTGTGGAGTATTATTGTCAGATTATGGTGTTTGGCATGCATATAGAATAAGTCTCCTCTGTGTCTGGGGCCCCATATTGTGTGTGTGTGACTGTATCCTGTTACATAAATAAAGTCAATATAACTGTATTGTACTTGGATTCCAATTATGATTACAATTATGGGCCCAGAGGTGAAACATGAGATTACCATATCTCCAAATGGAATCCAATGATATCGCAGATACGACTTGTTTGCAAATTGTATCAAACAACTGCATTCTATTGGTGTGAATTCAATGTCAAGATGTAGTGGTGTAACCTTGGGCAAAGTGTGTGTGTTTTGTAAATGATCATGGGGAAGCAAGAACCAACTCAACAAACAAATTTATCAAACAATTATTTTTGAATAATCCCGGCGGAGAGGACCATACCGAAGACGTCCTATTCTAAAAGCAAACTGTCGATAAAGACATTCTGCATCACACAATGCATTTTATGCTGAATGAATTCCCATGTTTTATCAACAGTTCTGCACAACACAAGAAGAGACAAGAACAGATACATTTTACAGCAGAGAAAGAACAGACTCAGAAACAAAAATGATTCAAATAAGACTGTTTTATGATACAGTACCAGAGCTGATGACTCAGAATTTTCTCACAAATGTTCTTTCTGGGGGATTAGTCATTTACTCAAAATTGTATTGTTATTCTCTTTAAAATGAACTTGCAGGTACATGCTTTCAGAGAAAACTAAGCTCACCTCAAAATACTGTACATGTCACAAGATAATATATTGGGCAAAATCATGGCATCGCAATCCATACCAGTGTGCTCAGGTTTTATATTTCTAATCATTCTCTTTCCAAATATGTACGTGAATATGTTTGTGTGTATAAACACCTATCAGTAACCTGTGTGGTTATTGGTAAACCTAAAAAGTGAAAATGTAAATGAAGAAGTCTTTATTTTCAGTTTTTATTTCTAATTCTAATGAATCAGTGAAAATAAAAATAATTCTGTTTCTATCCTAATCAAAGTAATGTTCCCCCTGATGTTCTTGAACCAGGGTGTTTTACCAGTTGTATTTGAATTCCCCTTCTATTGTTCCATGAACCAGTTTGAAATGCTAGGAAAGAAACTCACACCAATGGCAACCTTTTTGTCTATTAAAAAGCATTATTTGCTAAATTAAAGCACGAAAGGTAGGATTTCACTTAATTGGTGGGAGTAGTCCTCTTCTTTGTCCTACAAAATGTGCCACATCTAAAGTTGCAAAGAAAGAGTTCCTTGATTTATTATGACTGGAATGTTTATAAAAGTTGTTTCATTGAGTGAATAGGTAGGGAAATAGAGAAATGGGTTTAATTAAATATTTTATAAACTGATAACATGGTTCTATCAGAACTTTAAGCAGAAAATTGTTATCAATAATACCTATTATTATTCCTTTTACAACTACTACTACTACTACTACTAACAATAATAATTTTATGCAACAAACATTTACAGGCATTACATTTTGAATCTTTGCACAAAGGAAGGAAAACCTGTTCGCCATTCTGTTTTGCACATTTTGTTCTGGACCTTCCTTTTTTGCTAAACATTCCTTGTTAAAATGACAAGGTAGCATTTCATCAGTGGTGGGAGTGGTTCATTTCTATGTATTAAGGAGTGGACTTTGAAGGTCTTGGTGTAATTATTGTTGAAGTAACACAAAAATGCCACTTTGGACATAAACAACATACTTTGCAACATACTTTTAATGAATTCAAACATGTAAGGTTGTTATGGCCACAGCCTTACCCCAGTACCTTCCCTTGTGTTTCTGTGTGTTTCCCATCTTCTGTGCTCCCTGCTGGCCTCTCTGTGTTTGTGCATGTTTGCCACCCTCCCTCTCCCCTCTGGTTCCCAGCTCCACCAACACACCTGCTCTCCGTTACCATGAGCTCACCTGCCTTCAATCCAGTCATCTACTCTGGTTTGTCATCCACCCGTTGGCAGGTTGTTTTTCAAGCTTCAGTGGACCATACCTCATGCTTCCCGGCCCACACCACTCACCATAATCTCTTCTCACCTCCCAGCATTCCACCACAATAAACCTTTGAAAACCTTATCTCCTGTCTGTTCTGCATTTGGGTTTGCTATGTACACCATAACAAAGGTAGCCTTTCATCAGTAGGAGTGGTTCAATTATGTCTTTAAATAATTTTGAGGGCTTTAAAGGTCTTGGTGTGATGATTGTTGATGAAAAGAAATGTCACATCCACAGTGACAAAGGTACAGTTCCTTACCAGACTGTGATTAAAAGATTATTTAATGCGTTGTCACGTTCGTTTGCTGTGCACCCTGGTTTGGGTGCGTCAGTGTGTCCTGGGGGAGCCGAGCAAGCGTTCCCCTTTATGATTATTGTTTCATTTATATGTCTCTGACTGAATGTAAGTTCCCCGTTCTGTTCCCTCAAGTGGTGGATCATTGTTTGTCATAGACCCTAGTTGTTTGCTGAGTGTCTGTATTCATTTAACCATCTTACCATCTTACATCTTATTTCATGTGTTCGTGTTCTGCATTTGGGTTCGCTCTGTACACCATAACAGAACAATCGGACCAATATGGACCCAGCAGACATTACATGGTATTCCTTCACCCCAAGCTACTGTGGTTCTCTACCAGCAATGGCTAAAAACACAAAATCCCCATTTCAACTGGACCTCTGGCAGAGTGGTGAGTTCAACCTCTCTGGCAGGTTTTCCAGAGACTCCTGTAGAACAAACTATTTGTTCAAGCGGCGAAATGTGAGTTCCACATGAGCTCCGTCCGCTTCCTGGGTTACATCATTGAGAATGGGCTGGTGACGACAGACCCGGAGAAGTCCAGGCAGTGACAGTTGTAGTGGCCCAAACCATCGTCCGATAAACAGCTCTAGCGGTTCCTTGGCTTTGCCAACTTCTACCACCGGTTCATCAGGGACTTCAGCCACTCACCCAGCTCTCACCTTTTTTCTGGACTCCTGAGGCAGATGCCGTATTGTCCAAGTGGAAGACGTGCTTTACCTCTGCACATCTCCTCATCCAGACCCATCTCATAAGTTTGTGGTGGAGGTTTATGCATTTGACACAGGGGTCAGGCCAGTCCACTCCCAACGCTCAGTCTTTGACCAAAAACTCCATCCCTTCCGAAACTACATTCTTCTTCTCTTATCATCTGTCAGCAGCAGAAAAGAATGATGCCATGGAAACTGGGAGCTTCTGGCTGTTCAACTCGCCTTGGAGGAATGGAGGCAATGGCTGGAGGGGTCAGAACACCCGTTTGTGGTATGGACAGAGCATAAGAACCTCTCCTATGTAGCCAAACGCCTCAACTCCCGTCTTCGTTCTTCGCTGTAATTTTAAACTCACCTACCTCCCCAGCACCAATAATCTCAAGCCCAACGCCCTCTCTCACCAACATGTCCCCGAAGGAGGTCCTACCAACCTAGACATCATCCTCCCCTGGTCTGCGGTGGCCGCTGTGACTTGGGAGATCGAGTCTGTCGTCAGAGAAGCCCAGCATACTCAACCAGATCCAGGTAACGGCCCTCCCAACCGCCTTTGTACCTGATTCTGTCCACTCCCAAGTAGTCCTACTCCAGTGGGTTCACACCTCCCATTTTGCTTGCCATCCCAGGATCAAATCATACATATTCAGTTCACATCAAATAGATTGCCTAGTATTAACCAAAGATATGCTGTACAATCACTGTGAAACACGCAGCGAGACTGAAAGCCTATTTAAAATTTACAAATAGGCCTAGATACTATAGAAAATTCACCTAGGCTACAGAGTCAGGGTGGGCATTAATAGCCAACCTACTGTGGGCACTGAAAAACCATACAAATGACATTGACAGTTCTTTACATTTAGGCCTACTTGTGTACATTGCCTATATTAAGCCAGAGGCCTGTACCACGAAGCAAGTTCAGCATACCCAGGATATCTTTTTGTTATCCAGCTTCAATAACCCTAACAATCGCAATCACGCACAAGTGGTACCACGAAGGGAGATTATCAACTTGGTAAATAAACCCAGGTTCACCGATTCTAGATATGAGCATGTTCACATAAAAGAGGCAGTGTTTGCACCATGTGACCAATCGCAAACATGGACAAGTTTATACCAGAGCTGCAGGTTTTACTAAAGATGAGCGACTTAGAATATTAAACAAATATGAAGAATTTAAAAATGTAATCCAGGCTAAACGCAACACGTTTACTGCTGTCAAAAGCTGGAAGGAAAGCTAGCCAATATATTGCAGACAGTATGAATGTATAAATTAAAAGGCTTATCAATATTACTTCCCCATCATTAAGGCAGGAGTAGCCTAGGTCTGACTGTAAATACAATTGTGCATTCCATGTTATTGTATGGTGTGTAATACAATTTTAGCAACATAATTTTAGCTACTAAGGCTTTAATCAATCTCTGTTTTAAAATGATTATCAGTATACCAAGGCCTTTAGAACAATTAAATGGTTTTGGAATAGTCAATGAGGGGAATTAAGAACAAGAAGCACCTTGCAAGTTGTGCAACTTTGTCAGTCTCTAATTGCCTTCTGTCGACACCTTCTTACTATTTGCACACCGAGGTCCACGGGATCTTCTAGAACTGGTGACACCATATTCCAAGAAGATTGATTTGTGCTGTGCATTTGTGCGTGTCGATCTGTGCTTTTGTTTGTGTCGATTTGTTATCAAGTGCATAACTTTCCTAGCTCAACCAACACATCTGATCTTTGTTGTAATAAGCTCACATGCCTTCAACTCTGGTTTTTCATCCACCCATCATCAGATTGTTGTTTACCCTTTATTGAACCACATCGTGTCTACCTGCCTTCGCACGTCATTCATGATTTCTTCTCACCTCCCCGCATTCCACACTAAACCTTTGCAAACCTCTCATCTAATCTCCTGTGTCTGTGTTCTGTTTTTGCTTGTCTGTCCACCATAACAAAGGTAGCATTTCATCAGTAGGAGTGGTTCAATTATATGTCTTTACTGTATGATGACTTTTAAGGTCTAGGTGTGATTATTGTTGATGAAAAGAAATGCCACATTCACGGTGACAAAGATGCAGTTCCTTACCAGACTGTGATTAAAAGATGATCTAAAGCTGTTATCACGTTCCTGGGTCATGCTACTTTGTTTGGGTGTACCAGTGTGTCCCGGGGGAGCCGAGCACACGCTCTCCTTTATGAAAATTGGTTTCATCTGTCTGTATGTATGTTTTGTTTCCACCTGGGTGCCTTGTGATTATTGTTGATTTGTCTGTCTCTGTTTCCCTGTTTTCTTCCTGCGCAGATTGGATCATTTTTTGTCATTGAACCTTTTAATTTGAAACAACTCTCAAATTTTGGGGAAAAAAAATCTATAATAATTTCATTGTTCCAATTAGAAAGAGCCCATTCTCAGTTCAAAAGGATGTTGTCATCATAGAAATAAAAGTAATTGTGCCAATAAAAATCCTTATTTACTGCAAGTTGAAAAAGGTGAATGCAAAACTGTTGCAATATGTTTTTTTTATGTTTTTCTAACACATTTTCAGACCTTAGACAATGGAATAAAAAGGTGTTTTCAACATTAACACATTTAAGCTCTATGAATACAAGAACACATTAAAAACACTGTTTAATCAATGGCAAAATGCATAAAATGGAAATGTTGTGCACTAATGGACATTTTCTCTCATTGTGATACTAAGGTATAGATTCTTATTGCCGGAAGTATAGCTTGTAACTACTAGCTAGTTAGTGTGTACACTCAGTTCAGTGCAAAAACATGTAGCTGTTGAACCGGAACACAAACCATTGAAAATAAACAGCATATTACAAACAATATCGAACTCAACTTAAAATCTGTTATTTCAGGGAGACCATTCAGTAAATAAAAATTAGGAGTCACAATAAATTGTTTGTTAATTGGTCTGAAACACATGAAAAACAGTCGTTTTTAAACTGCACAAACAGTAGCATTACTGATAGTGGATTAGATTAGCAAAGTATGAGTTATGAAGTAAATCAACAGTATAAAAACAGTGATAAAACTTTAACATTAAGTGGGTTTACATAACATAATACGTCAATACCACCGTAGTGAAATTTTATTAAAGAACAATGTTATCTCAAAGCTGCATAAATCTAGTTATGACAAGACTCACTATATTCAAGTCTATGTCATGAATTATAATAAACTATCTAACAACCTCAAATCACATCTTTCAGCAAAATCTCTGCCATGCCCTTTGTCAGTCTGTATTTAAAAATATTCCGGCCTTTGGTACACTAAAATAAAGTGCATAAAGGGATATGTAGGCACAACAAATCTAATAAAGGAGGACTCTGCAACTTACACAGACATTTGTTTTAGTCCATAAGATTGGCCTTATACAAAAAAAGGTTTATTTTGCCTTGTAAACAACTAAAAATATTCTTCTCATTAACACATCTCGTTATTTTTTAGGACTAAATTGTAACAAATTTGTGCCATTTGTATATTTTAAGTGTTTTATTGTTGTTTTGTTTCTTTTTCATTTCGTGCCTTGTTTAACAGGGCACTGCTGCAAAAGAGACCTAGTCTCAGTCAGTTGACCCTGTGTAAATAAATAAAATAATAAAAATGTCAGGCCACTTGGTAAACAAAAAGGTTACATGTTCCTCTCCGGGAACCATCACCTTATCGAGGTGGAGAGGTTTGTGTGTCCCTATGAACCTGGGGGCTGTGTTGTCTGGAACCTTGTGTTCCTGGTAGGGTCTCCCATGGCAAATTGGTCTCGGGCGAGGGGCCGGACTAAGAATGGTTCAAAAACCCTCATGGAAAAACCTGTAAGAGAGGACGATACCCGGCCCGGAGGAAGCCCGGGGTCCCCTTCTGGAGCCAGGCCCAGGAGGAGGACCCGTCAGCGAGCGCCTGGTGGCCGGGCTTGCCACGGAGCCCGGCCGGGCATAGCCCGAAAAAGCAACGTGGACAACAACAACATCTCTTCTTCTCCGTCCCGTGGGCTCACCACCCGCGGGAAAACCAAGGGGGTCGGGTGCGCTGCCAGAAAGGTGGCAGTGAAGGCAGAGGTTTTCGACGGATCGGACCCGGGTGGCAGAGGCTGGCTTTGGGGACGTGGAACGTCACCTCTCTGGGAGGAAAGGAGCCGGAGCTTGTGCGGGAGGTGGAGCGCTACCAGCTGGATCTGGTGGGGCTTACCTCTACGCACAGCCTCGGCTCTGGAACCTCACTTCTGGATAGGGGTTGGACTCTATTTTTCTCCGGAGCTCCCCAGGGTGAGAGGCGCAAGGCTGGTGTGGGGATACTTACGAGTCCCCGGCTAAGTGCCTCTATGTTGGAGTTTACCCCAGTGGACGAGAGGGTCGCCTCCCTACGCCTTCGGGTCATGGGGGGGAAAAAACTCTGACTGTTGTCTGTGCCTATGCACCGAACAGCAGTTCGGAGTATTCGGCCTTTTTGGAGACCCTGGATGGAGCCTTGTATGGAGCTCCTGAGGGGGACTCTGTAGTCTTGCTGGGGGACTTCAACGCACATGTGGGCAATGATGGAGACACCTGGAGAGGCGTGATTGGGAGGAACGGCCTCCCCGATCTGAACCCGAGTGGTGGCTTGTTATTGGACTTCTGTGCTAGTCATGGAATGGCCATAACGAACACCATGTTCGAACATAAGGATGCTCATAAGTGTACCTGGTACCAGAGCACCCTAGGCAGAAGGTCGATGATTGATTTTGTTATCGTATCATCGGACCTGAGGCCATATGTTTTGGACACTCGGGTGAAGAGGGGGCAGAGCTGTCAACTGATCACCATCTGGTGGTGAGTTGGGTCAGGTGGCGGGGGAAGCCTCTGGACAGACCTGGTAAGCCCAAGCGTGTAGTGCGGGTGAACTGGGAACGTCTGGAGGAGTCCCCGGTCCGGGAGGCCTTCAACTCACACCTCCGGCGGGGCTTCTCTGGCATCCCTGTGGAGGCTGGGGGCATTGAACCGGAGTGGGCGATGTTCAAAGCCTCCATTGCTAAAGCTGCGTCTGAGAGTTGTGGTCTCAAAGTCTTAGGTGCCTCAAGGGGCGGTAACCCTCGAACATCCTGGTGGACACCGGTGGTCAGGGGAGCCGTCCGATTGAAGAAGGAGGCCTTCCGGGATATGCTGTCCCGGGCGACTCCGGAGGCAGTTGCAAGGTACCGACAGGCCCGAAGGACTGCAGCCTCGGCTGTGGCAGAAGCAAAGCAGCGGGTGTGGGAGGAGTTCGGAGAAACCATGGAGAAGGACTTTCGGCTGGCGCCAAAGCGGTTCTGGAAGACCATCCGACACCTCAGGAGGGGAAAGCAGGGAACCATTCAAGCTGTATACAGTAAGGATGGGACGTTGTTGACCTCAACTGACAAGGTGATTGGGAGGTGGAAGGAGCACTTTGAGGAACTCCCCCGACAAACCCACCCTACATAGTAGAGACAGGGCTGGAGGATGATGGGGGATCAGCATCAATCTCCCTGGCGGAGGTCACTGAGGTAGTCAAACAACTCCACAGTGGCAAAGCCCCAGGTGTTGATGAGATCCGCCCAGAAATGCTGAAGGCTTTGGGTGTTGAGGGACTGTCATGGATGACACGTCTTATCAACATTGCGTGGAGGTCGGGGACAGTACCTAAGGAGTGGCAGACCGGGGTGGTGGTTCCCCTGTTCAAAAGGGGGACCGGAGAGTGTGTGCCAACTACAGAGGCATCACATTACTCAGCCTCCCCGGGAAAGTATACTCCAGGGTGCTGGAAAGGAGGGTTCGACCGATAGTCGAACCTCGGATTGAGGAGGAACAATGCGGTTTCCGGCCTGGTCGTGGAACAACGGACCAGCTTTTTACCCCCGCGAGGATCTTTGAGGGGGCCTAGGAGAATGCCAATCCGGTCTACACGTGTTTTGTGGATTTGGAGAAGGCGTTTGATCGGGTTCCCCGGGAGATACTGTGGGAGGTGCTGCGAGAGTATGGGGTGAGGGGGTCTCTACTCAGAGCCATCCAATCTCTGTACTCCCAAAGCGAGAGCTGTGTCCGGGTCTGCGGCAGTAAGTCGGACTCGTTTCCGGTGAGGGTTGGCCTCCTCCAAGGCTGCGCTTTGTAACCTATCCTGTTTGTGGTATTCATGGACAGGATCTCACGGCGTAGCCGCGGGGGAGGGGGCTGCGGGTTGGTGGGCAGAGGATTGCATCACTGCTTTTTGCAGATGATGTGGTCCTGATGGCATCATCAGTCTGCGACCTGCAGCACTCATTGGATCGGTTCGCAGCCGAGTGTGAAGCGGCTGGGATGAGGATCAGCACCTCCAAATCTGAGGCCATGGTTCTCAGCAGGAAACCGATGGATTGTCTACTCCAGGTAGGGAATGAGTCTTTACCCCAAGTGAAGGAGTTCGAGTATCTTGGGGTCTTGTTCTCGAGTGAGGGTAAAATGGAACGAGAGATGGGCCGGAGAATTGGAGCAGCGGGTGCGGTGTTGCAGTCGCTCTATCGCACCGTTGTGACGAAGAGAGAGCTGAGCCAGAAGGCAAAGCTTTCAATCTACCGGTCTATCTTCGTTCCTACTCTCACCTATGGTCATGAAGGGTGGGTCATGACCGAAAGAACGAGATCGCGGATACAAGCGGCGGAAATGAGTTTCTCCGGAGGGTGGCTGGCATCTCCCTTAGGGATAGGGTGAGAAGTTCAGCCATTCGTGAGGGACTCTTGAGTAGAGCCGTTGCTTCTTTGCGTAGAAAGGAGCCAGTTGAGGTGGTTCGGGCATCTAGTAAGGATGCCACCTGGCCGCCTCCCTAGGGAGGTGTTCCAGGCACGTCCAGCTGGGCGGAGGCCGCGGGGCAGACCTAGGACCAGGTGGAGGGGATTATATCTCCACACTGGCCTGGGAACGCCTTGGAATCCCCCAGTCAGAGCTGGTTAATGTGGCCCGGGAAAGGGAAGTTTGGGATGCCCTGCTTGAACTGCTACCTCCGCGACCCGACCCCGGACAAAGCGGATGACGATGATGATGATGATGATAATATTGTTGCCTTTGACACAGCAAGACAGTCTACTTTATAGGTATTTTGTTTCACAGGGCAAGGATTTAGCTCCAGTAAAAGCTTCTGAAAAGCTTCAGTGAACTTCCTTGCCTTCTATGATGAATATCTTACTCATTCATGACATGTTGTGCGTAAGGGAAATTTTGGCATCCTCACGGATGTTCAAGCCTAAACTGTGGTTCCAATGTGGGGGAAGGGTCAGAGTGAAGACCAGGTCACAAAAGAGAGTGTGTGCCTTTTGGAGACACTGAAGGCTAAGGTTTTGTGTATTAAACATAACATAAAATGATGTCTACATGTCTTATGTACTTGTCCTTATTAATGCTTGTGCCAGGTCTTGCAATGCCTCACCTCCTTTAGTCATAGCAAAATACAGATTAAAACAGATTATACTTTCAAGTCAGAACAGAACAGATCAGTACAGTACAGTTGATGACTCACAAAAACAGAATGTGCATGATGATTAATTTAACCTACACTTACTAAGTAGTCTTTGATGAGGGCTCTTCCATCTTTTCCAAGGTACGCAATTAATCCATGGATGACGATTTATCTCTTTTGTCAGTGCTTACGGTGTATAAGTGTTAGTCTCAGTCATACTATGTATCAATCTCATCAAAACGTGTGGTCATTGTCACTAAAACATACTTTCAAAGTCAGTTTAACAAAAAGTTGTATTCAGTCTCGTCAAAAAGTGTCATTCTCATCAGGATTTTACGGAAGCCCTAAGAGGACTTACAGTTAGGCCCAAAAATATTTGGACAGTGACACAATCTTCATGATTTGGGCTCTGCATGCCACCACATTGGATTTGAAATGAAACAACTACGACGGAATTGAAGTGCAGACTTTAAGGTTTAATTCAAGGGGTTGAACAAAAATATATGATTAAACATGTAGGAATTGTAGCTATTTTTATACAAACGCTCCTCATTTCAGGGGCTCAAAAGTAATTGGACAAATAAACATAACCCCAAGTAAAATGTTACTTTTCAATATTTTGTTGAGAATCCTTTGCAGGCAATGACTGCCTGAAGTCTGGAACCCATGGACATCACCAAACGCTGGGTTTCCTCCTTTGTGATGCTTTGCCAGGCCTTTACTGCAGCGGTCTTCAGTTGTTGCTTGTTTGTGGGTCTTTCTGCCTTAAGTTTTGTCTTGAGCAAGTGAAATGCATGCTCGATTGGGTTGAGATCTGGCGATTGACTCGGCCATTGCAGAATATTCCACTTCTTTGCTTTAAAAAACTCCTGGGTTGCTTTTGCAGTATGTTTTGGGTCATTGTCCATCTGTACTGTGAAGCGCCGTCCAATCAACTTTGCTGCATTTGGCTGAATCTGAGCAGAAAAAATATCCCTATACACTTCAGAATTCATCCGGCTGCCTCTGTCTTTCGTCACATCATCAATAAACACAAGTGACCCAGTGCCATTGGAAGCCATGCATGCCCATGCCATCACACTGCCTCCACAATGTTTTACAGAAGATGTGGTGTGCTTTGGATCATGAGCTGTTCCAATTCTCCTCCAAACTTTCTTCTTCCCATCATTCTGGTACAGGTTGATCTTAGTCTCATCTGTCCAAAGAATGCGGTTCCAGAACTGGGTTGGCTTCTTCAGGTGTTTTTTGGCAAAGTCAATTCTGGCCTTTCTATTTTTGAGGCTGATTAATGGTTTGCACCTTGTGGTGAATCCTTTGTATTTACTCTCATGAAGTCTTCTCTTTATGGTAGACTTAGATACTGATACACCTACTTCCTGGAGAGTGTTCTTCACTTGAGTGGATGTTGTGAAGGGGTTTTTCTTCACCATGGAAAGGATTCTGCGATCATCCACCACTGTTGTCTTCCGTGGACGTCCAGGCCTTTTTGAGTTCCCAAGCTCACCAGTGCACTCTTTTTTTCTCAGAATGTACCAAACTGTTGATTTGGCCACTCCTAACATTTCTGCTATCTCTCTGATGGATTTCTTCTTTTTTTCAGCCTCAGGATGGTCTGTTTCACCTCCATTGAGAGCTCCTTTGACCGCATGTTGTGTGTTCACAGCAACAGCTTCCAAATGCAAACGCCACACCTGGAATCAACTCCAGACCTTTTAACTGCTTAATTGATGACAGGTTAATGAGGGAAGAGCCCATGCAGCGTTGTTATTTTTTTTTTGCAGCCTTCTGAGTCAATTGTCCAATTACTTTTGGTCCCTTGAAAAAGAGGCTATGTATTAAAGAGCTGTAATTCCTAAACCCTTGCTCCAATTTGGATGTGAATACTCTCAAATTACAGCTGAGAGTCTGCACTTTAAGCCCATATTGATTATATAATTGTATCCTGAATATGTTTTCGTAAACAGCTAAAATAACAAAACATGTGTCACTGTCCAAATATATTTGGGCCTAACTGTACATTGCAACTTATATTTTATTCGTTTTCCTAAGATTTAAATTTTTTTATAATCGTTTTCCCGAAATCCCGAGATAATTAAGTCTTTATAAGAGATAACAACTTTTGTTTTCCCGAAATCCCGAGATAATTAAGTCGTTATAACGAGAAAACAACTTTTGTTTTCCTCTTAGGGCTTCCGTAGGATTTGTTTTCAAAGTCAATGTAACTAAAAGTTGCTTTCGATCTCACCGCAAGGTGGTGTCATTCTCAGTTGGCTGTCAGTCTCGTCACAATTTGATGTCAGTCTCATCACGACTTGTTTTCAAAGTCAGTCTGAGCAGAACTTGGTCTCAATGTCACCAGAACTTTGAGTATTTCTCACTAAAGACTCCAGTGTACTTTGAGCGAAAGCAAACTTTTCCCATTCGCTTGGTTCTCTTTCGCTTGTTCACCGAGGCTGTGATGGTATACTTGTTCGCTACTGATTTGAGTTTGCGGTACACACCACTACAGCAGGGGGAACCAAACGTTAACAACACAAGTTTTAAAAGTGTTCATATGTTTGAACTTATTCAGTTAAGTTGCTCTCAAAAGCCTTCATAGTTTAAGATAAAATTCCAAACTTTTCGAAATAAGTGCTGCAGTGACTAAAACTAACAGTAAACGCTGTACTCAAAAACCAAACACAGCCATCCAAAGCTTTCGTCAGAGCAGGCTACCACCCACCATATACTTGGACCAATCACATAGGATCTTTGCCGCTGTTCGCTTTTGCCGCATTCGCCGAGCTAGAAAAAAATGGGCTGCACAGTTCCAGCCTAACGAACAACCAAAGCGACATCGAGTTGCTGATTTTTGTTTGCCTACCTTCGGCAAAAGCAAATTATTTTGCTTTCGCTTGAAGTATACTGCAGCCTTAAGACTTGGCCCGACTTGTGGAGCAGCGCCACTTGTACTAGTAGTGCATTATTGGTCAGAGTAGTGGCTAAAGCCATTAGCTCCCCCATATTGCTGGCTAATAATATATAGGCTAACGTTAGCATATAAAAAAAACTATTTAACAATTTGATTGCTCGGATCAAAGCATACATAGCCACTGTTACAATGACATATTTATACAAACGAGTGTCATGCACTAGCTTATGTCATGGTAATAGGATATACAATCATGTGAAATCGTTTTTGTGAACGTTAGCCTAGTAGCAGGCCAACATCGGCAGACACTGCCATGAAGACTGGTATGGCAAACATTAGCCCATTCTATTTTGCTGTGTTGTTATTTGAACAAGCTATTAGGCCTACTTATTAAAATATTACATGTAGCTACTGATCCAATCACATCTCTATAAAAAACTATTGTCATTCACCAGCTCAGAATAGGGAAGTCAAATTATGAATCAGTTTTTGTAAGGTTAGCCTATATTAGCCAGCAATGTGGGGGAGCTAACGGCTTTAGGCTTTAGCCACTAGCCAGACCAATAAGGCAATTGCAGCGCTGGATCCAAATCATTTAAAAAAGTATGTCCTAATGACTTTCACTATGTACTTTTTCCCGATGGAAAACGTCATGAGGTTAAGGAAAGATATGAAGGAGAATTCATAAGGCCTTTGGAAAAGATAATGAAGTTTCTAAAGGAATCCGACTGCACTTACACTAGGTTACGTAATCATGCGACGGTGGTTTTCGTGGGTTGTTCATGGAGAAACTACAATGTCCCGTAGATGAACTATAGCCAACAAAAAGCGCATCTTAGATACTTCGCCCATGCGTTGTCACCATGTTGTTTCATAGTCTAGGCTATATAAATGTTGGCAGGGCAGAGAAATATATGAACCTACTTTGTTACCAAGGTTGGAATTAAAAAGGGAATATAGGCTACCTGTCACAAAAGTGAAAAGGAATATGTCACATTGAGAATGGTTGCACATGTCCTCTTCCCCCTGTCAACTCATATTCATTGCCACGCATGAATCCCAATATATGATTGTAATATGATTGTATGAAGCCTAATCGTTAAATGAATGCAAGTTATGCATTTATGTTAGGCATACAAATCTGCTACAATAGTTACATACGATTCTTAAGTTTCTAACATGTTGACATTTGAACACATATAAACAGATTAGCAAGTTAGGGCATAACATAAGATGGAAAAATGCTTAATAGACAACTAGGCTATATGACCTGCATCCCTTGTTGGTCATGTCAATTGATTCGACGGCTGAATGGTGTATCGCTTTAAATATTGCTGCCACAAGGAATTGTGGGCCAGCATTTGTTTCTTTCCTTTTGTAAAGGACAGTCCAGTGTATCCTATGCTTAAGTGCACAAGTTTGGAAGCATTGAAGCACCTTTCCTTAGCACTTGGAGAATTCGAACTGCACTTATCATGAATGCCACTCAGATACTTCCTGGTCATTTCACTCAGATAGGAACCTTCCTAAGCAAAATGACGAATTCGGATGTAGCCCAAGTCTTGGTGAGAAACACTCCAAGTTCTGGTGACATTGAGAACAAGTTCTGCATAGACTGACTTTGAAAACAAGTTATGATGAGACTGATGTCAAATTGTGACGAGACTGACAGCCAACTGAGATTGACACCATCTTGTGGTGAGATTGAAACCAACGTTTAGTTAGTCAGACTTTGAAAACAAATCCTGATGAGAATGACACGAAGTTTTGATGAGAATGAAACAATTTTTCGTTAAACTGACTTTAAAAGCAAGTTTTAGCGACTATGACCACACGTTTTGATGAAACTGATACATAGTATGACTGAGACTAACACGTAGTTTTGATGACATCGATACAAAGTACGACTGTTACTAACACATGTCCTAAAATGGACACCGTACAACACGTCCAGTTTTCCCCTTCATGCATGAGTTCTATAATTCCTTGCACAAATTGTTGGGCCAACTTGCATTGTTCATGTTTTTGAATGGAATCAACTACATGTTCCGTCCTCATTGGTCACACTTATTAAATATATAAAGATTCTGAACAGCATTCTGTATTTGGTTTATGCTTTACATTTTACATTGAATGAACATAAAAGCCATTGAAAAATAAAAATAAAAGATTTTATGAGGTGAAGATTATTTGAATTCACACAACCCTACCCCAAAATAAATTTTTACAGTGTAGGTGTTTGCTGTCCGTGTTTGTGAGTGGCTGTGTTTATTCAACTAAAACTGATTTTCTTAAGCTCTCTGGTTTGGGGTCTGTTGCAAGATCTTCCAGCAAATCTTACAGAAATATCCAACCCCAGCTACAGGCCCATGACTCTCCTAACTCTACTTACAAAGTACCCAGACTATCTCAAGCTCATGCTCCAGTCCTCTGCAGGAGGAGAGCCCCAGCCCTAGCACCTGGCGCCTTATCACTCCCTCCCTCCCGGCGATTATGTTCCTGTCTTTTGCAGGTGTTGTGGCCAAATTTGGGCATCCTAGCGGATGTTCCGGCCTGGGATGTGGTTCAGGGGTGAGGGGACGGTCAGAGCGAAGGCCAGGTCACCAAAGAGATTATATGTGCCTTTTGGAGACACTGAGACTAGAAGTTTTGTGTTTAAGTCATAACATTAAGTTTTGTCTTATGTTTCCAGCGTATGTGTCTTTAGATATGCTGATTATGAACATGTGATCCATCTTGTCCAATGAAATGATTGTTTATCTTATAGACCCATATACTCATTAGAACCTTGTCAACTAATCAGAACTTACTATGTTGTTAGACTGATCTGACTGTAGTATTTTCTCTGTGTACAGATTCTGACTCAGACTCTGTAGTCATCAATAAAATTGTACTTGATCTTTTCATGGTTTCTCCCTCTCATTAATTGGTTATTTTCTGTCATAGATTGAAATTATCCATTACACAGGTGGGTCCTGTCACGTTGGGTTAACGTAATTCAGCGTGTCTTGGGGGAGCAAAACCAGGCACTCCCCTCTATGGTCATTAGTTGCACCTCTAGTTTTGTTTGTTTTCACTTGAGTGAGTTTGTTGATGTATTTGTCTGTCTCTGGCTGTATTTAAGTTCCTATTATGTTCCCTGTTTGTCATAGCCCCTGGTTGTTTGTTGTCCATGTTTTCGGGTGAATTTGTTGTTGAATAAAAATGGATTCTATGAAGCTTTCAGCGAAAGTTCAGGCAGACAACATTATTTGCCACTTGAAGTATTTGTAATCTGTGCACAATAAACAAAATTGATCATATGTGTGCCTAACTGTAAAGTTCTTTATTATTATTTGTTTTATATGTATTCAGCATACGTATGTCTGCTGGGAGTTCTCTTTTTCATGGAAATGTTTCATCATCAAAAGAATGAAGCTCTCAGCTAAGGTCATTCAGATAACTCAAGGTTTGGGGAGGTATTTGTATGACCTGATGTCAAAGCTAGTTTATGTGCTTGTTGGATGAGGTGATAGGAAATGTTCCCACCTCCACCCCAAATGCCACCTTGGTTCTGCTAATATGTTCTGTTAATGTGTCCTTAAAGGGGATCGTATGGGTTCTCCCTACCTCAGGATGTTGTCCTGGATATGTACACGAGAGCTTCAATATGTAACAGATCCAACCATGCTAAAACTGATGTGTATTCACATTCAATGTCTCTACACAGAGAGTTTTTATGACCCAACTTAAGTTGTGGTCCTCTTTGCGTTTGGTTTTGTCAGCAAGAGCTGCCAGCATATCTGAAAGCTGTGTCTTGGAAAGCGGTGAAAAAAGGTTAAAAGGGTTTGAAGTAGCATTTGGCAAACTGGGATTATGGTTCTGTATTGAATAAAAGCATGCATTTTTTGTATTGAGGCAAGGTTTTTCATCTTGGTTGCAAAAAAGGCTAGCTCCTTTTCTAAAGTTTATTCAGCTTCAGCTCTTCACTTTGTATCTTGTGGTGAAGGCTCATGACTGGGGCTTCTTTAATATTCTGTTATGGAAATACATCCTGGGCTATCCAAATTCTTAATTTAGCTTAAGAAGGTTCCTAACAGTGAAATGACCCGGAAGTATCTGAGTGGCATTCATGATAAGTGCTGTTCGAATTCTCTAACTGCTAAGGAAAGCTGCTTCAATACTTCCAAACTTGTGTACTTTAGCATAGGATACACTGGGCCATCCTTTACGAAAGGAAAAAAGCAAATGCCGCCCCACAATTCCTTGTGGCAGCAATATTTAAAGGATACACCATTCAGCCGTCGAATCGATTGACATGACCAACAAGGGATGCAGATCATATAGCCTAGTGGTTTGTTGTTTCAGTTGTTTTTATATAACAGATTTTTGTTGATACACAACTTTAAAATGCGAGTTGTAAATGACAACAGGTCTTCTTGTGTCTAAAATAATTGAGGTAAATTCTTTAAGGTCCTTGTAATAAGAGTTATTAGTAGTAATAAGTCTTTATAAGTGTCACGGTTCCAGCGAGCCTGACCAAACGGCTGTCAGAGGAGGGAGGCATAGAAGCACCTTGGGCAGCAGCTGATTGTATTAGTTTCACCTGTTCCTTTTTGGTTCCAGTTTCCATTGCTGCGTTTCAATAGTTGTTCTACATGCCCTCTTTGACTTCCCATCAGCACTTGCCCTCGGGGAATCCCTGCTGCCATCTTAAGTGTCATTCCATTAGTCTGAAAATCTACAGTGAACATGGTGAGATCGACCCTTGGAGGGCTGAGGGAGCGAGTGAACAATGATGGTCACTCCAGAGTTGCATATCACCCGCAATGCATTGCTGTTATGCATTTGGTGCTAGAAAATACATCAATGGTTAGGTGGCAGTAATGCACGTAAAACTCCAGTTGCTCACCACCAAAGGAGAATATTAATAAATTGAGCAAGGTTTCATAAACCCCTGCGTGGGTTTCCTCCGGGTACTCTGGTTTCCTCCCACAGTCCAAAAACATGCAGGTTAATTGGTGACTCTAAATTGTCCGTAGGTGTGAATGTGAGTGTGAGTTGTTGTCTGTCCCTATGTGTCGGCCCTGTGATAGACTGGCAACTTGTCCAGGGTGTACCCCGCCTCTCGCCCTGTGTCGGCTGGGATAGGCTCCAGCCCCCCTGCGACCCTGCATAGGATAAGCAGTATAGCTAATGGATGGATCATAAACCCCTTGCAATAATAGTTAATAGATAATCATCATACATATCACAAACAGAAACATTTATTAATTTTAATTTAATAGAAACTGACACAGCTGATGGCACAAGCCTAATTTAAATGAGTATGCAGGTATTTTCGATGATTTGTGAAAAGCAGGAGGCTATAGCGCAAAGCCTACAACTGGCAGGCGATCAATGACAGTTTGGGGGCTAAAGTGTAAAAGGGCAGGGATGTTCCATTTAAATCCCCCGCCCACTTTCCCTCTGTTCTCTCCAAGTGGCCTCCGCGCGACGTATGCTGGCACGTCATACCAAGGGCTGAGGGTAAGTAAATGAGGGGGAGTGTCACTACAATTGAAACGTAGCAATAGTCTCCTGCCGTAGCGTATACGCATCCCTGCCTCTCGATTGTTTGTTCTTTGGAGGGTAATATTGGTTTCACCTTGAGTATTCATTAGTTTCCAGTTTAGTATACTTTGCTACTCCACACTTGAGCCACCTACTCCTGCTACCAATCCTGACAATAAGATTATTTTTAAACATTATGTGTTAATAAGCCTATGTGTTAAAAATAGCATCATAAACATACTTTAAGACAGTTATAAGCCCGCAATAAGAAGCTGGTTAACTGTTGAGTGTTAAAGAACGTCAATAAATGCCTCATGAGTTTCTTATAATTGTTTAAAGTAGCATTACCAACTCATTTATTCCAGTCCAACTAACTTACATATTATAACATTGTTAAACCTTTACAAAGCTTATTTATTGCTTTATTAAGGTCAATACACCTTTATTAATAGTTACGTATGCATTTATTAACGGTTCACAATGCACTTGTTATCAGTTAACTATAAACTTTTTAACAATTAATTGTGATTTATGCAGGTGGCGGATCTAAAGCGAGAACAATACCTTATTAAAGGTAATAAATCCTTAATTATGCTTTGCATAGCTCTTCATCTGGAATAAGTGATGTCAGGATCGAGGCACCAGCACGACACGGAAAACATAAACTGTTTTCGTCTTACAAAATGAATATGGCGATCATCCTTCATTTACTCAAGCTTTAGCCCTATAGGCCCAAAATAATGTTCCTCTTTCTGCATATTTTGCATGTCCTTAATTAAATAGAGGCAGTATTCTTCAATGTGATGCATAGTGTCTTGTGAATTAGAATTTTTAAAATGGTTGTTCCATTTGACCTACAAAACCGGTTGTGGTGAGAGCTGTTTGAAGCTGTACCGAGTGCCTCCCAGAGGCAATGGAGGTATGCCCGTACTATAACTGACGTTTTTAGCGGTTTAGGGAAGGCACTTTACACATTTAACACAGGAGGGCAGTCTTACATCGCTGTTTGGAAACGCATGAGCATGCAATTTCTACTCATTGTGATTATTAGTAATTTTAATAAAATATAGCCATTTTGATATGATTGAATATGTGAAATCTACAATTTCAAGCATGTCAGAATGAAAAAGTTACTACTTTCAAATATAGTATTTTATTATTTGCTTCACCATTAATGTGATTTAGTCTGCCTGGGCTTTTCTTGTGATTGTAAAATTGCTATTTGAATAAGGTTAACTGCCTTCCTTCTACAGACAATAACTTTCAAATGTGTCATGTTATTGTTCTACCTGCTGATTTGTTTTGGTTCCTCCTTCAATGTGAGAAATGTTCATGAAAACCATATGTGTTTCTCTTGCATCTCGGCAATTTGGTCCAGTGTTCAAGCATTTTTCACTACAGTGCAGACTTTCAATTTATGTTTGAACAATAAATCCACTCGTACATAAGCTTTAACTGCAATCAACAATTTTGACCGTTCCTCAGGCTTTAACAACAGAGAGTGTTTCTGCTTCCAGTAAGTGCAACTAGTTTGACACCGGTGGGCCACTTGCACAACCACAGACATTTTTATAGTGCTTTTTTCCCCCTACAGTTTCATTTTCAAGTTTCCCAAGGCACATACTGTGAATCCAGGAACTAGCGATTTGTGTCCAAAGTCACCTCTCTCCAAATGAAGTCTACTGCTGAGAAATGTCTTTCCAAATTGGACGTGTGTTGCTCAGACGCCAAGATATAGGTTGGCATGACTCATTCTGGCTTTCATGGGGGGTGGTTGAACTCCAACCGGACTCCCGTTGGGATGCCGAACATAAGAGAAAGCTCCAGCTTTCAAAAGAAACGTGTCATTAATTTGTGGCCTGAAGGTTCACTTCCCAACGAAAGCCTAACTCTGTAAGGAGAAATTGATACTCTTCTAAAAGTGGGCTGGTGAGAGCACCCAGGCCCCACAAATGAGCAACCCCTCTCGGGCTAGGAGTGACTTTGACAGCAGGAGAATGTCAAGATATTGCCGGCTTGAAAAAGCCACCTCGGTATATATAATTGCAGTATGTGTAGCTTCCTTTGTGATTTTGTACTTACCGTTGTGCTTTTTTACTTGCTTAACTGTGTGCCAAAATCATGTGAAACCTCTTAATCTAACTACATTCATCATTATGAATCAATAGATTTTCTTCTTCTCCATCAACTTGATTCCATTAGGGAAGTATATTTTTGACAGGTAGCATTTGTTCTCATTTAGTTCTTTGATAAATGGTGGCAACTTGTGGTCTATCTCCAAGGACCCAGCCCATGGCCCTCAAGACAAGTAATAAAAAGAGGTTGCTATTGCTTCTCTTCCATGGACAATGATAATACAGTTCCTTTGTTTTCTGCCTGGGATGCTGCTCCAATGACTGCTAACCCAGGGTGAAGAGCAGCATGTTCCTAAGAGATATACTAAACTTCTATCAGTCAAGGTAACCCAATAAACACACTGAATAAACTGCACAGCTCAAAAAAAAATAGCATTGATTTTTTTTGCTGGGATTTTCTCAGTATACTGTTCGTGTACACTTGAAATGAGCAGAAGTGTATTTTTTTAACATGGCCTGGGTTGTATCAGTCCACATCAGATCTCACTGTTGTAGTTTTGGACACTATTGTTTGTGTCTGTTTTTTTGTTCAAATCACACATCCTGTATCAGAGGGCCGTACCCAAAGTAATGTTCCTGCACAAAGACTGACCCGAATGATGAATACTACAACGAGAGGGCATCCCTACAAATGTAATGTATGCTTTGTCACACACCTGAGTCCTTGGCCGTCAAAGATCACTCCCCTTTTCCTGTCACCGTCAGCCATACACTCCTTAACTCAGCATGGCAGGGTTTCTTTAAAAACCTCTTTAACCGACAAACGTGTTCCTATAAAATGTGTTTATCATGAGGAAGGCAAACCACTGCCTTTGAATATATTACTTCCCTCAACTCAGAGTGATGGTTCGTCTTTCTTGTCCCACCCTCCCTGTGCAAACCCTCCCTCTGCTGCTCTGCCTCTCACTCTGGTATTTCCCTGCGTCCCCCCGCAATTCTTCTCTCCCTCATTCTGTTTTCCTTCAGTCAGTCGACAGAGAGAGAGAGAGAACGAGAGAGAGAGAGAGCGAGAGAGAGCGAAAGAGAGAGAGAAAGGCGGAGGGGTGCCAGAGTAGCCTGTGAGTCAGACAATCAAGTGGAGGTGAGAGAGAGAGAGAGACTTGAGAGAGAGAGAGAGACAGAGAGAGAGAGAGAGAGAGAGCGAGAGAGAGAGAGAGCGAAAGAGAGAGAGAGCGAAAGAGAGAGAGAAAGGTGGAGGGGCTGCGCTCAACACAGACTGGGTCAGAGCGCTCTGTCGCTTCAGACAATCACACGAGGGAGGCTGAGAGAGTCGCCGGGGAAGAAACAGCAGCTCACAGAGACGGTTTGAAGAGAGAGAGAGACAGAGAGAGGGAGAGACAGAGAGAGAGCGAGAGAGAGAGATCTACAGAGGGAGCGAGGGGAGTTGGAAATGTGACAGGATGTGGTTTCCCTGAGCTTGCAGAACATTGGCTGGGCATACTTTGAGCATGATCTAAACACACGCGCGCACCTCCTTGACTGTTTGCTGCGTTCTCTTATCCGCTGAAAGAGGAACAACGAACAAGCGCACCCCCAACTGCCCGAGCGACCGAGCCTCAAGCTCCTGCCAGAAGATTTCGTTCCAGCTGTTTGGACGGGACCCGGTGTCAGAGATCGAGGGGGACTCTGGTTCTGCAAGGTTCTGCTGCTGCTAGAATGCCTGTTGGGACAACCGGTCCGGTGGTTGCCGCATCTTCGTCTGAACAGTGAACTTTACAACTCGGGTCAACAGCTTTTCTGAACAAGGTAACGGACGGTCGGTGTTTGTGATTGTGATTGCGTGTTTGTGTGCGTGCGTGTGTGTGTCTGAGGGTGCATGTGTTTTCACATTACATTATATATTCGGTCTTAGCCACGTCCTGTTTGTGGGATGGTACAGAACATAGATCCAGAGGCTGTGATGGTACCGACTCCCTGGGCTGATCTCAGTCAAGCGGGAACTTCCTACTGTAGCTGTTGTGGTCTGGGATTATGGCACAATAAGCAGTAATAAGAGTGTGTTTATCCAACCAGGGGCTGCCGCAAGCCACATGTTGGTGTTCTTTGCCATGTGTGACTGCAAACTCCTGATCCTCTGCCCACACTCCACCAACACACACACACACTTACTTTCTCTCTCTCTCTCTCTCTCTCTCTCTCTCTCTCTCTCTCTCTCTCTCACACACACACACACACACACACACACACACACCACACATATATGTTGTTTTCCTCATACAAATCAACGGGCTGGTTGCGAGTCTCATGTTCAGTGTGGATGGTACCGAGGGAGTGGGAATGCCAAAAATGTCTTCCTGGCTCCAATCAATGAACCCTGACAGCAGTTCAAGATGTGCTTGACATTACAGTGTGCTATCAAACTAACAACAGAGTAAAAATTTGATTAGTATGAGTGTGTGAGTCTTTGTGTGAGTGTGTGTGTGTGTGTGTGTATGTCTGTCTTCCTGTCTGTATATTTGTGTTTACATTGAGCATTGGGATTGAGCATTTAAGAGGAAGGGAGCACATGGGAAAAGAAGTAGAGCGAGGGCAGAAGGCACAAAAGGGTGGGAATGTCAGAGAGACGGAAGACAAGGGCATGAGAGAGGAAAGCCTCACAGACAAGGGGAATGAGAGAGGGACAGGGGGAATTAAAAAGAGAGAGTTGCCTATGTGTGTGTGCGTGTGTTTTCGTGTGAGACCAGGCGAGTACTGTTGGAGTGAACTGTCGTTAATCAGTTCCAGCTGGTGAGTTTCGCTGGGCTTCTTTAACCCTTTAGTGTGGATGGATCATAAGCATACACACACACACACACACACACACACACACACACACACACACACACACACACACACACACACACACACACACACACACACACACACACACACACACACACACACACACACACACACATACACACACACACACACACACACACACACACACACTCACACACCAACAGAGGGAAACCCTTTTCTAGGGAAACGTCCCAAATCGCTGCATCCCAGACCACAACCGAAATGCAAGATTGTCTTTTTGTAAATGTGGGAGTCATTATGGCATCTGTGTTTTCATTATACTGTGCGCCTTCTCTGAAAAAAGAGTAGCCGCATGGGGTAAAAGGTGAAGGCAGTGTTTAAATTGTTTACAGGCTGCAGAAAGAGGATAATGTCCCCTCTCCGTAACATGTCAATCTCACACACTAATAGGTTTTCAAAGGTATACTGTATACGGAATAGGATTTTTTTATATCCTATGCTCCAGTCATCTTTGTCGCATACATTTCAATTATGTGGAGCCTGTGTTGATTCTGGTTGATTCTGGTATACTGTACTTTGAAAGCATACATTTTAATCAACCGATCAACTGCTTGTTTGCTGATCCCAGTATAGTGATTCATCTGTACAGAGTGGAATCTGATTGAGGTAATTAGTAAGCTTGGGTTGATAGAAACGTGCACGTGCACGTCCTCTCCTCTCCTCTTTTAACATATCCTGAACACGCTCAGGAACACAGCAGTAAGATGTAGAATATTGAAGGAATATCAAAATGACGTTTTTATTAGGAGGTAATTCAATATTCTGATGGGACAGTAAAAGACTTTGCACAAACTTCGTGATTAAATATTCCACATGATGATGGGAAATGCAGACTACTTCCTTTCTTATTGGCGTCAACAGAACAGACTGATGGGTCATTTTGGCGCCTTTCCTGACAACCATTTCACTTTGAATGGATCTTAGTCTGGTATAAGTCCTTTATCCTTGTCCTTTTAACTGCCAAGTTACAAGATGTGAGGCAAGAACCCCTCAAGAATCTGTTCTGCGTTTGAAGACACTCGGCTATTCATGCCTGTGGCGTAGCCCCACACCTAAGATAGGATATTAAATGAAATCTTTTCGGCGCATAGGAGAACATCAAAATTCGACACTCGCCAGTTTTGTCTTTGCTTAAGTGAGACAAGAAAAAAAAAAACGTTCATATTTCTGGAAGGCAAATTGACTCCATTTGTGATGGGTGGTCAAGTAAATTGCAGAGGTATTGATTGGCTAATGTTGGACACAGACATGTCGATATGGTGTCTCAAATGGAAAAAGAATTGGGCTTTGGTTGGTTTTAACATAACATTAGCTGGCTTATGCAAGTTCACCAGAAAGCAGGGAGTCCCTCACAGAAAAGTCTTCCTCCCGGTATTTTGTGGGGTAAGTAATAATACTCACCAAAATACCATTGTTAACCAGACCTCGCTCTCTTTGAATGTTTCTTCGTTGTTTGAGCATGTGTTCATATTTTTTGGCCTAAATCCAGAAACAGTCATCATAGTGTTAATGCATAAGAAGGTTTAGAGAAATATTTAGCATTTCCGTTCAGAGTTGTGTACAAATCCCAGCGTGACTAGATTATGCATAAGATATCAAGATCATGACAGTCAAACAGAGAGAGGCTGAGGCACAGAGTATGATTTTATATTCTCTGGTGCAGAGGAGAGGTGGAGGAAATGAGCAAGCCTGTCTTAGGAGAGAGAGAGAGTGAGAGAGAGAGAGACAGAGAGACAGAAAAAGAGAGCGACAGAGTGAGGGTAACGGAAAGAGAGAGAGGGAGAGAGGAGGAGGTACACAGGCAGGAGCTTAGCCCTTGAAGAGAGAGAGGAGAAAAAATAAAGAGAGATATTGGTGTCTATTATTCTGCTGAGAGGGGAACAGTTGTGAAGGGGATGGTTCCCATGGCAATAGCTCTCTGCGTGTGCATGCGAGTGTGTGTACAAGTGTGTGAGTGTGTGTGAGCTTTTGAGCATGTGTGTGTGTGTGTGTGTGTGTGTGTGTGTGTGTGTGTGTGTGTGTGTGTGTGTGTGTGTGTGTGTGTGTGTGTGGACAAGGTCCAGCCTCTAAGACGGTAGACTACATGGATGGCCGAGGCCACTCTGAACCATTGTGCCAGCTTTTGGGGACTCGGCCTTGAAGCACGGGGAAATGCCGACACCATCATTTACTTCTTTCATTTGCTCTCTCCCATTCCCCAATCCTCCAATGACAGGGGGTTTCTCTCAATGGTTTGCCATTTATTCCCTGATAAAGGCATTCCATGTTCCATGTGAATATGTTCCCGCTTTTGGAAGTAAAAATAAAAAGTGTGTTTGTCACTTCTGTGCCAGGTTTCAGTGTTTGGCCAGCTACCTGGCAAAACGGTGTGTTTGTGATTGCCACACTATTTGTCACTCAGAGTTCTATACATCTCCTAACCGCTCTCCCCCGACGAGGAGCCAGGGAAGGCATGAAGGAAGTAGGAAAGGAGGAAGAAAGGTAGGAGAAACCAAAGCGGGGGTCCTTAAAAGCCCTTGAGCGTTAAGAAGCAGTCTACTTGCAGAATGGAAAATGCCCGGCTGGAAACACTAACTTGTAAACGAAACCTTTCTAATCACTCTGGACAGAATAAGAGTGAGAGACAAAAACAAAACAAAATCTGTTATTCAAGCAAGCCTTGGCACACCAACACCCTCTAATTTGACAAACAATTGTGTAATTACATAATCAAATTAATCGATCTAATTGCATCTCCTCTCCTAATCTATTGCCAGTGCGGTACACTTGGCTCTTTTGTAGATATTAGTTCTCAATCCTGTGTTGAATGCCTGGACTGCACAGGAACTTTCAGTTCTTCAGAAATGTTGAGCAACAGCCCTGGGCTTTAACATGAATCACCCAGTCCAGTTTACATGGAAATAAAAAATGTACATCTCATGAGAATCTAAAAACAATAAATGTCCAACATAATTGGGATGGACATCAAGAGAAAGAGGTCAAAGACCCAGGAGGTTGTCTCTTTCAACCCTCTGGAGAAACTACACAAAGGGCATTTGGAGTTATTGGTCCAGAGCCAATCTATTTGCCTCCCAGTCACAGTAAAGCACTCCAACGTCAATGTCATGTCTCCATACGAAGGCCCCATTGAGTGAAACCACAAATACCATTAACGTCTGACGAAAGATGGAATGAAGCAGTGAGGGGATCGTTACTAATCCAGCAACAGAGGAATCAATGCCCCTGATCCTGTTTTTCTGGAGGTATCGAGTCGTCACCATCGTGAGCCTAACGGAGGCCCAAACTCCCCCCTACCTGTCAATCACACCACAACAGGCGAGGCACCAAGGCTGTGCCGTCGAGGGCTGAGGCTGCCCAGAGCTCTCCCCTCAAAAGGGGAAGTTTGAGGAAGGAAAAGAGTCGCACCGAGAGGAAAAAAAATCATCAACATCTCAAGCTTCCTCTGTCAGCTCTAAAAATACCCCCAGGCCGCCTCTCCTTCGCCTCGCCTCCCTTCCGGTCTCCAGGAGCTATGCAAATAGGAGCCCCTCCATGTTTTCAACAGCTTTTGTTTTCTTTTTTGCCCTCCTTTGTTCCAGATACTTATTCCCTCTCACTCCGTTGAACAGGCGGTGGCAGTCTCCCTCTCTCTCTCTCTCTCTCTCTCTCTCTCTCTCTCTCTCTCTCTCTCTCTCTCTCTTTTTTCTTCCACTCTGTCTATCTTCCTCTCTCTCTTCCTTTCTCTGTCTAGCTTTCTCTTTCGCAGGAGTTCCTTGAAACTGAAAGACACATCTTAGGGCCGAGAGGGAATAATAAAAGCTATTTTGAAGTGGCTGTAGGTAGAATTTAATATCTGACTCTTGGAGATGGATTTGGCACAACTTTCTCTTTGATAGGGGAACAATTCGTCTGTTTCCTCCTAAACCGCGGTACGTGGAGTGCGCGCCTTGTTTGACTCTCCAGGAGCGACTGAAGCCCTTTTAGGGAAATAGATGTCTCTCTGGCTCACTTTTTAGGTTTAATCCTTTGAAAGGAATGCTCTAGATAGGGGAACCAAGGCATGAGACCCAGTTTACATACACAGGGAAATTACACAATCCCTTAAAATATGGCTCACTCAGCCGCACTTTGTTGATTTAGAAACTCATTTGCAACATCTTTGTTTGCCCGGACACAAATGACTTCAAAGACTCAGTGTGCGCTCCGCTGGGACGTGAAGGATTAGGCATGAATCCTTCGCTGACTTACAGCACACCTGATAAAGGGAGGAGGCCTGTTCAGATTGACAAAAGCCAACGAAGGCGCTCGTGCTGGAGCCGTCAGAACTCTCATGACAACAGCTATGAATCTCCCCATGCGTCACTCCCCCCCCCCTCCTATCCTCTCCCCCCCACCCCCACCCCTGCTATTCAACAGAGTCTAATTGCTACACCCCTTCCCCTGCCGCCTCGGCCCCTTTCTCTCCTGCCGCGACACACCATGCATTACCAGGCGCGCCTCGCTCGTAACGAACCATCTCCAACCCGGTCACCCCATTTCCTCCTTCTCCCCTGATTGATTCTCACCTCCTCATTCTTCGCCGCTCACCTCATTAACGGAGCGCCCATTCACTCGCTGCTCTCCCCTCCCTCCCTCCCTCCTTCCCTCCCTGTCCTCTCGTCTCGGAGAGCGACGGCCCTCTGAGATAAGACGTCGGCCGGCGGACGGCCAAACATTCCGTAATTAGAGGGGGGGAACACAATGGAGAGCGTGGCTCGTCAGTTCTGGAGGTGGCAAGGCCAAAACCCAGAGCCCTCCCCCCTCTCCTCTACACCCACCCTCCAGTTTAATCAGCCGCCACACAATGGCGTACTACCTGCTCCTGCTGCCACTCGGCCAGTGGAGGAGCAGCCGAGCTGTCGCCAGGCGTTTGGGTGAGGCCCCGGCCGACGTTTCCCTCAGAGCTCTCCCCTTGTTCTGCGCTTCGCCGATGTTGTATCTCTTAATTCGGTCCCCCTGGGTATGAGGGCTCAGGAACCCAGGGAAAATCAGGCTCATTTACACGCCTTCATTTATTTATTTGGCCCCGCTTATCCCATGTGTTGTTCTTTATTGGCTGTCCTCATGAGGCTCCCTCGGGGAGCATGGGCTTCAGTTTGGACCGGCTGTGTGTGCGTGCGTGAATGTGTGTGTGTGTGTTTGTGTGTGTGTTTGTACGACTGCGTCGTGTGATAGAACGATGAATCTCTCCCTCGATCAGACAGCCCCCGGAGACGTCAAACTGGTGGTGCGCCCAGTTTTATACACACTATCAGACACGTACACACACACACACACACACACACACACACTCCGAGGCTCTGCCCTGGCCTCACCCTCTCTGGTCTCCTTGGCAGGGTCCACGGCACGCTGAGGAGAGATGGGCTGCGGGCTGCGAAAGCTGAAGCCAGCTCAGGACGGCAGTCCTGGGAAGATCTACTCCACCCTGAAGAGACCCCAGGTGGAGACCAAGGTGGGCGTGGCCTACACCTACCGCTACCTGGACTTCCTCATAGGGAAAGACGGTAAGCCAAGTAGCTCTCGCTGTGTTTGTTTATGTGCAGGGCTGTGCCCCGTGCACTTCAAAACGGTGGTCTTAAACTGGGCTGAAAGGTTTTGCCCCCCAGTTTAACAACATTTTAGTATGTATGTTTAACGACAATGCTTTCATAACCTTACAGAGTGTGTTTTTTAAAATACCTCAGCTTTAAAGTACAAAGTTAATGCAAGATTAACATTATGATTGCTATCACAACAATGTTCATATACCACCAGACGTTGTGAATAGAGAATCAGTTGTTCCTGAGCCTGATGTATCCCCAGGCTTACACTGCGGTCTGTTCTCTCTCTGGGAGCGACGGGTCCTTTCAATTGGCTGTTGAATGGCACAGGTTAGATGGTTATTTGCGGCTCAGCTTTCGAACCCACGTTCACCGTGTGGCCATCACGCTCCCGCTGTTTCCCCTCCAACCCCACTGAATACATGAGAACCCATCCTACTCAGCTCGCTGGAACAAAATGTGGAAAATAATGTTTTTCTCATCATATTTGCGTGAACACACACGGACCCACAAACCCACACAAACACACGGAGTTGCATACAAGGGGCCGTTCCTCTATGCGTTTGTAGTTGTTTTTGAGGTGAGTGGTGGGTGTTGATTCCAAAAACAACACGGCCTGTTCGTTTAGCTCGGGGACTTTTGCATATGTGTGTGTGTGTGTGTGTGTGTGTGTCTGTGAATGTGCACAGGTCATGCAGATCTATACATAGCCACTGCTCTTGTTATTTCCCTTGGAGATGAGAAAACAGTTTAAGTTGAAATGGTCGCGTTGCGAGCAGGGGCGGGGCGCGCGGTGGACCAGAGGGGATGCTGGGAGATGCAGTGTGTGGTGTGTAGGCTGTGACAGTTGATTAGTCCCCATTAGTCTGTCCCACCGGCTGGACAGAAAGGATGAGCAGGACGACTGGAGCGACCGGCATCGGGATGTGTGGGACTATCAGGGGACTCTGTGGTGCTTCTCTCCCTGTCTGTGTTTGGGTTTGTGTGTCACCCCCCTCTCTCTCTCTGTCTCCTAGTCCCCTTGTCTCTAAAGATTGGTGGATACTCATCTCCATTTCAATTTCTCTCCCCGCCCTCCACGATCCCGTCTGTGGAGCGATTGGGTTGTTTTATTTGTCGTAATCACCGGGTGCAGCCACAGTTCAAGTCAATCTGCAATGGCCACTGCAGGGATAATATCAAATAAATGGACACATTTTAGGAGGCAATTCAGCGACACAAAGAGGCCGGCTGTGAAATGAAGAGCAATGTGTCACACGATGCTGTTAATAAACGCCGCCGCCGTCCCCGTTTCACCATGGGCCTCCTGCGCGGCTGTCCCCTGATATTTTCTGGATCAGCTTAGAACACACATTTAAAGCCCATGAAGACTTGGCCGTGCTTCACTGGCTTCAGAGAAATCCTTTTTAAAAAACAAAGAGGCGAGAATTCTTTGATATGCCGACCTTAACCCTTCAGGGAGAGGCGAAGGCAGGGGATCGGTTCGGTGGAAACCAGCTGCCTCACTTCCCTGGCTGGAGGTAGACCGGTGGTTAGAGTGCTCGGCACGTACAGTGGCGTGCCTCGCCGAAACGTGATTTCAAAATGCTGAAAGTGTCAAGAGGAATGACAAATTGAAAACATACTTGAGTCCGACTTACCCGGTCCACGCAGCGTTCAGAGCCGAGAGATGCTATCCTTCCAATCGAAACTAGCTGTCAACATTGCACACACTGAAAGTAAGGCACCTGCACATGCACACACACTTAGACACTATCCGATCTCCCTCTCTCTCACACACACACACACACACACACACACACTTACAGTTTACACTGACACACACACACACACCTCTCGGCTTGATTTCATCTCCCCTCCAGACACATTATTTATATGCAAAACCCCTGGAGCCGTAAGTCCTCTAGATTGTTATTAGAGACTCTTTCACCGTGAAGGCTGAGTAACACACCGACCCGGCCCTCTCCCGCGTGCCCGGACTCTCCGACGGGAATCAGGAGTGTGGTGTGCAGGGGTCAGCGGGGAGGCTGAGCGGCGGAGAGCCCAGGTCTACCCCTCCGGCACAGGGGAGCCGGGAACCCTCTATGCCGTGGTTCCGCACTCCGAGGGGTGAAATTGAACTGCCGTGGAAAAATGACATTGAAAAGTGAATTCACGGTCATCTGCTTTTTATATTCCATTTCCATTACGGTCGCGCCGTGTGGGCCAGGCGCTTGACTGGCTGGGGTTGAGCGCTCGATCCAAAGCAGATTTGCAAAGTAGACGTTGTCTAAATGGGAAAGACACGGAGTGCGCTCCGAGTGGAGGGAGAGGAGGGGCCTTTGATTCCTGTAAATAGGGAGTGCCGATCTCGTCCTATTAAAAGTACAACCCCGTCGACAAACAACCTGTCACTCTGCCTTCCAACTGATAACACAAACTGCAAATTACATTGTATTCAACGTGCAAGGGTCTGCTGAGGGCTTTGCTTATACCGTGCGCGCAGCCAGCACTCAAAACTATTTGTTAGGTGATAAGGTAAAATCGTTGTATTGCACAAAACGAAAGGACGGAGTGGTAGCCACAGCAAACCAACCCCTCAATTGACATCAGTTGTCAGGTCAGCATGGAGTAAACTGGGCTCCTAAGGAGTCCTTTTCCCCGTCAACATTCAGGAGGAAGTGTGAGCCATATCTGAGGCCACACCCTACCAACATCAAATCGTCTTTACAAATCCTCTGTCTTCCCTGTACCAAAATCTTGCCCAAGGCCCTAACAAGTCCAGGGATGCCCCTGGCAGGACTCAATGCATCAAGCCCCCTCACCCAAGGACGTGGTGTTAGATGTGCTGGGGTTTTTGTTATGTTTTAGACAACTCTGGTTGTAAAACACCAAGCCATTGTTACGGCGGAGATGTTTCGTGCAGCATTCAAGTGTCTGCCATTGGCATAACTCAGCATGTTCCATTTGCAAGGCGGCTTCAAACGAGCTCAACTGCTGACAAAGTACCTCATCAACAGGAAACTACATTTCTGCACAGTTCCTTCCTCCCTCTCGCTCTCTCTCTCCCCGATCCGACTCCCAGCCACAGGGGAACGCTCTTACTTAACAACGATTCTCTCTCTTTCTTTTCTCTTTATTTGCTCTCTCTTTCTCTAGGACAGCACATACCGGAACCTGTGCATGTGGAACATGTTTAGAGTCAGGCCTACTTGTAAAGAGGAATTTGTCTTCTTTTGTGTCTAGGCCAGGTTCTCCTCGGTGTCAGGCTAGCCTATGTATTGGCCACAACTAAAGTCCTGCCAGTCCTGCATTATAAATCATGGAGCCAGATAAATATTTTCCTTTTCCTTGCTACATTAAGTACTTCCTTGATGGACTCACGCTCCTGGCACGTCCCCACCCCCTGCTTGAATTCTGAAGTCAGCCCTTCTGTGCCCCAGCGAAACAATAAGCATGAGTTAATGGTCTGCGAGTGTTGCAAAATGCACCGTACGTATGAGAGAGACTCTTAGGCACACAGAGAGCGACAGAGCTCCGTATCTGTTCTCCGTTTCACAAACGCTTTCATTCAAAGCAAATGTCCTTGTGATTTTACATGGACAACTCCCCTGGAGTCATTTAGTGTCAAGTGCCTTGCTCAAGGGCACACTAGTGGTGGTGTTCCTGTCATGACCTTTTGGTCACCAGTCCTCCACTAGGCCAACACTACCCCTAGTGTCTTTGTTGTTGTGTGTCTGTCTGTGTGTGTCTGTCTGTGTCAACACTACACTGCGTGTGAGTCTGTGTCCAGGTATATGGGCCAAGACAACACCTCCATCATTTCCCAGCTTCCAGGTTCTTCATCCCCCCTTCCAGCCTGTCTGACACACTACAGCAGCCTCATTGGCTGCCCCAGTCCTCACATCCAATATGGCTGTATCGATTTAGTTGAAATGCAATCTAAGCCCCGACAGCGGAGGAGGAGAAAACAATCTCGATTTAACCAAACACCTCGGCCAACCTTCGCCCCTAGACTTCCCACCCACTCAAATAAGGGGAACGCTTCTGTCTTTTCGAGGGGGGAAAGGGACGTCTTTGTGAGGCCCGCTCCTATTGTTTGAGACTCTCTAAAGAAGGTCATTGGTCAGGGAGTAGAGGAAGTGACCTCATCCCTGACCTTGTTTTCTTGAGAGGGGTGGGACTGTTTTCAAAGGGATTGTCTATGGGAAGGCTCACCTCGAGGTCAGCAGTTATCCAAACGTCTTTGTTTGTGGACTGACTCAAATAATACATGACATATAGCACTACACTATGCGTTTGTGGTGGGAAAACCGTGGTTTGGCGATGTATCCGAGCTCATCAATAGATAAACAAAGTTGCATTCCCGACGACTTTATCTTTTGCCAGCGACAGACTCGAACCACAGTGGCGGTGGAAAATATTTGTCCAGCGCCGCGCAGAATCGACGCCGTATTCATACAAACAGTTGGAGTGCTCTATTGACCAAATGGGGTCTTCACATCGAGTCACGTTAAAAGCCGCTGTATCTATGGTGACAGTGGTGCTCTTTAAAACCTCTCTCATACTGTGAGAGCAAAGTCAACACACACAAAGCTGTTTTGGTGGGTTCTGGTTTGGCTCACACTTTGTTGTCTTGCAGCTCTCTGGTCTATTACACTATTACTGTGTTACTCTATTACTGTGTTACTCTATTACTGTGTTACTCTATTACTGTGTTACTCTATTACTGTGTTACTCTATTACTGTGTCAAGATTGTTTTCATCATTTATCACAACCCTAGACAAGCACTTCAATAATTCAGTGCCTTGCTTGGGAGGAACGTAGATATCACACCGCCAATTATATCTAATAAGCCTATATGTCTCATGGAACTCTAGTCCCCTAATGGGAAACAAAAGATAGCGACAGGTGTTGCACTGGTGCATTAGGCAATTAATTATGAAATAGATCGCATGCACAAACACACGCACGCACGCACACACACAAACACACATCTTCACGTCTGGCTTCTAGCTCATATTTCACCTAAATGTTTGGGCAGGCTCGTTAGTTATGCTGTTAGTGTTTCCATGCATTCAAATCACAGTGGTGGAGGCCCGTTTCCATGACAATGGGCCACCTGTTGCTCAGTATGGTCCCTATCTGCTTAGAGATCAGGGTGGGAGTGTGGAGACCCACCATCGTTTGACTTCATTACTTTTGAAGAGGCTGCGGGTGAGACAGCGTTGGGTCTTAGTATCCTGATGATCTCTTCCTGTCCCCTTTGGCCATTAAGATCAGTCAACGGCTCATCGTCTGGGGGGCGTCTTTAAAAACATGCCTGGTAAGTTAACAAAATCAATGCCAATGCTAGGGGATCTCTATGGGATACACGGAGAGGAAATACAGCTATTGTTGCCAACTCTAAGCACCACTGGGATTCACACTTGGTTAATGGGCACTGATATTACCTTTGCCTTCTGCTAACAGCAGTGTTCTGCTCTGCCGTTAACAAGGTTGCCACAGAGTGCCTTTCCGAGAGCACGCTTGACAAAAGCATGTCGCACATAGCTGTTATTTATAGGCCCATGTCGGTCCTCCAAGGTGTTGAAGGAATAACTTCACAGCATTTGAGTTTTGCGAGGTTGCCATTTGACAAGGTGCGTGTCTGGGATGTGCTGAAAGGAGCTACCACATATGCTGGCTAACAGTACACTAGCTGAACTGTACCCCATCAAATAGGCTGGATACATCCGCAAAGACGCATTTATGCTATTAGTTCTGGACTACACGGAGGGAGACGGAGACAGGGGGCACTCCACTAGTCAAGTGTCAATGCACCCTCTGGAGTGTGCTCTGGGAGTAATTAGGGAAGCACCGGAGGAATGCCGGGGGGCCCTGGGGCAGTGTGTTTATCATTAGCCACGTGGGTATCCCGGTTTTCCATGCTCCTGCAAACAGCAATGCACGCATCAACGAGGCTAGACAGTCTCAGCTGAATGTGGCTAGTCCAGGAGGAGTTTGTATAAGTGTGAGTGTGTGTGTGTGTGCGTGCGTGTGTGTGTGTGTGTGTGTGTGTGTGTGTGTGTGTGTGTGTGTGTGTGTGTGTGTGTGTGTGTGTGTGTGTGTGTGTGTGTGTGTGCGTGTGCGCGCGTGCATGTGCGCTGCATGCACAGTCCATCTGTGCTAGTTAAGATCAGATGGTGGACCAGAGTTTTTGGCATGTTTCTTTCTCAGTGGGTAGATAAATACAAACCATATTGGATGAATCAGAACGCATGACGCAGGAACCAAATTTCAGGGTTAGCCTTCAAATCCGTAGCTAGACTGAAACCAGAGCCTACATATGGGTGCTCATTGGAGGCGTCTTCTGATGGTTCCAGTTGGCTGTTAAGACAACAGGTATTGGCAGGGTCTGACGCTCGTTGAATACCTACATTTCAAAAAAGCATATCATATCTGTTCTGTACTTGAGCAACGGCAATGATAACACTGCTTGTCTGATCAGGAATTCACGGCCCGTACTTGTCTACATGCAACTATCAGAAAAGCTAAATATGCTTTACAATAGTGTTTAATAGAACTTAAATCCGATCTAAGCACATACAGTCATTTGAATGTGTTTATGGATTTTCACACCAACATCCTCCGATAGGTAAACCAAGGCAGCCCTCTGAAGCGAGGCTGGTGCTGCGAGCACAGAGCCAACGATAAGCGGTGAAATATGCAACTGGAGTAATAGTCCTTTAAGAACAGGAGCACTGTGCCTCCACAACATGCCAAACCTGTCAAGGAGCCTGTTCCCCAGGCACAGCACCAGCCCGCCGCAATATTCTAATCTCCCCCTCGTTTGCAATTCAATCTCCATAACCTCACAATCAACAGCGCCCATGTCTGTGATTTTCAAATGTGATTGTCGTGCATGATTTCAAGTGGCCCTCACGTCAGACCAGTACGCGGAAAATGAAATGGCGTTGAGCAACTCGGCTCGGAGAAAAACAGGAAGAGGAAGTAGCGTACGGTGGTTCACCGTATCAGAAATGCGTCATCGGTTGCCGGCGGCGGGGGCTTTGATGAACAACCTGCTCATTTAGCCGCGTTTGTCTCTCAAGAGCCGTCTCTAGGCAACAGGGCCCTGTCAACGGATCTGCGCCCGGACAAAACACGCGCTGGAGAGCTCCTGTCAAGCAAATGTCGGATGATGGGGAGACTTTAATTCCTGAGAGCCCTTTTCTCTGGCTATTTATAAACCCTTTTTACTGGCAGCGCAAATTACAGGTAGTTTTCTTCCATCAAGACGCAGGACGCCTTTTCTCTTTGCCGTTGCTGCCTGCAAAATGTAGTCGTTTAGAAGTTTAGCAAAACAGAACGGCTGATCAACTGAATTTTTCCTGCCTTTGATAAAGGCTTATGTGGGACTTGGACTGACATTGGCGGTTGCGGGCTATGCATATGAATTCAGAGATTTTCCCGGGAAGAGTCTATAACAGGCTGTTCCCGACAAAGAAAGTGTAATTGCATTAGCATTTCAATTTGGCATACTTAATACAAAAAAAATGAAGATTTCAGTTTTGTTGAGGTTCCTGGTTTCGTGAAAGCCAACTAAAACATCCCAAGATGCCCTAGGTGGAAATGGAAATGTATGCTGTTGTTAGACTGTCATAGGGCTTACATAACCTGTCACAGCAGGGGAAAGGCTAGCCGCCCGGGCTCTGCACAGTGCCATGTCTTCTCCCTGAAGGATGACCCCTTGTTGTAGCTCGTCGGGTGAATTCTTCATGTGTGTCATCTGTCACAGGAAGGTGGAGGAGCAGAATGTTCCCTTCCCAGCCCGCTGTGTGCAGGTGTGATTCCAGCGCCCACGCTGCACAGCCTGGCTACGGGAAGTGACATGGTGACCCGCACCATAGGGAAAGTGGAGCAATTGTGTGTGTGAGAGTGCACGTGTGTGTGTGTATGTGTGTGTGTGTGTGTGTGTGTGTGTGTGTGTAGAGAGAGAGAGAGAGAGAATACACTTGTGTGTGTGTGTGTGTGTGTGTGTGTGTGTGTGTGTGTGTGTGTGTGTGTGTGTGTGTGTGTGTGTGTGTGTGTGTGTGTGTGTGTGTGTGTGTGTGTGTGTGTGTGTGTGTGTGTGTGTGTGTGTGTCGGAAGGAAGGCGTTGTTTGAGGGGATTGCAATCATGAGATTGCAATCACGTGTGTCAAAGTGTAAGGGAGTGTGAGCTTGAATGAGTGAACAAATTGGTGTGTGATTGCATGTGTGCGCGCATATGTGCATTTTGGAGAAATTGCAGTAATTTAAGATAGCAATCATGTGTGACATTTTGCACTGTTGATGTGTTTGTGTGTGTTTGCGCTTTTGGGGGTTGAGCAAAAATCATTTGAGAAATCACAAGTTTGTTTGTGTGTGTGTGTGTGTGTGTGTGTGTGTGTGTGTGTGTGTGTGTGTGTGTGTGTGTGTGTTTTGTGTATGTGTGTGTGTGTGTGAGTGAGTGAGTGAGCGAGCGTGCGTGCGTGCGTGAGTGTGTGCGTGTGTTTGCGTGCGCGCATGCATGCGTGTGTGTGTGAGCACGCACACAAGTAAATGGGGCTGTAGTGCACCAGCAGGCCTCTCTCACAATGACTCATTAGTCGGCTAATGAAGGCACAGGGCTGTGGCCCCAGGGCTCGGCGAGCGGGGCCTGGTGATCTGGGACTGCTAATGACACGGAGCAGGGCCAGACGAGAGGGGGAGAGGAAGACAAGTACAGAGAAGAGGGGGATGAGTACGTGTGTCACAGAGGTGAGAAAGGGAGACAGGGACAAGAGGGAGGTGGAAAGAGAGGGAGTAGGGGTGAGGGGTTGATGGGGGAGACTACCGGTATTGACGCTGGTAGGACAGCGAGGAAAGTGTAGAGTGAAGGAGAGCTGAGAAGAGAAAGAAAAAGGGAAAAGTAGAGGCGCAGGGAGGAAAGAAGAAACGGAGGGGACAGGGGAGTAGTTGGCATTTCCAGGCTGCCTTTTAAGGAAGCTAATGGCAGAGGGCAGAGAGAGGGGGGGCCATAGGTGGTCCTCAGCAGAAGACAGAGGTCCCACAGAGAAAAATTACTTTTTAATTGGACAAGGATATGGCGGCTTTAGGGACCCCATGGAAAGGCGGGGCTTTTATGTTCAGGGGGTCGTGGATGGCCAATTAGGATTTGTTCGTGTAAGGTCTATGTTGGTTGAAACCTTTATGAAGGCTGGAGGGAATGAGGCAATTATTAGTCCTGTCCCCCCCCCCCCCCCTCAGGGGTCAGCCGTGGTGTAATATAAAAAGGAAAAGGGGAATGTGGTGGGTTGTCGGGAAATAAATACAGTTTAGAATGGAGATGGTTACAATGGAGGAAAAGGAAATGTCAAAAAGGGGCCAGTGTCCCAATGACCTGCAGCATGGCAGTCTTTACGACAATAAAGTTTGAGGTTCATGGCTGCAACACAAAAAAGAAAAAAGAAAAGAAAGGTGCTCTGTTATTGAATACCTAAAATGCCTCAACAGGCAACATTTTCCAGAGTTTTTTATGTGCCTACTGGAATAAGGATACGGTCCAAATGACAAATGTTGTACATTCATAACATTTAGCAAAAACAAACGGTCTTCTTAATGGCAATGAGGGGGAAAGACAGGGATATTAAGATATAGCGGAAGAGCATGTTAGTTGCACTCCCCGAACTAGAGCAAATTTATGCCAAGCTATTTTTCTCTCGCTTCCCAAGGTTCATGCAAATCGGATTGAACCATGTCCCCCAGCGGCGGAGCACGGTGTGTTTGCCGAGCCCCCGCGCTCCCATCTCTCAGCTTATTAATTTCATATTTACTCATTTATTTTTAACACGGCGACTGATGAGGAAGCAACGAGCCGGAGCACAGAGGATCTGAGGGGGTGTCAGAACACGGGGAGTATCAACAAGGCCAGCCTGGGTTCATTTTGTATTGTGTGCCGGCCACAGAGGATCTGAGGGGGTGTCAGAACACGGGGAGTATCAACGAGGCCAGCCTGGGTTCATTTTGTATTGTGTGCCGGCCATAGAGGTGTGTGAGGGGTCGAGGGGCGTCTGGACCGGGGAGACAGAGGACACGCTATAAAAACAGCTCCAAACAGATATGGATATTTAATAGTTGGGCACAATCAATTTATCAACCTGGCCCAAAGCAACTGGAACCCGGAGATGCAAATATTAGTCTCCTTGAACACTCACTCTGTTTTTTCCTTTTCTTTTCTTTTCTTTGTTAAATAGCAGCCTGTGTTTGATAGCTTTGTGCTAACACAATTTTCCTGAAAACCAATTTGTTGGTTGTCAGCCAGGAGCCTTTTGCACCCTTTTTTTGTCACACAGTGATTTGTTCCCGTGACTTTGGGTTTCTTTATGTTGATGTATGAGAGACTTCTTCCTGGGTAAACAAAAAGTGGGAAACTAATTGGCTTCCTATTTGCTGATAAGGTTAGCCAGACGGCCTGTCCAGCCGTTAGGCTTTTTAATCAAGGGCCCTATAACGGCGTGATATTAAATGTAAATATTGACTTCAGACATACAAGTCCCTGCACTGCTCCTAGCCTAAACGTTCTACCTACACACAAAGTGATTTGTCCTGGATGGCAAGAAAACACGTATAATAAGTCACATAGAGCCATTGGGTTTAGCAAAACTTTACACACTCGTAAATTTAGCTTCAAATTAAAATAGTGATATAGTTAACCGAAGATGCGGGCAGAATGGCGATTGTAGATGCTGTTTACGGCTGTTTTCAGCACGCAGCGCTACACGATATGATTCCAGCTAAGACGTGCCCAGGGCTTTTCTCCTTGGAGATCTAATGAAAGCCGTCTTCTATTTACTCATCCCTCCACAGAGGGATCCACAGAGTAAGCAAAGGCTGCCTTCCTGTTGGGTTTAATATCCCCCCCCCCTCCCCTCCCCCTCCACCCCTCTCTGTGTGCCCAGCCACAGCACCAGCCCTCTGGGGAGGGGACGTAGTGTTTATGCACTGCCACAAAGGAGGGGGGAAGGGGCGGGGGGGAATCAGAGATCACAGAGGGATTCATTCCATCTCCAAAGGCGGTCGCTGCGGTTGGAGGAGTGAGCCCAATGCGTTCCAGCCCCCTTTGCAACGGTGGCCTATTTTTTGGTGCTAATTCCTGCATGCCTTTTAACGGGCAAGGCGTTTGTATGAGGGCTGAGTGGGGCAGGCTGCTATTGACACATTCGGCAGGGAGATATTTTTAGTGGAACGCTCACTATCCTGAGGGGAAAATATATGAATCCCCCCCCCCCCCTCCCATTGTCGGTTTAACAAAGGACTTCTGGACGGGCGCCTGGGAGAGACTTGACGATCCTAACTGAATCAGCGTTCTTTCCCTTTACAAGACCGGGAGCGTCCTGATTGGCACCAGCGGCTTCGTTCCACAGCTCCTCTTCGGTCGCTGTCCTAAAACTCGGCTGCAGACTGAAACGGCGCCATTGTCTTATAGAGCCTCCCTGTCTGCTGTGGAACAATACACGCCTGATGCTCTGGACACGCGCATGTTCGAAGGAATCTGTGACGACGCAACCAGGAGCGGAGTGTCCTTAAAATGTGTCCTCCTAACCTGAGACGTTTAGCACAACAAAGCCTAACTCGTAGCGCTACTGCAGACCACCAGTCAGTCAGACCTGGCGACGCCAACACTCAGACAATCACACGTATCGCTATAAAAAGCTCAGCGTGTGTAAAGTGACATCAAACGACGAGATGTTTCCGGGAGCTTCAGCACGTTGATTTTGCTCTGGTCTGTGACCTGGCGTTGACCTCTTATAAAGCCCGTCCGTTTCCCATGCTTCCATTCCATCCCTCCCGTCTCCCTCTGTGGGTCCATTGACTCCAATTAGTGACGCCAGCGTTCCCACGTCTCTGCACTGACATGTGACAGATCAGACAGACAACCCGGCTTCCTGTCCTCCCTCTTTCTCCCGTCCGTCCTCCCCCTGCATGTCCCTGGTTGGTTGCTGTCGTGTGTGTGTGTGTGTGTGTGTGTGTGTGTGTGTGTGTGTGTGTGTGTGTGTGTGTGTGTGTGTATGTGTCCTCTCGTCTGTTCCATTATTGGCCCTCTCCCACGCCATCCAGCTGTTTGGCCCGCCGTAAATGTCGCCGCCCAGCAAAAGAGTTCTCTGGTGTGAGCGCAAGCCCCAACCGTCCGGTAGCCTCCCTCTGTCTCTCTTTGTTTCTCTCTTTTCTCCTTCTCACTCCCACGACAAAGGTTCTATCTACACTCTCTCGCCCTTCCTTTCCCCCTCATTAGCATCCACCGGTTGTGATTGGCCGCGGCCCCTGACGGGAGCTGTGTGCTGCTTGTTGTTGCACAGCTGGCCCGCTCTGGAGCGAGCCTGACGCTAGCCCACAGCCGGCTTGTGCTGCTGCTGTTCCACACGGCTCAGCCCCCTCTCCCTCTCCCTCCCTCCCTCTCTTCTCCCCTCCGGTCAAACTATCGGGTCACTTACTGCTTCACACCCATGAAGCCAAAGCTCTGTCTTCTCCACTTCCCCAGGGTGAAGCTGTGTGGAGCTAATATCAGAGCACAGTGAAAGCATGGAGCTCGAATAGGAAAGAGATGAAATAACAAATACTATTTTGATCTGGTTCTGATTAACGTCCGGGCTGCGGAGCTGAAGCGAGACGCCATGGTGCAAATTGTCAAAACAAGCCGGTTAAGCGTCTGTGTTGATATCTGTTTTGGTTGTTCGAAGCGTTTTGTGGACGGCGCTTCCAGTCCAACAGCTGCGTGGTTTTCAGATGTTTTTTCCACCTGTTTGTGTTTTGTTGTGTTGCACTTTTCATGTGTTCCACTATCAGCAACACATAAACAAGTCTTCCTTCATGGAACAATGGTTTCGATTGTGTTCAGTTCTACAGACTTTAACTGCCGATGATGGATATTATCACCTCGACACGACCGAACTCAATCACGTGCAGTACCTCTGTGTGAAGTGTGTCCCTAACCCCATTCCATTTCTCTTCCCTTCCAGACGGGACGTCCACCCTGCGCCTGTCCTCGGTGCGGGAGCTGCCCGCCCAGCTGCAGGCGCTCTACCAGCAGGGCTTTGTGCTGGCCGCGGTTCATCCCTTCATCCACCCCTGTGGACCCGGTTCCAACAGCCCCCAGCACCAGCTGTACCGGGCCGTGCTGGTCCGCCTCAACGACGGGTACGGATGGAGCAGCCTCGTGGCACACTCACCGGTTGTGGCTTGTTTGACACGAGCGCATTTCACAAAAGCCTTGAACTAGCTAGTCACACGTAATGCTGTTAGAGAGCCAATTATGAAAACGCGGCGTGTATGCTCTTTTTGACCTTTATGAAACTCGAGAGATTGGAAGCACGGATGTTGGAGGTAGAGCAAATGACGCGTTTCACCACACAACTCTGTCCATGTTGGTACTGTATCAGAGCTACGGAGGCTTTTTAAAGTCAGCAGTCAGTCAGAAGGGCATCTGCTTTTGGATGTGAGTCAGCAATAGTCTCATCCTCCAGCTCCATGGTCCTATGATGTCAAAGCCAATTCAGACCGGACCCAAGGTCACATCTCCCCCCACCCCAACCCCAACATCTGCTCGCTACAGGCAGGGTGTGTGAAGGGCAGTTGACGCTCTAGGGGCTAGGCAGGGCTAAAACTCTGGTGGCTCGCGTGCCTGCTCGTCCCCAGCTGGCTGCTATGAAGAGCAGGGTCGTGATTATTTCATGCGTGCTTACCGTGACTGTTTGACCACGAGGCCGAGCTGTGTGTGAGTGATGGGTTGGGGTGAATATGTGCATGCATGCGTGCATGTGTGTGTGTGTGTGTGTGTGTGTGTGTGTGTGTGTGCTTCTTCGTGAAGTACCAGTCACAACCATCTTCCCCAGAGAGGTTAAAGGGGCAGCACTTGAGCCTCTCGCCCTCTCCTCTTAGCAGTGCTTTCTGCCCTGTCTCGTAAAGTGTCTCTGCGTGCCTGGTGCCACGGTCTCGATGGTGTCTGGGACTGCTCCCTGGAGAGCTCAGTCTGGTGTCTCAGCTGAATCCAGAGCTCCGGGGTTAGGCAGTGACGCCAGACCATAAATCTCCTGACTCTCTCCCCCGCGCTTTATAAGCCAGGAGGAATTCACCTCAGATTCCACACAAACTAACATATATTTTCCAATTAAATGCAATCCTCCTGCGGATTCTTCAGTTTATTGAGGTATGAAGAACTTGTTTCTGTTTTTTGGTTGTTTTTTCTCCCTCTGCGCATTTCTTGTTATTTAGTCAGATGAAACTGCAGATGTCGGTAGCCTGCACCCTCTTCAAATTGCCTTCCCGTTATGAATCTGCTCCCATGGTCCAGGAGATCACGTTTCCCTGGAACATGCTACTCAACATTTTGGTCTATCACCTGCCAGCCGTGTACGAATCAGGACAACAGAAGTATTGATTCTGTGTGGAAAAGGCACGGTTCAGTGAGCAGAAGGCCGGGAGTGGAGAAACACACACGAGGACAGGGGGAAAAAAAGAAGGCAGAAGAAAGGGGATGTGTGAGAGAGGAAGAAAAAAAAAGTGAACCCAGCTGGGATGTGACAGGAAAGACAGAAACAGACAGAGAAAGGGAGAGAGAGAGGTGGACAGATAGACGGACAAAGAAACAGAGAGAAATAGAGGTAGACAGATCAAACTAGGTGAGAGGTTTGCCATCCTTTGATGGCTTCGGACAAACCAGCCAGGGCTTATCTCTGCAGCGAGCTGTCACCGTGGAGACGCTGTACATTTGCACCAGCCCATCGCCCCGGGGGGAATAAAAGTCTCTCGTGTGGAGAGAGAGAGAGAAAAAAAATAGAAAGACAAGGGAGACAAATCAAACGGGGAGCATCTCTCCTCCTGCTCCCTGTCAGACCCGAGAATCAAAAGGAGAACAGAGGAAGGAGCCAAAGTGTGGATGAAAGCAAGACAGCACGCCCATTCGTCACTCACTCCAAACCAAAAGACCCAAAAGTGTCTCCTTCCCCGCATGGGCGCTGTAGACAAACGGAGCCCAGACAAAGGGAGAGAAAGAAAGAGCGATGGAGAGAGAGAGACAGAGAGCAGGGGAGAACCCAGGCTATAAATCAGGCTTGGCGTTTAGTATGCACGTGGTGCCTTTGAATGGAGTCCCAGTAGAGTCTACTGTATTAGCCTCAACTCACGAACCTCAGCTGGTCAGGACACTAACCAGTCAGTGGGGTGAGGCTTCAGCTGTGCCAGGAATCACACAGAGTCTGGGGCCGTTTGTACACGCTTGGCACTGTCACCCTGCACCGCAGATGTGGTTAAGTGGGCCATAACTTCAGGGCCTCACAGTCTCGACCGCCATTTGTCACTGGCGGGCAGTCGGAACCTACCGGCTACGCAGAACGACGAAAAAAAACCTGCAATGCAGAGGGAAAGAATTGGTCCATTTGAAATTTGAAATGTCAACTGTCAGATTTGCCAGAGTTCAATTTGGTTGCGGCAGAATAGGGTTACAGTTGGGCAGGCAATGTCTGATGGGATATATTCATCATCATTGGGTAATTGTAGAGCTCACATGCGCTACGAGAGAAAAAGGAGAAAGAGAGAGAAGTACAGACCAGAAGCCATTAGACAGTGATTCGCTCCAATGAAATTATTCATGACTGAGAGAGAAATCTGGCATTAGGGAAGATGTGCTATAATATGAAAGCTCACGGTGACAAATGGCCCAACACAGGTGTGGTAGATTCTGACTGTGGCCTTCCTGATGGCAGCGGCGATCGGCAATTTGGGGAAAATGGCTACGAACTCAAAAGTTCCGTGTGGGTCAGAATTCAAAATCTTGAAAATGACCCACACCTTTATTATAGGTACATTAGTTTACTAGTTTACAACTAAACACTCCGTCCTCGTGCTCACAATGGACACAGTGTCGCTGTGGGTACTTAGCCTGTGATGAAGTGCTAACCAAAGGTAATTAAGTGGTAACTAATGGCTCCCATAGGAGCTTCCCCCTCAACTCATTCAACCTAATTACACATTTAACGATGCCGTGTACCCGCCACAAATCCCAAGGCACTGGGCGAGCTACCTGCATTGTTATCCCCCACTTTACACAAATTAGACAACCGCAATGCCTCACGGTGGTTCTACCTGTTCACCGACGATCCGGCCGGCAACAGCGTGGACGGTCGTGGAGCAAGAGGAGGAGGAGGTGGAGGAGGAGGGGCAATCCAGCAGGAGTGAGCCCAGGGGGAGGCTGCAGCCAGGCAGGCGTTTGACACTCCTCAGCCGCGTGAGGCCCAGCAGGTTGACAGCCAGGCCCACGGGCTGAACGGAAGCTTCACGCAGAGAAGATGGACCACAGGTGTTACTGCTATTTTTAAACAGAGCCAGGCAGAAGGACTTTCTCCAGATGTTCTCCTTTCTTTCCCTGTCTTCTTCCTCACCCCGGGTAAAGAGAGTGCCTCATGCATCAGTTAGGGTGTGTACTTTACCAGTGGTAGAAAATATAGGGATAATAGGGAAAGAAGAGGTTGTCGTTTTGCAATAGGTTGGGCAACAAGACGCAGGTTCTTCAGTGAGCTTTAAAGGTGTATATTTTAAGTAGTGTGGGGCTGACACTCCAGGGGGATGGGTGTCACTGAAATTGTGTGTGTGTGTGTGTGTGTGTGTGTGTGTGTGTGTGTGTGTGTGTGTGTGTGTGTGCGTGTGTGCGTGTGTGCGCGTGTGCGCGTGCGCGCGTGCGTGCGTGCATGCGTGCGTGGTGTGTGTGCGCATATGTATGTGTGCTTGCTTTTGTGTGCGTGCTGAGGGGGCGGGGTGATTCTGGGTGTGTGTCGTTGACAGTGGGAGATGAGTCAAATCCCTGCTGTGCTGTGAAGTCACACAGAGAGAGGCCTGGGCTGCATGTGATCATGTTGAAAGTCACTTCAACAGAAATACACGCACACAAGTACGATGGAGGCACACACACGTCCAGGTGTACACATGACCACACAAAGCCATTCCACGTTTGCACACGCGCATACTCACATGTAGTGCCGGTCACAGCTATGGGCGAGTTGGCCGGTCGCCAAGGCCCCCGACCCTCAGGCGGCCCCGACGTAATTGATATGGTTCTACTTTATTGCACCAATATGATCCGTTGTGATCTCATCATAATGTTTGACAATAGTAGTCCTTCTCGTTTATTAGCAAAAATTACAATTTACGAAATCTTGACCATTTTGCTATCTCTCACAATCCAACGAAAGCGAGTTTATCATTAATTTGCAACACAACCCCGTTTGTGCCCAAAGCTACACACACTCTTGAATTGAATGAGAAGAAGCAGTTATCAGGTTGTGATGCCTGACAAAGAAAAGAACATATCTATCCGTTGATGAGAAGAGACAGGGGAGAAAGAATGAGGAGGAGAAAAGTAAGAAAGGCAACGGTAGGCTGACTGACTTTTTCATGCTTTAGAAGAGTAAATCTTTTTTTAGCAAGCTCATTTACCAATCTAGCAATGGTAAAGGTTAGAAAGGTAACCTAGATGCGTTAAGGAAAAATTAACGCTAGCTAAGGTTAGATAAAGTAAAGACAGACAAACATTTTTGCAAGACAAGACAGATAGACAGACATTTTACTGGTTCCGAGGGGCATTTTTGTGTAACAGCAGCAGACAGTGTGCATTAAAACAATAGACACAGATTAGAAAAACTAACACTAAACTCTTCTAGTAGCTAAGACACAGTGAGCCGATCAAAATGAAAGAATTCGAAAGAAATGGGAAATTGTAAAAGGCTTATGAACTACTGCCTTTATTAAACATGTTGCATTTTAATTGCATTTGAAATGTTTAAGTGCTTAGGTATTTAGCTCAATTGATGATGCCGTAGAGAGGGCGTCAGTGACATCACAGCCATGCTTATCTACACTTACCAGTGAGCGTCAGTGCACCAATTCAATATCCAATATTGTGTCTTCTTCACTTTCTACATACATTGAAGACTGTGCTTCTGTGAAGATCGAGATCTGAAAAGAAAGCTTTTGTAGCAAAGCCACAAGAAATAATTGACATTTGTATTATTGTTTGAAAAGTGCATTATTGTTATTAATTATTATACCATTGCTATTGTTATATTTACCCACTATATTATTTCTAATACTTTTACCTAATAAAGACACAAAGATTGGAGATGGTGTTCATAAGTGTTCATGAATCCCAAATGGGCCCCCAACTACAATTTTGTCCAGGGCCCCCATCAGACTATGGCCGGCCCTGCACATATACACATACACATAATCATATGCACATGTTCCTCTGTACAAACTCACACACCAGGTGTCTAGCCATGAACTCATGCATCCTTTGCACACAAACACACACCCTCTACCCACACTCACACCCAAGCACACACACTCAAACACACACATTTCATGGGATTTTAGGCCACATCCCTGATGTCAACAGGATGGGAGCAGAGGAATGGAAGCAAGGGTATTAACCTCCTCGGCCCTAGCTTAGGGATTTCCTCTGGAGAAAATAGGAAAATACACCAGCAGAAAAATAGATTCTCTTCGCTCAAAATATGATATGGCCTCAGCGAAGGACAGAAAAAGAGACACGATTTGCATTGAATTTCTTAACACACGGCTCCTCTGTGTACCTCAACGCAGATCTTTGTCCCACTCTGTGCTGTATCCTATTTTCTTGTTTGCCAATCATTACTTTACCAAAGCACCCTCATGGGCTGATTTGTTAACATGGATTAGGCTAGCTACTGTAAGGAAACTGACATACTGTTTTTGTTTATATATGTATACGTATATATATATATATATATATATATATATATATATATATATATATATATATATATATATATATATATATATATATATATACGGATGTCTCTCTCTCTTTATATGTACATATATATATATATTCAAAATGATACACTGTATATGATGTACCGTCTAACATTTTGCATGAGTGAGTGTGTGTGTGCAGTGTACTGGCTGACCTTCCATGTCCCCTCTTTCCTTTTCTGTGGGTCCTCTAGTCCAGAGAAGAGCCAGCCTCCTGGAGCTCCCTACCGTCTGCAGCTGGAGGAGTGTCTGTCTGCCGACCAGCTCCCCACCCCGGAGCTCATCCAGGGATACGTCAAGAAGGTAGGCCCGCACAGACACTGCTTATGAACACAGGGCTTTCAGTTCTGAACGAAGGAATGGAGAGAAGGGGGAGGGCTGGCTTTGAGCTGGCAATTACCAGTGAAGTGTGTATAAAAGAGTAGTCTAAGGTTGACCTACAGTACATAATGTAACAAGCAAAAGGTATTACAAAATGAATTAGGTTGCGTCCTATTGTATCATTATTTTTACACTATTTATGCGCTTATAATAACCGTTCAGCTCTGTGTGTGATGTTGAATTCCCACACCTTCCATCTGCGCCGCATGCATTTGTAAGTCTCAGACGGGCCATTAGGCATGCAGCCGCCGTCCTGTAGGACCTCATTATAGTCGGTTATCATTTTAAACCTACCGATGCTCGCCTTGCCAGCGAGGAAAGGAGGCCACCGTGGTCTAGATGAAAAGCAGTGGACGTGGTATGGGCCGCACAGCAGCACTTCAGTCCCCCAGGCCCGGGGGCCTCTCTGCTGGGGCTCCGCTCTGACCTTCACACTATCTCCCCCTCCTGGAGCCTCGCACACAACGGAGAAAGATCAACTGTGCACTCGAGCTGAAATTGAAATCGACAAAGAATATATCGGGCGGTTGGTGGTGGCTGTAAAAACAGGTTCTTGGGGGAGAAAACGCCAGTCATTCTCACAGCTTAGAAATGGCAATACGCGGGATGAAGGAGCCTTGTTAGGTTACATACTGCATGGGAATGGATTAACGACTGGGAAATATATGGCAACAGTATATAAACTTGTGGCTGACCCAACATATTGAACATGTCAATGGTTAAGGTTATTTAATATAGGCAACAGCCATTTATATCTGTCATCTAAATATGTCACCATATCATTGTCTTCATCACATCAGCTGCCGGGTTCCATTTCTCTCAATTTCTGCCAGCTTCACCGGCAGATGAGATGACAATATTTTCCCTCTTAATCTTCTCCATTCCATTTGGCCATATTGCTATGGCGTGTAATGGATATTAAACAATACAGCTGGAAACGATAGGACTGTTTTCCAATTTAATTTCTGACTGAATAACCTGGGATATGATTTGATTTTGATTTTCTGCCTCGGCCCAACGTGAGACGCAGGGAGAGCGAGATGCCTCTGGCTGGCTTTTATGAGGGAGAAGTCATAATGGGGAATGGCATCATTAGCATTCCATGACAGTTAACATTTCAATTTTGCTCGATGGAAGAAGCCCAACATCGACATGAAATGCCAGACGACAATGGAATGAACAGAGAGAGAGGAATGAAGGCGCTGCTCGGATTGGGATGCGGCACCTGTCTGGCGCTGGGGCCATTCCAATCCAATCAGCGGCTGTTTGTTTGATTGGAGCCGTTGATAATAGGGTCAGGGAGAGAGATGGGAAGTCGGGGGGAAAAGGAGACAGGGAATGGGGGTTATTTAATTATGGCCATGCAACAATTCTAAGAACTCAGCCAAGACTGATATTGGATGTTTATTGCACTAGACGTTGACGAGTTGACATTGAATTATCCTCCAATCCACAGATAGTCCTACCAAACACAGAGCTCTGCCAGCTTTTTCAGAAAGGTCCTCCCAAGTTTTAAATAGGATGCAGTCTTGCTCGTATTCTGCTTTCTTTGTGTTGGGAGTGTTCCTCTGACATGGCATGCTCACCTTTTCCCTCTGCAGCAGATCCAGGACGCCGCAGACCAAGGGGTCACCTTTGTGGGCTTCATCCAGGAGCCGTACGGTGCCCCCTGCACCAGGATCCGAGAGCCGGAGACCCCATCCCTCTCCCTTCACTCCAGCCCCAGCTCCGTGCTCGGGTCCCTCGGCAGCCGAAGCCCGTCGAGTCCAAGGAACCATGGAGGACCAGGGAGCCTTGACATACCATCCCATGAGGGCCAACGCCCTGTGCGTGAGGCAGGGGATGCACCCCCTGGGGAGGGGGAGGACCAGGCGGGGAAAGCGGGGAAGGAGAGCGGGCTGGAAGGTGACAGAGACGGGGCCTCCTCTCTGGCCATCTCTCCATCGACGGAAGGGGACCTAGAGTCCAACGGGGAGCTGATGGAGGAGGACTCGCTGATGCACAACAACAACAAAGCAAACACCACTGAGATGAAGCAGAGGCCCAGCTACCTCACACGGAGAGGGGATGGTGAGTGGATCAACACATTTTACATCCTCACCATGATCTCTATTTAATATAATACACTAATATCATATTCAACAGAATAATACTGAAGAAATAGTTGCAAGACAATGTTATATTGGAAAGAAATTATCATATAGGCTTAGTTATATAAAAAGTCAGTGAGTCTGTACTTTTCAACAAGCTATTATGTAAACTCGGGCATCAAGTTGGAATGAACTTTTGCAAAAGTTGTACATTTTCAATTTGCTGGTATTCCACACACCCTGCAGAACAGTTCCAACACCTCTACAGCATGTTTTATTTATCATTTCCCATTTCATGTTCAGCGTGAATTGTGCTAAAATTACCATAAGCATTTTTTGGTTTGGCCATCCCTCAAGCATGTTGAAGTGGCAGATGGAGAGAGCTCTCTCTCCTCTCCCCTGCTCTCACCTCCCCATCGCCATTGGAAACCCTATTGGTAAAATGTGTTTGTGCAAACGGGCCCACTGTGCACTGGATGCGTGCCCCTGGTGTCTGTGCGTGTGACGGGTGCGCGCCAAGACTTGGCACCCCGTCGACCGCAGCCCTTTAGTCCATCTGGGCCTCCCAGCAGTGCATTTTGCAAGAAGATTATCCTCCCCCCGCCTCATCCTCTACACCTTCCTCAACCTTCTCCCTCTCTCCCCCTCATCTCCTCATAGTTCAACAGCCAGCCAGTGGAGCAGCCAGTCAGTTCAGCAGTCAGCCAGTAGAGCAGATAGCCAGTAGAGAGCAGCCAGTCAGTTCAGCAGTCAGCGAATATAGCAGCCAGCCAGTAGAGCAGATAGTCAGTTCAGCAGTCAGTTTAGCAGGCAGCCAGTAGATCAGCCAGTACAGCAGCCAACCAGTACAGCAGCCAGTCAGTTCAGCAGCCAGTCAGTTCAGCAGCCAGTCAGTTCAGCAGTCAGCGAATATAGCAGCCAGCCAGTAGAGCAGATAGTCAGTTCAGCAGTCAGTTTAGCAGGCAGCCAGTAGATCTGCCAGTACAGCAGCCAACCAGTACAGCAGCCAGTCAGTTCAGCAGCCAGTCAGTTCAGCAGCCAGTCAGTTCAGCAGCCAGCCAGTAGAGCAGATAGCCAGGCTGCGTGTCCATGTGCCAATCCCCTGGGTCCTCTCTGCTAATGCATTCCCTGCTGAGGATAACTCAGGGTATCAGCTGGGGTTGGCTGTCCACCATAATCCTCTTCTTCTAGCTAGAGATGTGCACACGTGCAGTAACAGGGAGGGTAACCGGGGTCAACAGCTTCCAATAATAAACGGAACCTGAGGTCTTCAATTGAGACCAGTCAGTTTGGAAATAGAAGCGGTTGGGTGAGATCATTCTGGTGCACTCGGGTGCTAAGAGAAAAAAGGAAGTGAGGTTTGAGATGGTCGAACCAACAGGGACGTTGCTAGTCACCAGAGTAATCATATTTTTCAAATGAACACAGACTTTTCAAAGCCCTGTCAAAATAGCTATCGACGAGTCCTATGACAGACTTTTGGATCTTGTTGAAGCATATAGGACTCAGGCCAACATCTACATTAAAACACCAATGGGGAAGAAACACATTTTTTCGTCTCCTTTTTGTACTACATGAAACATAATTTTCAGTTGCCATCCAATCAAGACTAAGTACTAAATTCAAGTTGACTTCTGATGAGATTTGTAATCCCATCATGAGGCTGGAGAGACGGCTCTGCCCACGACGCTGCCAGGACTTTGACAGGGTTGATAGAATCCATGTCCACTGGATTAGACTAGGGTCATAGGAGAGGATGGAAATGTTGTCAAGTCCACTTGTGCTGGTCATATTAGCCGAGCATATTAGCATCCTTCATACCAGACTGAAAAGTCCGTACGTGGTAATGAAGTGCATGCGCTCGTTTACTCGTAAGCCGCCTGGGAACGTCGAGAACATGTCTTTGGGCTGCACAACGTGTCCTCTTAAGTGTCTCGGTGGTCTGATACTGTCCATGTGACGAGGGGAATGACGGACTGTATCTGCTTTGGCCTCTGGGGTTTGGGTTTGTGTTTGAGTGGCATATGTGTGTCTCCTTTCAGTAGAGCGCGTGCCTTTATGAATGTGTTGTGTGAGTTTGTGTGGGTATGTGTGTGTTTTTGTATGTGGCTTTGTCTTCAGCTTGACCCCAGGCCAAGGTAGAGCTACACTGTAAATATTGGTTTAACCTTGACGCCATGGTAGTAAAATATGTCTGGTCTTGTTTGTGCTGGCTATCTCATGGGGACCATCTAAGCTTTTTGAAAAACCTGAGCTTGTAGAGTAATTCAACAAATAATAAACCCCTAACAAGAAATGTATAAATGAGTTAATTAAAACTGTGTTATTTTCATATGCGTTCCTAATGATTTGTCATGTTCTGTCCCAGTACAGATTAAATTATTTGCATATAGCCAGTGGTAGATCACAATGTCTAAACAATTTAGAAATGTATCTGAGATTAGAGTAGATCTTGGTTGAAATTCTAATCATTATATTTTGGGAGAAGTATAAACGTGCATTTGTAAAAGTGTATAGATACATGTGACACGTTTGCAGTAACTAGCAATAACAAATTAGCTTACAGTAGCTTTTTGGGGTAACGTTGCGTTCGGATAAGGGTTTGGCACAAAAAGATGATTTTGATGGTGCTTCTGAAACTCTGAAGAGTGTGACAAAAGATTTAAGGAATTTGGTGGCCAGCTGTCACTTCAGTCAGAGCAGCCAGAAATAAAATGGTAATAAATGATTCATACTTCCTGGGTGTCTGTCGGACTGAGTGACGGAGTGACAGAGAAACCAGAGCTACTGAGCCATAGTTTCCGTCTGCAGTGGTGTGTGTGTGTGTGTGTGTGTGTGTGTGTGTGTGTGTGTGTGTGTGTGTGTGTGTGTGTGTGTGTGTGTGTGTGTGCGTGTGTGTGTGTGCGTGTGCGTGTGCGTGTGCGTGTGTTTGTGTGTGTGTGAGTCCTTATGTGAGTGGGTGGGAGTGTGGAACATTCTGGCCTTCCATCTGGTACACATGGGAAATGACAGTCCGACATTTACATTTGAACGAAAGAAAATGAACACTGGCTGTCTTGATTTAAATTGCTGCTGTCAAATCAAAAGGTCATTCATATTTGTATAAATATTCTATCATTTTGAATGCGGCCAAAACAAATGTAGTTATGCCTCAGTATAATATGAGTGCAATACAAGGCACAATAGGAGAACATATTTCACTATTTTGTTCCGCTGGAATTGTGTGTATTATGTATTTTCCTGATGCTGATTTTGAAGAGCTTGAAAATGTTGTGATGCATTATTCACTTATTCCAGGAGAAATAATCCTTCACACCATGAATGTTTAAACAGTCTGTATAAATTGTGCTGAATCGAATTTTTGCATGGAATCAGCCAAACAGTCTTTATTCAAACATGTCGTCAACAAAGTCACCCAAAAGCTCTTTGTTGCTTGGCAGGTCTCGTCTCCCATCAACGATGTGTTACCTTTCCGGCTCTGTAATGTGAAACGATTGACCGTGTATTGTCTCGCCCTGCATCCTCAGGTGTGGAGCTGCTGGCCCTGTATAACCACCCGACAGTCCGAGAGGGACAGGTGAAGTACTTCACAGTCAAGGTGCCGCTGCGGGTTCAGCAGCGCGACGAGGGCGTCAAAGGGGTGGAGGCCAACTGGTTAGATCACATGACCCAGCACTTCAACAGCGGGGCCTCCTTGGTCGACGGGTACTTCCACCTAGGCAGTGATAACGGTAAACCAAACAGATTTGTTATGGCTATGTTTTCTATGGCTGTGTTAGGAGTCACAATGCGCGAAAATGAAATTAGTTCATATTTGGTATGTTAAGGATGCATAGCAGGCAGTTCCGAACACAGCATATGTTTGGTAACTGTGTTCTTAAATTGAAATAGCTTTGTTTCCTGTCAAAGGTGGTGACCGCAGTTCCTGTTTCCCCAGCATGTTGCGTTTCCAAGCAATAGAAGGAAGCCCCAGTTTAGAAATGCAGCACAGCATATGTTGCCCTCCTTTAAATGTCTCTGTCTGTGACTTGCTACTTTGCTCCGTAGCTACCCCACCACCACCAGTGCTCGTTCAAACATGGCCCTGGGGGCACTGCGCTTAATCCTGCCGCCCGTGGAATCACCCAGCTCCAGTAAATGAGAGTCTTAATTCATTAATCTCACAAACTGAGCGCCTCAGCGACTCTGAAACAACGATAATTAACCTGATCGTAAATTAGTGCCAGTTTGAATATTTAATCTTGAAAGAATGGGGTAATGAAGTGTGTTATTGTAAATCTTTTTTTTTTTCTTTAAGGTTTTTCTCAAAGTTTATATATTATAGGTGTGATAAGAATAGTTTTCAGTACGGTATTTACTGTAGCTATAGTGGAAAATATACGCACAGCATCACACAAGAGTGTGCTTGGCTTTATATAAATTAATCCTCTGTAAGTGAAACAAAAAAAAACTAGCTGACAGAGTACAAGAGATAAACTGACTGCTGCTGCTGAATATAACCAAACCCCTTTTGAAAAGCAGACAGCTTTGCATAGGTGAGCGTTGCACAGTGGCCTGCCATGTGCTAGCCTCCTGGGATGTGCAAGCGGTGCGATATCAAAGCCCAGGCTGCCTCCCGCTCGTCCTAAGTAGCTAATTAGATCAGTCGGCGGCACAGCTCGTTTTAACAAGCCTAAGAACACGTGAGTCCGTGCAGACGTCTCCAAAATTAGCGCCTCTTTGAGATCCGTTTCTGAATTCCTGATGAGCAACCCTTTTCCCAGAGACCATCCCATTCCCCATAAACTTCAAGGAGATGCTCAATAGCAAAGACAATCATAAAAGGATGTGGCGAGACGGAGGCACTCCGTTTGATTGGGGATCATAATGACATTTACAGTGGGACTCCAGAACATGCTCTAGAATGGCCTCTGTCATGTCTGTGGCGCATTATAATGAACTTGCACGGTTCAGGTGAGCTAAATCTTATAAAACGCAAAAAATCTGTTTCTTCATTTCTTCTAAGGTCCCTTAACTGCTGCTTCATAGCCTTTCTTTACATGTGCATGTGTCTCCATTTCATCCAGAAGTGTTTTAACACTCATAGCAGAACATGTGTTAAACCACATTCACACTTTCCCTACCGTGTTGAATCTTTTTTAATTTCCAATTCCGTTTACTTACTGTTCTATATGTCTTCAGATATTACATACAGTACAACTCACAGGTACAGTCATGTAAATTATGGTATGATATTTCCTCATAATGTTACAGCAGCCTAGCAGGCAGGATGTTGACTGTGCCGATCAGTCTTTGTTCTGCATTGTTCGTTAGCTATTGTTTACCACAGCCACAATCCCACGCCTCCATGCTCATATTCATACATTCATATTCATGTATTCCTCCTGTTCTGGTGCCCTTTTCCTAAACGCTGTGCCACCTCCCTAACGTGCGCGCCTGTCGACTGACAGGGATAGTCCAGGGGGATACACCCACAATCGTACACACACACACACACACACACACACACACACACACACACACACACACATGCATGCAGGCACTTCCAGACGGGTCTCTCCTCGACTTCCTCTGAAGACGGGTTTCCATGGTGAAGCTGGGCGAGGAGGCGTCAGAGGGCAGAGTGTGTCTGTGTACGTGCACGCGTCCGTCTCCACGTGGGAGGGGTGGCGTACAGCGTGGTTAATATCCACGCCCGGGCTGTCCCGGAGGGGGGACGGGTGGGAGAAGGATCACGGCGAGCGGGGGCCGGGCCAAGGCCCAGGGCCGGGGTATTAGGAGGGTGATTGAATTTGCCGATAGTAGAGCGGGCGGATTCTCCCCCCTGCTGGCCCCGCTGTCATAAGACAGCCATTAAAGATTCATACTCCGCGTGGCATTGTTGCATCAGCCGCGCCCCAGCGAAAATAAACACACACACACACACACACACACACACACACACACACACACACACACACACACACACACACCGACATGCACAGACCAAGCTTGGGGTACAGATAGAGTTCTAAAGGAGGAGGGTGGGCTGTGCATGTGCAGGTGAAATGACAGGAGTGGGGAGATGTCCTCTGTTACTGGAAGCTTAAGCTATCTGCAGTCTCCCAATGAGGATTTGTTGCCCAGGCCCGGAGACATTGAGCTAATCATTTGCATGACAGTCAGCGTCTCCACATGCAGGCCGGGCCGAAGCGGTGAGGGAGAATGAGAGAGAAGAGAGCCATGGAATATGAAATTTCAATAAGGTATTAAATATGTTATGGAAGGAAATTGACAAGCTTGCAATTTTCACGTTTTCACATTTTTCGTGAACACGACTTGGAGATTTAGAGCTGCGAGGCCTGTAGGGTGTTCACAGCCTCCCCCATGTTGCCTGTGTGTGTGTGTGTGTGTGTGTGTGTGTGTGTGTGTGTGTGTGTGTGTGTGTGTGTGTGTGTGTGTGTGTGTGTGTGAGTGTTCCTATGTTTGTGATCAGCCTGTGTCTTTGTGTGTTTTTATACATGCAAACGTGGCGTATGTGTGCTGGGACAAATACAGGGTGTGGGTTTCAGTGGGTTTGGTGTGCCTGCATTATCCTTGTTGGTGACTTTCAGTCAGAATGCCCTATGAGCAGCGAGACAACCTGCTCTGCTGTATTCCTCAAAAGCCCTAGCTACAAGCCAAAATCTGCCCGGTAACCACAGGTATGTGGGCTCCCAGCCTCCAGACCTTTGGCTCTGAGGGGGAAAGCCGTCTCTCTCTCTCTCTCTCTCTCTCTCTGTCTCTCTCTCTCTCTCTCTCTCTCTCTCTCTCGCTCTCTCTCTCTCTCTCTCTCTCTCTCTCTCTCTCTCTCTCTCTCTCTCTCTCTCTCTCTCTCTCTCCTTTTCCCTCTGGATTCCTGGCGGTTAAGGTTTAAAAAATAGATAAGCTGTCACACGGCTGTCTCCGCTTTTCTGCGCGGGGGCTAAGCGCACATGTTTAAATCATGCCGGCAGACATGACTCGGAGCGGGGTCACGCGCCGGCGTTCTGCCTGTGACGGGACTTTCAACACGCTCAGCTTTTCTTTTTTTCTTTTTTTACACAAACACGCTCGCACACTTCTGAGGCTTCTCTGTGTCTCGTCCTCCGAGGGAGTGTCAAAGCCTATGTCAAGCCCGGAGTCTCTCCTCCTGGGAGTCTCTCCCTGCACTCCCCTCTGTCACTTAGTGGCCCTCTCTGAACTCTCTCTCTGGGCTGGCTGTGGCTCCTCCGTGTCAGCGTGTGTCACTCTGCCTCCCCAGATAGCTAGCTGTCGCTCTGTGCATCTGGGATCTATCCGTTCCCCTGTCTGTCACACACTTTGCCTGGTATTTGCATGTCGCCCGCCTGCCTTTGTGCTGCCTACCCCGAGTACCCAGGACAAGCCGGTGGAACTGCCACGTTGCACCACCCAGACTCTCCGACGGAAACCCCAGGGCTGACACGGTGTTTGAGCACAGGTGTGTCTGCCTGCGTGGGACCTTTTCAACCACAAGAGGCTCACAAAGCGTGGTCGTCGCCGTTCACACAACATCCTGTCTGCGAAAGGCTTTCCTGTCTGTCCCTGCTGAGGAGGGCGTTAAAAGAGGCCGTTTCAGCAGCTACACGCTGTCGTTTATTTCTCTGTGCCTTTATGTTGTGCTTCTGCGGCTCTAATCAACAGACACTTTCTCACTGCAGAATACTGCGAGCTCTCTTAAAGTTGTCATTTTTCTGGCAGAGACATGTCAGAGGAAATCTACTGTTTCAGTGTATGCAGCTTTTATTTGGCATTTTCATTATACTAGCATGCCTCCAATCTTCCTCGATAATAAAACCACATTTTCTCAATGATTCTTGTGTTGAATTATGTTTTTCTACTAAGAACAGTCAAATTTGAGGCTGGCGGAGGTTCCAGCTAAAACAGTCAGCTCATAACCATGAACCTGCCAGCAGATAAAACGAATTTTCACTGATAACAAAAAAAGAAAAGCCTTCACATTCAGAGTGACAACCGATATATTTTTTTCATCACATTGTGTTTTGAGTGACTGATTATAAAATATGATTAGCATATAGATGAGAACGAGATTTAGTCGATGTAGATAAAAAAAAACAGTAAAAAATCTAAATTACAAGGTTTTTATTAGCATCGTTTGGCAAAAGGACTCTGCTTGCGCGCCAAAGTCATTTGGCACAGCAACCCATCTGTTTGTGGCCGGACAACGTCTCCACAGCCGACTCAGCGCCTCCATTCCCTCCTCGCGTCTCCGCCAAGTGTCTGACTGCATTATACCCCGGGTCAGACTGTTCAAACCCAAAGCAAAGAGACAGGCTCCCTGTGCGCCTCTCACCTGAGTAATCCCCCCTGCGCCACAGCGCTGAGCCGCCGGGCCCACACAATCTCCCAGAGAGGGATTTCCAATTATACGCCAAGCAGGGGCGGCTGATGAATGATGTGGGTGGGGTGGTGGGTGGGGGGGGAGATGAAGGGATGGAAGGAGCGGTGGTTGGTGGGCGGAGGGCGTAGAATGAACAACGACAATGTCTGTATTTGAAAGAGCCAAGGGATGTCTGAGAGATGTCTTCAATTGAGCGCGCTCGGGCCCCTAAATGGGTTTTCTGGGCAGAAAATAAAGGAGGCTGTCGCCCCCTTCCCTTTGCTCCAGCCGGCCGGGCTCTCCAGCCGGCCCTCGTTCCCCCATTATTGGGGAGCAGTAATGAAATGTGGAGTGTCTCATGGCGGAGCCTGGGCCCCAGCAAACTGTATTAGTGTGTAAATGGTCCCGGAATAATGAGAAAGCACTCAGGCCAACCCAGAAGGCTGGACTATGCTGTGTTTGTGTGTGTGTGTGTGTGTGTGTGTGTGTGTGTGTGTGTGTGTGTGTGTGTTTATTTATGAGATCATTTCCTCAACTATGGACTGTTTGTGTGTGTGTGTGTGTGTGTGTGTGTGTGTGTGTGTGTGTGTGTGTGTGTGTGTGTGTGTGTGTGTGTGTGTGTGCGTCATTGAATGGAACAAGAAGATATATTAAATGAATAGAAAACTCTGGTCGGAAAACTAGTGCAGAATAAAGTCCAATTTATGTTCCTATCGTAATCTCTGGTTGTAATCTCTCAAGGTGTTGTAATATCTGATACCTTTCAATTGCTATTGATCTGCGCTGGAGACACGTATTTAATGATTTAGAGAGGATTTTGCAAATTGACTCTGCTACACCTCTATCTTTCCATCGACAAGCTCTGTCTATCTGTGTAAGTAGCATGGACATATCTGTCTCCGATCTCCCTTCAACTCCCATTTCATATAATCCACGACTGGGACATGCTTACAGACATTGTCCATGCAGTTGGCTACCCCATGTAACAAATGGCCTTGAGCGTGTGTGTGTGTGTGTGTGTGTGTGTGTGTGTGTGTGTGTGTGTGTGTGTGTGTGTGTGTGTGTGTGTGTGTGTGTGTGTGTGTGTGTGTGTGTGTGTGTGTGTGTGTGTGAGAGAGAGAGAGTCTGTGAGTGACTGCGTGCATCACATGTGTGTGTTTAAGTGCATACATTGAGCCGGTGGGATGGCTGCGTGTAATCACCATGTCCACTCCGGCACACAGTTGTGGGAGAGTGAGAGAGAGAGAGAGAGAGAGAGAGAGAGAGAGAGAGAGAGAGAGAGAGAGAGAGAGAGAGAGAGAGAGAGAGAGAGAGAGAGAGAGAGAGAGAGAGAGAGAGAGAGAGAGAGAGAGAGACAAGACAGACCCTCTGCATCTTGTTCATACTCGTGGTTTCACATTCCCCCTCCTCTTCGTGCCCTCTCTCCGCAGATCTGCTGCCCAAGTCCGTGGAAAGCATCTTCATCTTCCAAGAGGCGAGCGAGACTGAGCCCAGCTCCAATGCCCCCATGTATGACGCCATCGTGGTGGAGCAGTGGACCATCATCGATGTGAGTGGGCTTTTACTGTTAGGCCAGTGGTCTTCCTTTTGGCTGTTCACAGTGCACTGGGGTCGTGGGGGGTGTAGTATGGCCGTACGTTAAAAATGGTGGGTAGAAGAGTAACAAACTCCCCCTCCCCCCTGGCCTTGTTCCCCACCCCCTAACCGCTGACCGGGAGGTAAATCTCAATTTATGTGACATGTGTCGCACTGGCTTTTCTTATCTGCAGCAAACAAGCTCTTATCTGGCCAGCGATTAATGTCTCCAGTTTGCGCAAATCCAAGTTGGAAATTGATTTCTGCCCGCTTCTGAAGAGTTTTGGGGCAGTTTGTGCGTGTATTTGTGTGTGTCCATATATTTGTGTGTGTGTGTGTGTGTGTGTGTGTGTGTGTGTGTGTGTGTGTGTGTGTGTGTGTGTGTGTGTGTGTGTGTGTTTGTGCGTGCTGATGCTATCACAGTAATCGAATTTAGACTTTCTAGCCCCGGAGCTGTCGAAGCATGAAAGGGGACTTTTGTCCCCTAAATGTGACTCTCTCATTGTCCACCTCCATTTTGGCAGCCAGATATCCAGGAAAGGGACCATGCTCCCAAACATACCATTTAACCCCCTGACATTGGCTCTACCCTTTTAACCTTTGCAATGAATGGCAACGCTGTCCAAAGAACAACCTCAGTGGCTTTCAAAGAACTTTTACAACTGTTGAGAAAGAACATTGAATCAAAATGAATGACAGTGGGTGTTCCAATGGGTTCAGGCCCATCTCGCCCTGGGATTTCTCAAGAGTCGTTTCACTCGATGGGTTTACAGTACAGTGACATTCGCTCGATTACAAAGGGTGATCAGTCGCTCATATCGTTCCCGCTTGTGGTGATAACTGCTCAAAATTGATATGCGAAGTACCTTCACGGCTCTCTGATTCCAAGCCAGAAAAATCACAATGAAAAAAGTGCAGAATATTAACTAGGATTTTCCCAGCCGTCGTTTTGCCCTCGCGCACATGTTTCCGTAAAAGATTGACAGCTGGTTGGATTTGTAAAGAACACAACACAGGGAATCAAGCGGCTTTGCTTCAAATGTTATTGTTAAGAATATGCTTGGTTTGGAATAGATTATAACATGGATACTGTTGGTGATTTCCTTAACTTCTTTGTGCACTTCTACGTTTGAACATTTCCTTTGGTGGAGGATTAGAAACAGTGCATATGAAGTGTATCTTGAGGTTAAAAAAACCTTTTGTGCTGACGAGGATTTGAGTGCATTGGAATAACCAGTTTGGAAATGGTTAACGGTTAATTCTACTAAAACTTTGGCAAAAAAAATATTTTCAGTCTCTTTTAGACTATCAATAATAAGCCCATGTGAATGATTACGGGGCATTCAGTGGCTTTGCCTGTCAATATGGGCACAGTATGCTATTAGTCCAATATGGATTATCACTCAGAATCACACAAGATGCAGAGGATCTACAGTGTTGAGACGCTCCCTATAACTAGTGGAGCCCTGCATGGCCACAAAACAAGTTGTTCCGTTGTCACTCTTTTCCAGCGTTTTTAGTAAACTTTTTCTAGCCGTAGCCTGAATGGAAATAATACTTAGCCTTCAGAGCCAAAATGTTAAATACCGGGGGGGAAAAAAAAAACTTGGCAAAGATATTGTATTTAAATAATCACCTAGTACAGAATGCATGTTTAGTATGTGAAGAGATACTTTAATCTTTGACATGGATCCCACAACAATCAGGAGATCAGTCCGATTAATTTCTGTTGACGAAATGGCCATTACAATGTTGTTACATTGACAGTCATCAGTTGTGACAAGGCAATACTGTGGTTGTTCGTGTTAATTAACCGATCTAGCAGAAAAGCTGTAGGCCGACTGCACCTACTGGCTATTGTATTCACTAAGCCCATACACTCCCTAGCAGAGGATCGAGCTGACTCAGACCCCGTTCTAAGCGTCCTTATTTTTGGTTGTTTATAAAAGCGGCTGTTTCTACGTAGGATCAAACTTTGACATTTTTAACAAAAGTGCAAAATGATCTAAATGCGATGTACTAATGGATGTCTCTGGAGTAACTCGTCATGCTTCACGTTCTCCAGTGTGAAACTTCAATGAGGAGCATACTCACGGGTTGTTTATCAAAAGGCAAAATCAATGTGGAGCTCAGCCTTGGACATAATGCAGCTCTCTCCTTCAGCTTTAGTTTGGCTAACAAAACAGTCGCTATTCCTGAGCTCTCGGTTAGCATCCGTTATAGATTTCCTCATTGGTGGTGTGCACGTAGAGCTTTTATTTATGGAGAGAGGCTAAGTGCATTAGCAGCATGTTATTGTATTCCTGTCTATCCAGACAAAGTAAGAAGGCGGGGGGGACTAAGAACGGGCTATGATGAATCCATATGGTACAATGTGGTCTCTATTTGCTCACTGCCGTGCATTTGGTGTTGATAGGGGGCGTAATATGAGTTATTCAGAGCACCTAATGGATACATTCACGCCACGCTTATGACTGAACGTGACATATAGACTTTGTGACATATTCTAAAATGGCTTCCTCAAAACCATCTACAGCGGGACATCTCAGTGAAACTCAAACCACACAAAGTTCACCCTACTGTAATAAATGCAACAGCGCCCCACTCATTCTGAAAGTCTTCGTGCACACGCCATTCGTCATAGGGTCCACACTGAGTCGAAGTCAACAGCACACGGTAATTATCCTGAGAGCTCACAGAGAACGCAAGCAGCTCTGTCTCCCCAAAAGGGCCAGTAAGTGAAATTAGTTCAAAGCACTGCCAGGGTTGTCACCCATTCCCAGAATTCTTAGTGGGGGTCCAAGCTTTGAGGAGCAGCGCTTCACAGCGGGCAGAAACAAAATTAGGTCCCCAATGAGATTAGAGTGTGGCATCGCAGGACTGCAACTAAAGGATCTTTGACAACAACTTAAAGGAATATAAATGGACACTGCATTGTTTTTTGTCCGTGGGTGTGTTGTGTCAAGGGCCCTCCCCAGCTGTGTAGTCGATGTTTTGATTTCTAATTGATTTAATGAACATAACCATAAGTAATCCACCCAAAATCAGCTTGCTGTGTTAGTTCGAAGCACGTTATTATGGTTGTTTTAAATGATGTTAATAAGTACATAGCACTGTTCACTTCATCTGATTGGAGGTTTGTTCAGTATATACAGTATGTTGAGCTGGTGCTGTCAATAGGATCGTCCTACTGTGTGATTGTGTGCTGTCTGTGTGCTGGGTCCAAACCACTATGGCAGTCGTTGGAGCATATCCCTCGCCCATGATATCTTGTTCTCCTCTGTCTGAGAGGTGAGAAAAGGGGCTGACCTAGATACAAAGTCATTTTCACTGTCCCTGCATGTGTGAGGCTGAGGCCCATTCGGTGGGCCAGCTGGATGATGGAAGTGAGGAGGCGGCCGATGGTGCACGCAAGATTGACTTTCAGAGGGTTCTTTACCGAGAGCCGTTTGCGTTGTGCGGTTTGACGTGCTCACATCGCAGCCGTTTGATTTGTGAGGTGCTGCTGCGACCAAATGGAACATGTCAAATATGACCCTGATCATCGGTTAAAATTCTGTAAATTGCGATGTTAAATGTACTGTGAAATTGGGTCGCTGTAAAGATGAACAGCCAGTACAATGACCGAATATATGGATAAACCTTTGGATATGTAGCATGGTAATCCAAAAAAACATTTTATAAACCTGATGACCTGACCGAACAAAAACACAAAGGTATATCCAGACTAGAGGTTTGAAAGCGGCCATGATGTCTACCCCTAAAAAAGCGCTGAGGTTCAAATGAAAGCAACATTGCTTTGGTTTTCGTTCAACCGACACTCCAGGTGCTCATTGAAAGTCAATTTCACCCCAAATACCTTTCTCTACAAAGCTTTTTGTTCTGTCTGGTCATATTTACAGCCATCTAGACAACATCTAATCAAAAGCCTGGAACGTGATTGCACAGCACTATTTTTATCGCTCACACACACTAGAGTTGATGGTGCAGAAGCAAGGTGACTAGCTTGTACCTCGGGACCTTTAAAGAGCTCAATTCCTTTTCACCTATTTCCATTCCAGACCTGGCAAGCAACTACACAGTCATTATTTCCCAATTTATATTTCTTTTAAGAAATGGTTTGAAAAAAGGCCAAATTCTGGGAGTGCTTCCAGTACAAAGCCGAAAGACAAACTTTTGTCTTCCCCTGGGGGTGTTTGGAAAGCAAATGCCAATGTAAACAAGAGTGAAAACCAGGGCTGTTATCGTAGTGCATGGTTTCTCAAATGCAGGGTCACGACTAGCTGTTACTGCTTAAGGCTTGTTTGTGGTGTAAGTTGTGGTCTGTCTGGTAAATCCCTGGCAACATGGTAGAAAAACGATTTATGTGAATCTTATGAACGTGTTGATTGCCCATTGTAAGTGAGACATTAAGACCTCTGTTCAGTGACACAAAACAAGTGTTAAGCACAAAGCAGGATTCCTGCTCACAAGTGTTGAGTAAGGTGCCGCTGCTGTTCCATGTTCTTTTACAGTCATACAGTTTGAGTTGTGTAAAGCTGTGTTTGTGTGTGTGTGTGTGTGTGTGTGTGTGTGTGTGTGTGTGTGTGTGTGTGTGTGTACGAGTTAGCACGTCTGACACGTGCCGTGGTTTGGAAAGTCAAAGTAGATATAGCGCACGGTAATGATGCTGCAGCGGCCGAGACAAACCGCACACACTTCCTATGCGAGCAGGGACCTGAGCGTGAGCGCCGTGTTTGTGTCAGAGTGTCTGGTGTGTTCACCCAAGTGCCACCTTAGCAACATTCAGAGGTGGTCCTTCCCACCAAATGAGAAATGTGTGGGGTTTGGCACGCCTCATCCATACTTGATGATAAAAACATGTGTTGTCAAGCGCTTGTTGTGATTGTAGATCTTCTGATGGGTTTTTAATAGCGCCATTCATTGTTTAATGCATGCCTGTTCTTGTAGACAGAGGGCGGTCATGGATTTGTGAGGGGTCGTTGAAGGGCTGGGGAAGGTGGGGGGGGGGGGGGGTGGCTATATTGAAATATTATTAATTAGTTATATAGTAAATAATAATATATTATTGGTATGTTATTGATATGAGTGTATAATTGAGGATGTTTCTTCAGGGTCTACAGGTGAAGACAGACTATGTTCCCCTGCTCCAGTCTCTGGCCATGTATGGGTGGAGGCTCACCTGCGTGCTACCTACACCTATCATCCAGACCAACAGGTAACCACATAGACTTCACATCATAGGGGCCTTACGAGTTCATACACCACAGGAATCACGTTCTGCGTTTTCTACATTCACTGTTGCCCACTGCCGGCAACAGCACTCTTTTTATCACCCTTACTACAGATACATACTTTCCTTTGATAACAACCATCAACACAGAAGCCATTTTGGTTTAATCACTGGTTGTTGCAACAAATAATTCCTCAATTACGGTTACAGTTTAATTATAGTTTAATAACAGCCAATCATCGCCTGTGGAATGCCTCGCAAGACTGCCTGAAGTCCCAGCACACTTGCGGCCTTTATAAAATAGACCTCAAAGCCCAGCTCCATAGGCAGGTGGTCTGATGTGTTTTGTCCTGACCTCCTGGTTTGGATAGTGTGCCTCCTGAGGTGCCCCTGCCATTCCCTTTCCCCTTTGTTAAATAGCTTTTTGTTTGCGTGCTCCCTTTTAGAAACAATAAATAGTTCCACGTTGACAAAACCATTGCAAGTAAAATGTATATCAGCACTTCTCAGAGAAACACCCTGAGTCTTCATTTTACTCAAAGGATTAGGAAAGATTTACCAGCCCCAAAATCTCCCCTTTGGAATAGACTCCCCTAAATATGGGATACAACATTTTAGCTAGACGTTTTGACTTGTGAGACGGTTTGTTTGAAGCGGTGGGGTGAAAGTGAAAAATCCGCTCGCAAGAAAATGTAATGACTCCACCAGCTTCGCCTGCGCTGACTCATTTCTCATTATTAACATATGGGGGGGGGAGGGGGGGGGGTGTGCAGAGACGCGTGCAGTCAAAGACCCGCTCACTCACACTAATAACATAACTAATAACTGCCAGGCTCACAGTAACACTTGGCACCTGGTTTGCAATCCCCACCCTTATTGTGTTCACATACGTAGAATGATAGAGGATTAAAGAGTCCATAATGCATTATGTCTGTGACAATGTTCCCTAGCATGTAAGAAAGTCTTTATATGATTAAACAGCATGGGAGGGTGTTCTTGCCTGTTGTGTCGTGCCATTGAAGTCTCTGTGTATCCTCTGCGTGCCTCTACTGTGGCAGACGCTCCGTTTGCGGTGCCCTTGCCTCTGGTGGTCATGTTTGTGACCGTTTCAGACCGTAGCTGATTAATTACCACTCCGTTTCCCTCCTTCGTTTCCCCTTTCTTGTTCTCTCTTTCAAATGCCACAACACAACAGTGCAACACGGCTAATTAATCAAGTGGAGCCGGCCTAGATACAATGCGTGCGCTCGCTGCTCTACCGTGTCGGCAGCACATTTGTGCACTGAAATAATAGTTGATGATCCATTTCAGCTTAGCCCTGTAGTCATTACACTTGTTCCATACTGTTGACTCCTTCATTTTTAATGGAGAATTTGGTAATGCCCACTTGTAAACTCAAAGGGGCGGCTGCACGTACTCCGTCTAAAAGACTTGTGAGCGTGTCAGCGAACAAAGCAGCATTTTCAAAGAGTACTTAAAGACTGTCGAACGAAATGGATGTTGCTGAATGTTCACTTGTCCCACATCATGCCGTTTTGACGTTATCACACAACCATGAGCTTATACTATCTCAACTTTATGCAAGGGTAGGTTTTCAAATGAGACATATATGCATTAGAACTGCATGACTGCCATCCATCAATAAAGGACCTAAGCAAAGTTACATATTTGCCAATGATGGATGCATTTCTAATGAGTTGACATGAGCAGCATATGGGCTACATTATTTTAGTATTTGTTTACAAACACGTTCCATTTGATGTATTTGATACATATTACTTGTAGGTACGGCTGCCTAAAGCCAGACATGGGTTGATGCCCTTCCATGAACCTTGACTCAGAGTGCTGTGAGCTGGACATTGACAGCCCCGATTAGACCGAGTACAGGCCTGTAATTTTCCAAGCCATCCACTCCTTTCTAGTTTAATGGGCTGAGGCTCTTTTTCACATGACTTAGGTACGGTAGCGGCTCTGATTTGCCAGGAAGCACCACACCAATCTTACAGCCTAGATAATAGACTGTGGAAAAAGGCCCACAAATAACTGGTCATGTTTTGGAGGGGTTTAGTCAGTAAGCCTTGTGCCAGAGAGTCTCATGCCCATTTGATGTGGAAGGGAAGATTTGTAGATGCCACTGTCGTTAGTCTAGCTCAAAAACTCGGTCGGTCTGTCCTTCTTCATTTGCCCAGCGAAGGAGCGGGCTTACGGCAAAGCTGCCTCTTCTTGATAGAGACGTGAATGATTGTGTGCTTGAGTCTGAGTCTGATAGACGTTTAGAGAGGGTTAGACAAACCTCCTGTACTGTAAGGCACGCGAGGGAGAAAGAGAACCGGGGAAGAAAAAAAGAGGAGATGGAAATGAACCTGCCAAACGCGAGCTGGCAGGAGACAGAGGCTGAGAAGTATAACAAGGGAGTGGGCTAGTTAGCTCCGGCAAATAATACCAAATAAAAAAAAAACAGAGTACGTGCGTGACAAGCGAAGAGAAAGAACAAGAAGAGAGCGGGGAGAGACAGGAAGCCAGGCTCATAATTGAATCTGCGTTTCCTGCCCAGATTAATCTGTCAACCCAAGCCATGCCGTGGATTATCACCAGAGTGTGACACGTGTATGGGACGGCGGAGATTTATTGGGGAAGTTGCCGAGCATGTTCTGGGACCGGCACTAAGATGCATTAACTCCGGTGACATCTACTCGGGTGCTCGACCTCTTAAGCATGTCTGCTCAGTCACTCAGGGGGGGTGCGCGCCAAAAAGAAAGATGGATGAGAGAGAGAAAGAGATGGAAGTGAAAATGGTTGGAGGACCATCTCTGTATGACTGTGATCTCAATGTGACTTATGTTGGCACGAGCCATGGCGGAGGGCCTTACCCCTACTTGGTCTCAGGGGCCAATGGACCAGCTCCCTCATGTGGCACCCGAGAGTCATTGTCATTGAGGAAATGATGCCTTCTTCTTAATAATGAACACACTGTACCTTAGTCTGTCCTTACACCTCCTCGTAACAACTAAAGGGAGTTTTCGAATAATTTCAATGGGCCTTTTTCATAACAATATGCTTTGTCTAAATAGACTGTCTAATCAAGTCGAACGAAAAAGCCCGGGGACCAAATTCATCATTTGTTATTTTAATTAAAATTTTTATTTCGGATTTCTGAATAATGCAGTGAATTTTTTAATGGCATTCCCATTTATTTTTTTCTCTCTATCTCTTCTCCAGTGATGGAAGTATGTCCACCAAGCAGATTGTTTTTCTCCAGAGACCCGTGCTGGCCCGTAAGAGAAGGGAAGCTAAGGTACGTGACCCTGCATTCCCCTCTGTTATGCTCCTGGCCCGTATGGAGCCAGCGTGCCTCTTTCCTGGCCAGCCAGACCGTCTACAGGGCACAGCTCTCACACACTCCCCTTACTACCATTGTTTTTGCTCTCTAGTTTGATACATATGCATTTTGTACCGGCCAAATTAAACTAAAACCCTTTATCCTTAAGATGTGGGATACTGACCTGAATATAAACTTGCTTTGCAACTAGCAACAGAACAAATAGGCAATACTATTGAAAGAGCTAGGCAGAGAATTGTTAACATTTGCACAATTGTGAAATAAGTTGTTTTCATCAGGAAGCAATCCCTTGGTGTTCTTGCAGCACGCTGCATTGGTAATCTGCTTTGCTTTGTACAGTATGCGCTTCTGTTTGTTTTGCCCGGCACTAGACCCGGAGGACATCAATGATTTACCTTTATGTGACCTCGATTTCCCCTGCACATTCAATGAGGGCCATTTGAATTAGACGGTTTACTCGCTGGGTATTAGGTCCATTTTGCTGCTTACTTTTGTCTGTTTGTACTGCACACCCGATAATACAATGTTAGCAAAACGTTCTTACGTTAACTGTCTCCTGTTTTAGAAACTGATATTCAAGACCCGAAGCAAGTCCAACAAGAACTCTGTGAAAGACGCACCAAAGAACAAGAAGAAGAAAAACAAAACAGCGGAAGGAGAAAAGGATTTGGAAAATCCTAAGATTATCGATGACGGAGAAAATGCGATAAAACACGACGACGGCAAAAGCAAAGATGAGAGACCCAAAACACAGGTGGAAGCCGTGTGCAAAGAGAGAGAGACAACCGAAGAAAAAGAAGAAGTGATTGAGGAAGAGGTGAGGCTAGAGGAGGGTGAAAGCAGAGCAGAAATGGTAGGAGGTGCTGAGGAAGAAGACGAGGGAGAAGAAAATAAAACAGGGGATCAGGGAAAGGTCGAGGCTGATCCAGAAAAGGAAAGAAAGGAGAACGAAGAACATCTAGAAAACGGAGTGGGTGAGAATGGCCAAGATAAGGTTTCGGAGCCAGAGACCAAAGAAATGGAGGAGAAAGAACTTAAAGAAGTCGAGGTGATTATAGAAAATGGGATCGACAGAAACAAAGAGAGCGATGTAAATGAAGGAAGTGTCATTTCAGAGAAAGTTATGAAACACATCGAAGTCACATCGAAGCAGGAGCGACCCTCAAATATGGAAATCGAGGAGGATGGTAGCATTACCTCAACCAATCAAGGTCCTGAAGAACCTTCAGTCTCTGAAGATTAAAGCTTCAACTCAGACCCAAGCATCTAATCAAGTGTTGTCCGTCCTCCCTCTCTGGCGCTATGGGTTTCCTCCACCTCTGGAGTACAGTGTTACCAGACCCCCTGTCTGTGGGGCTTAGACCTCGATTGTTGCAACAGCCTTCTTTCCTGATGTCATTAACTTTCATCCTATTAATGGACAGCCCCCCTAAATGTATACAAAATAATCCTCATATACCCCTGAGATATCAGTCCTCCTGTATACTTACACATACTGAATGTATATAAGAACGGATAGGCTGGAAAATGATGTCACGGGATGCCAATAAGAGCCACTGTGGGAAAAAGGAGCTATTGACTTGACCAATGGGGGGCCTATTTGAGTCAATGGGACTTGATCTGAAATGTGCAGATAGTATGCCCATATCCTGAGCCGTATACTTTCTTCACAAAGGTCAACAGAGGAGGAGATGTGTGTTTAAGGCCATGGCTATTGTTGCGACAGGCAATCCAATGTAATGTGGTAGGTTATACGGCATGTTTACGCTAAGATGAAAGTGCTACATCAAATGCAGATACTCAATCAGATTCCTCTCTTGGGTGTGGTGAATTGATTACACACTAAGAATATCAAATGCACATGCCAAGGCTTGTATTATTCAATATTTATTCAAATTAAATGTTTATGGAATTTAGTGTGGAGAACCAGATTCAAGCATACTGAACAATCTGGAGGGGTTTAGATAAGGCTGTGTCTATTTGAACTCAACAGATGCATTCTTTATTGTTTCCATCAACAGGCACATTCTTTATTCTTTTCATCCACAGGAAGATTTTCAGAGACCAAAGTATAAGGAAATAGACCACAGAAATAGAAATAAATAAAATAAATAAATGGCCTAATTCATCTCCAGTTCTGTAAGCACCTCTTCATGGGATCTTTCATGGTATCATGTTGGCTTCTATTTTAAAAGGAGCTAACATTAATGCCATGAAGCTCTTATTAGCCGTGTAATGGATTTTGTCAGTGGGGTATCAGTCAGGAATCATACATTTATAATGGGGGTCACTTATGGGGGGCTATTGACGGCGAAACACCTCAGCTTGTCAAACAAATAGCACTTAAAATTACTGCAGGCATTGATTTCAGTTGCTAAGCAAAGTGGAAAAAATAAAACTGCATATGCAGAAAAAGAGATTTGTTATTTTTTTGTAAATGTAGTCAATTTCTGAGTGATAGGACTGTCAGTTGGGATTTTGTTTCTTGTATATGAAAGATGTTTAGTGTTCAGTAGAATTTCAGACTGTGACCAAAATAGCCTTATTATACTGCAAATGGCCCTCATCTGCCATACGAGATGTCTTTGAAAGACATGATGGTTTTATTAGTGTTGTTTGTTTTTTTTTGAGAGTTATGTTTGTAATAATTCAAAATATTTTCCTTGTTGATATTTTAAAGTCGATGCCAGGGGTTTTGTAGTAGAAAGTACAAATGGTTTAGATTTGAAGAACAGTCACGTTTGACTATGATATTAACATGTATTGAAGATGTAAGATGTTTTAATTTCGCTGTGAATGTTGTGTTTTTGGCATTTGATTTCAAAGTAGGCTCTGTGCTGTACTGCTAAGGCTTGCTCGTGTGTATTTCTGGCTGACCCTTCGAGCTACCTCCAGAGGGATGCTGTGAGTTCCCTGAGGTCACTGAAGCCTGACCCTCTCTACCATATGCTCCCTGTCCTCACGGCCTCCAGTAGGAGGGAGCTGGGACAGGGAGGCGTAACATCACCACGGATGGCAGAAATGTCAACGGTCATATAGGAAGCAGAATTGATTCTCCATAGCAGCTTGAACTGGTTCCAAAACATAGGGGTATACGTAAACGCATTGGAAATAACCACTTTGATAGCGAGTCAAGTTATGAGCTCATATCGTAATATTGTCTGTGGTGTTGTCTTTTCTATTTTCCGGACTGCTTTGCTTTAGGCTACTCAAGCTGTAATAAGCACTTAATTGTATTGAACAAATCATTTTCGCTGTGCTCTTGGATCACATCTAGGGAGAGAACATGAACCAATTTTCAGTTTCATATTTTCAAAAGACAAAAATGAATATGAATAAAGAATGAGAATTTAAAAATACCTTTTTAATGACTAATAAGATTTTTGTTTAGATTTGATTGATTTATTTTAAGATGTGTTTTTCCCCTGCATTAATCATTTGAAAGATGTGAGTCTAGAAATATGCTTGTAGTTTTTCTTAATTAAGATCACAAATGTATTTGTATCACTGTTCATACCAGTGGGTTCAGATATGTTGTGAGCTTTTATTTTATCACCGCCTCAACAGCCTCTAAAGACTCATTTGCACGAAAATGAGGTACAGTACAGTACAGTAGTTTTTAGTAATGTAAGAAATATAGGTGATCAATTTTTTTTTCTTTTACCGCAAGCATGTTTTTACCTCGTATAACATTCCAGTTGGACATCGTTTGAAAATTGACCCATGTAATCCTACCACAGTTGGGGTCAAATTACAGGCGGTCTTGTATCCGTCAGTCCCACCTGAGCTCATGCCCCTTGGGGCCCTGGTTTCCACTGGTAAGAACTAATTGGTACTACGTACATTCTACACGCGCGGACAATAGTACACTGAGCTGTCCACAATTTCACATAAGTGGTAAAAAGACCCGGATGTAGACAGTTACACAAAGCGGCAACTGGTACTTCATCAGTTAAATAATGCGGAACAGTGTTCGCTTACCCTTCCGTGAAAACATGATTACCTGTGTAGCTAATGCTACACCACAGTGTTGTCTAGAACATTCTACCCACTGAAAAACACAAGCTGTTCTCTGTAGTATTTAATCATCATTCTCTGTGAATTGCAGCAGTAGTGATGGTCTTTGTTCTTGTTAATGCTGCACAAAGCGTTTGTCTCACAGGGTTGATGTGTTGTGTGCCACAGGAAGTGAATAGGACAGAGCAGAGCTGACAGAACATGATACAATAGGATGGCAAGCTTTTAATGTTGTCATTTTGGCTTGCCATAAGTGTGGCCTCTGGAAAATGTATTCTAAGGTTTCATCTTGGATGTTACTGTTTTCATCACCTCGGCTGCCAGCTTGAATGTTGAGTAGCTTTGATCATCAACTCTAGCCAAACTGCAGTGTTTGTAAAGAATAATAATACTCTTTATCTTTGCTATCCTGGAAATGTCCATATCCCTATTGTTCATGACAGCTGTATAATTTGTATATTATAAAATGATTTATATTTAATGTGAATATGTGTTCTTTGTTTTTTTCAGTGTTTAATTAGCATTCTCTGGGGTGATTAGCCTGCTAACAAAGCTGCATGGTAGGCTAATACACTGTTCCACTTAACAATTGTTGAAATTATTTGATCAAATTGACATACATGTCTTCTCTATACAAATATCACTGTTTGTCGGTACTTAATTGGTCTAGATAAAGCGAGAAAGTCCAACATATTTCTATTGCTTTGGTCAGGGAGAAAATAATTTGGGCAGCTTTTGTTCTGTAACGTAATGGAACAGAGAAAAAAATTTCTGGAAGCACAACTTAAAAGCCCTCAATAGACAGATCAAGCTGAACCACAGTGTAGCACTGCAATTTCCCCTGGCCATAATGTTTGGCTGTCATTTTAGACTGGTATCACGTTTATTGTCAACATTGGCCTTATTGCTCCCTCATTACTAACTACAAGGCCATAAAATGCAGCAAATGTCCTACTGTTATTTTATTTTAATACAATGATAATGTTTCAAAACTAAATGTATTACCATTAGGATTATCCCATATCTTAATTCACAGTAATGCCGCCATGTATTAATGTTACTCAATATAATAATATATATAGCCTGTGGTTTTTATAAAAGGACCATGTTTACAGTCCAGTCTCGAGGTATAAGTCCTGAGCTGAGAACCCTGAGGAAAGCTGAGTCATTAGAATTAAGGCTTTACCAGTGAAGTCACTTCACATCCACTTTATCCAATACATGAGTCCTTTAGAGGGTGAACTACAAAGCAGAGCAGAAGTCATTATTGAACGCCAGTTACCATACTGCGTTTGGCCTAAGGCACCAGAGGTTCTACTATGTTGGGTTCTATGCAATGGCCCATATTATGTTGACACTGGCACATTTTCAATACTGAGAATATTATACATTAAATTTATCATGCTTGTTTCATTTATGAATAATTTATGGATGAAAAAAAATGTTTTTTTGCTTAGAGAGCTTATTACTAAGTCGATATCTGTACATTAAGCACAATATTGTGGAAAATGGGTTTGAGTATGCGATTCAACCTTTTCTGATCCTGGTGGAATTATCTAATCTTGTGAACGTTCAACACATCTGTCAAGATGTATCACTGCCACCTAGTGACTCTCTCTGTAATTCTTTTATCAAACACCATAGCCAGCGGTTCAGCAAAATAGTAGTTATAGTCCTAAAACATGACTTCTTGCCATGACAGCTCATGCACCTCAATTCTGAATAGGCAGTTCAGCAAGTAGGCCAAATATACTCACCTCGAGTAAACTATGCACTTCGACAAGGCATTTAGCAGACGTTTGTCTTCTAGCATTACCACCATAGTAGGCTACTCAATTTGACTTGCAATGAATTTGGAAAACCATTACTGGAGAAAGTCGCCAAATTCTTTGCTTCTTTACTTGTGTTAGCAGATCAACCACTGACCGATTAAGTTACACAATTACTTCTGTGTGTGCAAATCGCCTCGTTGTCAAGCTCTGTCAGGCCTGAAACTACATAAATGAATACCCCCTCCCTCGTCATGTGTTAATTAGCTTCGTTCAAGGAGGAAGAGAAATTATCGTCAGCATATTTTGCAGACAGTGTATTGGTTCTTGAGGCTGATATAAAAAATATGCTGCTCTAATGCTGATGCAATTTGGAGAATGTATGTATAGGCCAGGCCTACTTTTGGATGACCTATAGGTTGCTCTCTTAGCCCTTTTTTCTGACAAAGATCACTTTCACACTTGATAGATAAAAAAAGATAGGTCTACATGTTTTGGCAAGAGATTGTCACACAGGTATTCAAGTAATCGAGACACAAAAAAATGTTTTTCAGACAGAGATTAGAATTAGTCTGTTTTATAGTCAAATTATTTATTTTATGTCAACAGAGGATATGAGTTACCACAGCTCTGACTGGAGCAGGTTTTCACTGTTGATTGGCTAGGATCAATTTAGGTCTCAACCATCAACCAGATTAGAAGCATCTTCGTATGCTTATTACTGTTCCTTCAGGAAAAAAACA